>CM041779.1:16978483-17128071 GCA_023374045.1 Limonium bicolor | reverse complement strand
GGTAATGAAGATGGTGTATGGTCTTATGGTAAGGTTATGTATTTTTCAGGATTGGGTAGACGCTCACTTGTCAATGTTTATGGTTATGGACTTAGTTTGATGTATAGGAGTTTCTCGTTATCACTGCGGTTAGCAGTTTGTTTATTTTGGAAGTTGGATGTGGTATGGCTACGTTGCTCGCATGGGCGAGTAATGGCCGGTGACACCCATGTGAGTTTTGTAATTGTTATTTATTTTTTTCCGCTGCGAGACGTTTTATTTATTGCTACGTGAGGGATTATATCGTGATTATGGAGAGGGGTGTTACACTACCGTCGAGGTTAACGAGGATGGACTGGCGAACCAGAGCTTGGATGTTAGGAGGACCTTAAATCTAGATATTCAATCCTCGAGATGCGGGGTTCCTCCATTACTCCAGTAAACTAGTCAATTTTGGTAGCCATCAGCTCAACAATTTGATATTATAGTATGGGCCGTGGCTTTGTTGAAATGTCGAAGAGGCAAACCCAACATGACACCCACTTGAACTCATGGTCCTCTACCAAAAGCCCCATTCTCCAGGGTGTGAAGTGCAACAAGATGTTGTTGACAAGCCATGGCATGGAGGGCATGTAGGTACTCAAACTCGAAAACGAAGTAATTCGGTCCCACCTTACAAAACGGAACCCCCTGAAAGGGCTCTAGAGCTAGCGTAGGTGAACCGCTAGGTTATCGGAGGAGAGATCTTTATCGAAAAATATTTCATCATGACGCAACGATTGTAGCAAAGAAAGGCGCCATTAATTTGAAGATTTCCATTAGGGTTTCTCTAGGAATTTCGCTCATAAGAGGTGAAGGAGGAATGAGGAGGAAGGGCTGGAGAGATAGACTAGCGTGAGCAAGGGTGGAGCAAATATAGAAGAAGGTAACTTGGAGGAATAGAGAGGGACATGATCATGCCTTTATCGGAAATTAAGAGGATGATAGTCAATAAAAGACATGCAAGGTAGGAGATTTGTGACGACAATATGATTACAAGAACTACGTGGAAGTGTAATTGACCATGACAGAGATTTTACGGCTGGAGATGAGAGGAAGACATGGGTTGGACTAGATGGTCGGAAACGAAGAGCCGTGCGCGGGCTTTTTCGGTAATAAGCTCCCGTCGTAGGAGGAAACATGGCGAAATAAAATTGTACTCCTAAATAAGAGTTAGGGAAAATTCACGAGATAACCCTATTTTCTTTCGTAATTCACAATATACCCCTGTGGTTTTAGTAATTCAACTTTAAACATACTTAAATGTTGTCCAAATTGATGAAACTTTACATGGACCATGCTAAAGTGTTATATTTTGGTCCAATATCAAATTTGAAGTTTTTTAAGCTCACATGTGACCTGTGGGACCCAATGAGTAGTCACATGTGAGCTTAAAAAACTTCAAATTTGATATTGGACCAACAATAACACTTTAACATCGTCCATGTAAAGTTTTATCAATTTGGACAACATTTAAGTATGTTAAAGTTGAATTACAAAAATCACAGGGGTATATTGTGAATTATGAAAGAAAACAGGGGTATATCGTGAATTATCCCTAAGAGTTAATAGGGGGGGAGTATTGAATACGAGATAAACAACGAATACTTATCGAGAATAACTTGTGTAAAGTTTAGTTACCGTAAGTGAAAAATGGTCAGTAAAAGCGACGACGCATGGGCGATTGGCCCATCATAAGAAAAATTGTGAATGAGTCCAACGTCACTCATTCTTTTACACGGCATAATATGATCATATTTTTTTTTTTTTGAAAATTCACGATGTACCCTGTTTTCTTTGTAATTCAACAATATATCCCCATGTTTTTTATAATTCGACTTTAAACATGCTTAAATGTTGTTCAAAAACTGATGAACTTTACATGGACGATGCTAAAAGTGTTATATTTTGTCCAATATCAAATATGAAATTTTTAAGCTCACATGTGACCTGTGAGACCCAATCAACATGTTTCTTTTTTTGTTATCCTTTTTTTCTGGGCTTGGTAGGTGATTTGTTTCCTACGTACCAGTGGTAGTTACTAATTTCGTTCTTTTATAGTATTGACGTAGTTGTTGTACCCGGATAATACTTGCGTGTAGAGGGGGGTTTTGCAGCATTGAGAGTGGTGTTTTTTGTTTGAGCCAGGCCAGGTATAATCCATATAATGTGGTAATATATCTTTCTGGATACAAGTATAATCAGAGATACAATTTATAATAGACAGTGGAGTTGGGAGCGTTTGTTGTAAGTGTCCCCGGCCAGTATTTTCACTCTTTTTTCGAATCGTTGCCTTTATTTATCCTCTACTTTATTTCAGTAGATAGGTTGTTAGCTGACCTAAATGAACAACACAACATTTATGGATGGATCGAGAATTTTGCTACTATGTTTTTGACAGTTTTGACTTGTGTTAACAATGTCATTATTTATTACCCCGCATGTTAGGTTGTAGAGTAGTAATGAGACTGTATATTTTTCATATGGAAACCTCGTTAAGGCAAGAATTGTCACAGGGATAGGGACAATCAAGCAACTTAACAGGTGCTCGATCAAAGAACCAATCCCCAATTGCAGTAGCCACTTTCTTGTGTTCCAGGATTGGAGAATTGTTTGCAAACCAAGTTTGTTGCATCTCAGATTGACAGTGAGTGTAGCAGGAGTTAATGAATAATCCATTCTGACTAGATCCAGCAAAACTGGTAGTATTCACAACACTTATCATCAAGGTTCTGAGCCCTGCAGTTTTTCAGTTTCACCATAACAAAACTAGTTATGTATATAATATGGTCAAATTATAAACACTCTCATATACGTATAGGTATATATATTGGTGGAAAGTAAGTAGAACTTGCCTTGCAAAAGGTGGAGCTGAGATGGTGAACATTTTGAAATGTTTGTTTACAGTCGTGCCATAGGCCATGTGGGTCAGTTTTAGGTGGAACTAGAATTTCTTTAACCTGGTTGGTTGGTTTGATAAAAAACAATTGTCTGTTGTTAAATGATAATGTATAGTACATGTAGCTAGGTAGCTGCGGTGGTCTTGATTAATATATATATTACCTGCCAACTATCGTAGGCTGCGTTGAGAATGAAGAGTGGTGTTTTGACATGAGCAATCACATTTTGAGGGAAGAAACACTGGAAAGCAAGCTGAGTGAGTGAGTATGTATGGGACAATAGCTAGCTAAGTGCTAATGAAAGAAACCACATAGAAAGAAAGAGATATATATGTTACCGATGTTGGATCCAAGTGGTCTGTGCAAGAAGAAGGAAGATTCTTTGCAACTTCCTATAATAGAGAATAATTGATTGTAGTTATAAAGAAAATTAATCCAACACAATAAATAAGTAGTAGTAGGTAGGTAAAATATATACCTGCAAGGTAACCACCCATGGTAATAGTCTCTAATAAAGTGTCCACCGGAAATATCAGTTCTGTAATAAGTGTTACAACATTACATGATTCACACATACCAGAGAAACCAAGAAAAGAAGTATGTAATCATAATAGTAAGGAAGCTGCTACGTACGCATCTAAGAAAAATCCAGCGTCACTCAAACATTTGATGATTTTACTACTACTACTACTACTACTGTTGTTGTTGTTTGGAAACAAGGCTTTGAATTGGTCACAATGAAGTATGGAAGCTAAACCACCAGCTGAACAACCAGAAAGCAGAGCCTAGCTTAATCAACACAAACACACCACAGTTAGCCCACCGCCATCAATCATACACAATTAACTCTTCCATTACAGAAACACACACTGCAGACAGACCTGGTCAGCATTGCGCAATCCCTTTGACAGCAACTCTTCCATTACAGCAGACCAGATTCTTTGTCCTCTGAAATACAGTTTATTAGCTTCATCATACCCTTCTCCAGCAAAAGAAGCTCCATCACAGTACCGAACCCGTACTCTGTTCCAGTTGTAAAAATCTGGCCGACCCCCCCAAAAAATACTAATTAATTAGCACAGCGGTGCGGTGCAAGCAGCAAATACTAGCTAACTAGAATTCATGCATATTAATTGGTGATGACCAGACCACACCTGGGTTCTCCTCTGGCTTGTTGCTAAGTAATCCTGTGAATGCATTAGATGTCATGTTGTTTGATGACCCAAGTGCACTATTTTTCCGTGACACACAGGATTGGATATCTGTACACCATCCTCCACCCTGCACTCATCATATACTCAACTTCCATCACAAAATTAACTTTATCTCATTTAACAACTGATCAAAAATTAATATACATATATGAGTCAGTTAAGAAATATATAACACCTCTAACTCAATGAGCCAGCTATTGACACCTGATCCAAACCCATTGTGCAAATGGTACCCGGTAACGTCCCATCCAGACACACTTTTTTTTTTTTTACATATAGGAAAGAATTAACAAATCGATCAGTAATTGCATTGCAATGATTCATTTACTGTTAATTAACAAATTACTTACCAGCTCCTTTAGAAGCAGCTCCTTGTACAAGAGTAAGATCTACCATCAAAACTCCATTGCCATTACCAACATTTTTCCACTAGACTCCAACCCATCGACCCATCTGCTTATTACCAATACCACCACCAATTCCAACCACCGGAATTTCGCCATTTTCAGCGGAATTCCCATAATCCACCCTCTTCTACAAAACCCACGCTGGTCTCCTTCATTGCTTTATAACACGAATAGGGTAGTGCTTTTCGTCTGTACCCACAACGAGTCTGGTATTTTGTGGTGGGAAATGCACTAACCTGGTGGTGTTACCTACTTAGTGAAGGAAACTGGAAGAGGATAATTATTATCATCAAATTGACAATAGAAATAATTTTAATCTCCACTGTCTGTCTGTCTGCAAGCTAATCACCCCATGCGCAGAAACCGCCAAATATCTGCACCAATTAATGGAAAATCTCTAAACCAGAGAACAATCTATATATCCCCTGCTCCATTTTGCACTCCACCCATCACTTATTTTCTATTCTTAGTGGAACTCCAGAGGTGTGATCCGCGTCTGCACCTTTGCCCGAAGACTGCACGACACTACACTTGTTGGATGGTGACTCACTTTCGTCATTACGGTTGGTAGAGCCGTGTATTGCGCTCGTTTTTGTAGCTCACTCCATTTAGGTACTGCAATTTTATCGTTACACTTTCGATTGATCAGCCAAATATAGCTTTTAATCACCCACATAAAACTTTTCATCAGTTAACATTTAATTTTCTTGATGTATAACTCTGTTTTTCCTCAACTATAACTTCAGTTTACATGAATTATAAATTCAATTTTGATGAGCAAAAAAAATGTTACTTTTATTCAACCCACGTACGTAAGAGGAATTATATAACTTCTGTTTATGTGACCTATAATACTTTATGAAAACCTAAGTTATGATTCAGAAAAACTAAAAATAAACATTTTACTTAAGTCTACACAAAATTAAATATATTTGATCATAATGATATAGTTTATTATATACTTAATAAATGTTATCTACAATTATTCAATTATACTAACTATTCTTTTTCAAAAAAAAAACTATACTTAATATTATATAATATATATGTAATATTTTGGAAATAGCATTAGTTATATAATAATATATGTAAAATAAGTAAAAATATGTACGAAATGTTGTACAAATTGTTAGTAATACTTTGAACCAATATTTACAAATTTTAAAATAAATAAAATAGAAATACCACATAAAAATCAGAGCTCTATAAGCTGTCAATCTCATAGCCATTAGTGTTGTTTCCGGTTGAATCTGTCTTTCGGTAGGTTTCTTCGGTAGTTTCTTCCGGAAGGTTGTCCAAAATGAGCTGATCCGGTAGATTTCTTCCGAGACTTGGAGTCAAGTTGAAGTCAAGAACCGCTTCTTCCTATTTTCTCGCCATGTTCTTAATTACCAAGACAAAGACTGGTTGACTTCTTACTTTATAACCGTCCTTATCTTTAAGTAATTTGCACTTGTTTCAAATATAATTACTCCTTGACTAATCTTCCAATTACCCTAGTTACTCCTCTAGAGCACCGCTATTCAACTTCCACAACCTGAGAGCTTAAACACACCCACTTTCGAGTGTTTTGCAAGAGCCATTCTGCTACCTCTGGAAAGACATGACTAATCAAGAGTAAGTCATAGCATATCTTATGTTTTGCCCAGATTAGTGTATGAATATTTATATTCTTCAGTACAGTTGTTCGTCATCAAAATTCTTTACTCCACCAAACGATTGGAGTTGTGTTGTAAGCTCCAGTTCTTACATTTACCCATGAGTCTGACCTTTAAACTCCTCAAAATTATCCCAAAATTTACCTAAATAATCACATAATTCCTTGATGTTGTGCAATTGTGGCATATACCTATACTCTATTATCGAGACCACTGATTGTCGACATTGTAATTCTTGCAAAACACACTCTTTTTTACCTTTCGCCATGTGAATATATTCAAGACTCTTCTTTTATTGGATTGCAGTAGGGTGACGGTGGATGAAATGAAGAGAAACGCGAGGAGGAAGACGGTGGATGAACGGGAGAGAGTTGACGAGGAGTTAAAAAATGTTGGTGAAAAGAAAAACTAGGATGGAAACTTAAATATAATACAACCGAGGCGATTAGGTAGCTTGCCTCTAAGTCACGAGAGGACAACAGAGGCGACCTATGAGCTTGCCTCCGTAAAAAGCTCAACTGAAATGTTGCCTCCAAATATATACAATACAACTGAGGCGACCTGAGTAAGTTGCCTCTACTAATGATTCTAGAGAATGCACAATGGAGGAAACTAGAAGCTTCTTGTCTCCGTCAATAAATCAACCGAGGCGACTAAAAGTTACCTCCAAATACATACAATGCAAATAAGGCGATTTGGGTAAGTTGCCTCTATAATGATTCAAGAGAATGAATAAGGGAGGTGACCAGTAGCTTCCTGCCTCCGTAAAATACATCAACAGAGGAAACATAATCAGGTCGCCTCCATTGATTTCCACACCAGAGGCTACTGTATATCTAGCCTCCTTTGATTTATTTTTAGAGACGAGTTTTAAGTTGCCTCCTTTGATCTTATACACATTGCCCCATTGATAAATATTGTTGTCGTGGTAGACTTTGAATAATTTACAATTTTATATTAGTTATATTTATATGTTTGTAAAAATTAATGAGATTATGATTCAATATATAAGAATTGAAAATGCATAAAAAAATAACAATCTTTATAAATATTCTTACATTAAACAAATATCTTATTTACTACTCGTTAATTATTGAATTATATTACTAATTTTGCTAAATAAGTGTATCATCTTAGTGTCTTATTGCAAAACATCTTAATATAATTTTTTAAAAAAACTATATGGAGTACTAGAGAACTTATGATTACTAACATAATTTACCGATAAAATACATCAACAGAGGAAACATAATCAGGTCGCCTCCATTGATTTCCACACCAGAGGCTACTGTATATCTAGCCTCCTTTGATTTATTTTTAGAGACGAGTTTTAAGTTGCCTCCTTTGATCTTATACACATTGCCCCATTGATAAATATTGTTGTCGTGGTAGACTTTGAATAATTTACAATTTTATATTAGTTATATTTATATGTTTGTAAAAATTAATGAGATTATGATTCAATATATAAGAATTGAAAATGCATAAAAAAATAACAATCTTTATAAATATTCTTACATTAAACAAATATCTTATTTACTACTCGTTAATTATTGAATTATATTACTAATTTTGCTAAATAAGTGTATCATCTTAGTGTCTTATTGCAAAACATCTTAATATAATTTTTTAAAAAAACTATATGGAGTACTAGAGAACTTATGATTACTAACATAATTTACCGATAAAATACATCAACAGAGGAAACATAATCAGGTCGCCTCCATTGATTTCCACACCAGAGGCTACTGTATATCTAGCCTCCTTTGATTTATTTTTAGAGACGAGTTTTAAGTTGCCTCCTTTGATCTTATACACATTGCCCCATGATAAATATTGTTGTCGTGGTAGACTTTGAATAATTTACAATTTTATATTAGTTATATTTATATGTTTGTAAAAATTAATGAGATTATGATTCAATATATAAGAATTGAAAATGCATAAAAAAATAACAACTTTATAAATATTCTTACATTAAACAAATATCTTATTTACTACTCGTTAATTATTGAATTATATTACTAATTTTGCTAAATAAGTGTATCATCTTAGTGTCTTATTGCAAAACTCTTAATATATTTTTTAAAAAAACTATATGGAGTACTAGAGAACTTATGATTACTAACATAATTTACCGATAAAATACATCAACAGAGGAAACATAATCAGGTCGCCTCCATTGATTTCCACACCAGAGGCTACTGTATATCTAGCCTCCTTTGATTTATTTTAGAGACGAGTTTTAAGTTGCCTCCTTTGATCTTATACACATTGCCCCATGATAAATATTGTTGTCGTGGTAGACTTTGAATAATTTACAATTTTATATTAGTTATATTTATATGTTTGTAAAATAATGAGATTATGATTCAATATATAAGAATTGAAAATGCATAAAAAAATAACAATCTTTATAAATATTCTTACATTAAACAAATATCTATTTACTACTCGTTAATTATTGAATTATATTACTAATTTTGCTAAATAAGTGTATCATCTTAGTGTCTTATTGCAAAACATCTTATATAATTTTTTAAAAAAAATTATGGAGTACTAGAGAACTTATGATACTAACATAATTTACCGATAAAATACATCAACGGAAACATAATCAGTCGCCTCCATTGATTCCACAAAGAGGCTACTGTATATCTAGCCTCCTTTGATTTATTTTTAGAGACGAGTTTTAAGTTGCCTCCTTTGATCTTATACACATTGCCCCATGATAAATATTGTTGTCGTGGTAGACTTTGAATAATTTACAATTTTATATTAGTTAATTTATATGTTGTAAAAATTAATGAGATTATGATTCAATATATAAGAATTGAAAATGCATAAAAAAAAAAACAATCTTTATAAATATTCTTACATTAAACAAATATCTTATTTACTACTCGTTAATTATTGAATTATATTACTATTTTGCTAAATAAGTGTATCATCTTAGTGTCTTATGCAAAACATCTTAATATAATTTTTTAAAAAAACTATATGGGTACTAGAGAACTTATGATTACTAACATAATTTACCGATAAAATAAAATTGATTGTAATAATTACCAATAGAATACTAAGAATAAAGATCTTTGTCAAGAAACTTACCAAATAATATGGAGTATTTATTAATACGATACCAAGAGAAAAATAATCTAAAATAATTACTACGGGATGAAAAATTCCTGGCAATCACCGAGAGGGATACATTGGTGCCGACGAATAAAAAGACCGGCACGGTGACCTTGCCAGTAGGGATGTCAATCTTGACCCGAACCCGAAACCTGATTTGAAACTGATTCGTAAAAAGATCGGGTTTGGTTGAGATTTTTGACCGAAATGATTTTCGGGTCGGGTTTGGATGGGATCATTGAAACCCGTTTCGGGTTCGGGTTGAACCCGCTAACTCGTAACCCGAAAAAAATTTAATTAAAAATAGAAAATATGTTATATTTAATGACTTAATTAGTATTTAATGATTAATTTATGTCTAAAATAAACATTTAATCGATAACATATGATTATATATTGTACATAATAATTAATTAATATTATTGTATTATGTTTTTTTATTAAATAATCCAAAATTAAAAAAAATAAAATAAATTTTTGAAAAAAACGGGTCAAATTCAGGTCAATCCACTCTGGGTTCGGGTTAAAGAAGTACAACCCGCTTCGGGTTCGGGTCGGGTTCGGGTTGAGTTCAACCCGACCCGAAACCCGATTTGACACCCCTACTTGCCACAATGTGACTCCAAGATTATGTCAAAATCCATTAGAGGAACAAAAAAAATAGAGTTAATAATCTTTCATGGGTATGTGTATCTTCTACTTTCTTAACATGTGTAATTGTGGTTTATAGCAAAAGAGAAACAATATTTTTTTAAAAAAATATTATAACTTATAAAGTATAAGTATAAAAAAAAAAAAATTATATAATTATTTATTATAATTTGTGTTTTCAAAAGTTTTGTTAAACTCCAAATTTATGTTTTTAGAATGAATATATATTACGTATTTTAAAAATAAATCTTATTCATTTTAAAATGAATCTTCTTTAATAATAAAGTGCAAAACTAATGCCAAAAAGATTATCCTGCCCCAAAATATCCAAAAAAACCATCACAAACCTAAAAACCTGTCGAGTCAGGTAACGATAAAATAAAGTGTATAACTAATGCCAAAGAGATTATCCTACCCCAAAACACCGTAAAAACCACCATAGCAAACTAAAAACGTCGAAGATATTTTGGGGGTTTGTAGTGCAGGGTGGGTCTAACTACCTCTAATTCACTTTTAACAATCTTTGATTTACTTTTTAATAACCTTTGATTCTCTTTTCTTAAACTTTAGATTCACAATGTTCATTGTATATACAAAAATATAAAATTTATCAAAACATATTCATATTGGGCCTTATTTTGAAGAGCCTGAATTATAATAAATAATGACATAAATTTTTTATTTATTTAAATTTATATCTAATAAACTAGAGCATTTAAAAATTTCAACAGAAAGACAAAATAGACACCTATCGCAATTTGAAATTGCCAAAGAGACTCTATAATCAATTAACAATGAATATAGTAATCTCTATATAAATGGTGTAGATTATTTTAAAAAACGCTAACTAGGCATAATTACTTCACTAATTAATAATAATAAATTAATATATAAACGAGGGTTATAATTTTCCCTCCATAACTTATTAAGTTAAATTTTGGAATATTTGGAAGGCTGATGTTCTAAACAAACCAAAAGCGTCAGATCACTTGCGAGTGATATAAGCCGTTAATCTTCTCCTGCTCCGCCCCGTGTCTTCCTCTACAATCGCAAACGTACTCTCTGCTCACCGGTTGCTCAACCTCAACTGTATATGCTCGTGAATCGCTTCCTTGTTACTGTTCTTTCTTCTTCCCCGAGCTTCGTCTCTCCTACGGCGTTCGATTGAAGCTTCCGCTTCCTCGGTGGCGTTAAACCCTAGCTCATACTTTGATTTGGTAACTTCTTCTTCTTAATTGGTTTCTTCGCCACATTCTGTGTGTAACCTGAAATTTCTTAGTGCTATGATGTTATCGGTTTCTGTTGAAACTGTTGTCGAGATCTTGAAATTTCTCTCAGTCTCTACTGCAAATGTGCTCTGCTTCACATGTCGCTGCGTCTGTTGATTTCTTTCACTGACACACACATGTTTCCTTCAGGAGAGCTACGCATTTATATAGTAGACTCTAACAATGCCTATAGTTCTCGAACAACCGGCATCGTTGATGTTGAGTTGTTTAATCTTTGACCTATATATTCTTGCTCTATACCTCTTAATTAATTAGCTTTGTTCTAGTTTTAGTATTCATCTCTTTTCTCTCCCTGTATTTAGCTTACTACTATTTTTCTGTGACTACCATTTTCCAGAAATATCTCGACTAACTCCATTCTTGCTTATCATTATAAAGTCCGATCACCGATGGACAGAAAGCTGTTTCCATAAGGATTAACGGTTAAATACCTACCGATAACTTCTTGCTGCTTCACGATTCAGTTACACCATTGTCAAATGCAAATCAGAACATGCGATAAAATAACGCTGCAATTTTTTTCCAAAATTTCTACTAGCATAAACAGCTAAAAAATGAAAACTGATTGTAGAATATGCTAAACACTACTTTCATGTTGCATTCTTTTATCCCAGAAACATTTTAAATTCTATTATTAGGTGAAGATATAATATTTCGTTACATTCACTGAAAAAACGCTTTCCTTTAGTTAAAAACGTGTCAAAATGACGGCAAAAAAACCGTACTTGTTATGTATATACGTTATGTATCTACTCCTCTCATAATTTCATTTAATCTTTCTCTATCAAAATTTTTCGCAGGAATCCTCTTTTTACTACCAGAGTTTTCGTCGTACAGTGTTGCTGCCAACAGACCACCATGAACCACCGTTGGAAAATGTTTTTGGTGAGTTTTTTCAAATTATTTTCTTATGAAATAATAGATCTTGGTGATGTGATTATGAATGTTGTGTAATTTCTTTCGGAAACAAGTTTATTTGGACTAGATTTACAAAACAAAATTTTGAAAACAACTTTAAAGCTTCAATAGTGAAGTGCTTCCTCACTTTTGGCCGAGATATTAACAATGCACATTTGTTTCAGGCAGTGACCGAAATCGTGTGAAATATCCTCACGAACTGGCCAGATTCTTGCAAAAAGTTCTAATGACGGAGTTAAGTTCGTGAGCATTTCATGCTCGAGCAGCTTCTTTAATTCATTCCATACGAACACAACTGTATCTTGTTTGTGTTGTTCACGCCATCAGCAAGTTCGTGAGGTATTTATTTCAAACTCATTCATCTAGTGTAGAACCTTGATGAAGAAGCTGCGTACTTCCATAACAAAGAAACCCTAATGAACCACCTATAACTTGATTAAAGGAGACCATACTTTCATTTTCATGATTTTGAAGAGATCATTAGTTTTATTTTCATGACTGTATGTGTTACGTGAGAAATGAGAATATATTTGAACTTGGCTCTGACTTTGACCTTGGCTATGACTGACTTGAAATTTGGAAGATGGACAAACAATGTGCAATGAACCATGTCTACGTGAAGAGAGAAAGACCACGTGGTTGAGCAACCCACATCGGCCTCATACCGTCAAACACGGGTTTCAAATGTTGGACCAAGTAATCTTGGGCCCACTCAGACATACAACCCCCAGATGCACCTACATTCGATGTGAGACAGAACTATGACCCTAACCCAGTGCTTCAAATGCCTTTACTTTTGATGCACATTTGATACTGGTAAAAGCTATTAACATATTTCACAGTCTTTCATGTTGCCCCCATAGATTAAGTCAACACACTCGGTACGGAGTCGATGGTCTGAAGAGGCACTAAACAGCTAGGGCTTCTTTATTAAGAGTGAGGACAGCCACCTAGATGAGCATGTTGTACCCAAGACGTCTGGTGGGGTTAGTTATTTCCGCGCCACTGTTGCTCAAGACTCTAGTGTGGCCAACATGGACACTGATGACGACAATGGTGACGACGATGAGGACACTGACCAAGATAACATCATTGATGATGAGGACGAAACAGACGAGGAAGCGGCGCGGAGTATGGTCCCAGTTGTTCCCACTAGGTGGAAGTTGACAGAGGTGCCAGTTCCTGGCGGCCCACTATTGACTAGTGTTATCACTAGCTTTGGGGGACATGTTGCAGTTGACCTATGGTCTATGACTAAGGTTAGTTACTTTTCACTTCTTGTACTTGATCATGTAAGTTTCTTTATTATGTATATAAGTTGTGTTGTACAATATTTAGGACCGTGGGGTTTTGGAGTTCAAAACCCGCAAGACTATAATTAATAAGTAGGGGATGACAAAGGAGGAGGTCACTTGTAGAAGGGCAAGGAACATGATTGGATATTCCGGTCTACAACACCTGCCAGAGATCATATGGCCATACAACAACATGTCGTTGATCTCTGCTTTTGTGGAGAGATGACAATCTGATACGAACTCCTTCCACATGCCATGGGGGAGATGACAATTACCTTGCATGATGTATGGATGATACTTCAACTCCCCATAGTTGGTCGTGCGGTTCATGGGAACCCTTCCGCTAGTGAATTGAAGAAAGAAATGGCTGAATGCCTCGCTTTTGGGAATGATGTTGAAAGCATGACAAACCGACTGTGGCATAGTGGTGCTATAGTACTAAGAATTTGATTGAATTCGGTAAGGGTGGAGATAAAGATCCTATGAAGCAAGCATGTGCCTGGGTTTACTACGTCATTAGCACCACCATATTTGCTGGAAAGGGGCATGGACGCCTTAGTCCATCTCCTTTTTTGTTAGTCACTCCCATGAGACACAGAATGAGGCTAAACAAATTTGCATGGGGAGCAGGTACTCTTGCCTGGCTGTATCGTCAACTTGGAATGGCATCTCATGCAAACTCAAATGGGATAGCCGGTTGTATGACGTTACTTGAGGTATGTGTTTTATGTGCAATGACTACTTCAGAATCACGTATAATTTGTATTTTTGTTAGAATGTCATTATTATTTCCAATCGTGTAGTGCTGGATATATGCCTATTTCCCAACTTTGAGGCCATCATTGAGTTCGGACTGGCGTGACGACGATGATAGACCTTGGGCTATGAGATGGGTAAGGTCTACCGCTCAACAGCATGACTATGACTCACTCGAAAATTACCGGAAGCATCTTGATGCTTTGGGCGCGAGAAATGTAAGTAATAGATGTTAATATAAAATTGGAATATTTTTCACAATAATATTGTGTCTCGCTATTGCTAGCATTTCACTATGAAATATAGGTTGATTGGTTGCCGTACGGTCGAGATATGGTGAACGTTCATAGTGGACGTACATGGTACATGGGAACTATACAGTTTATGGGGGTCAATGAGCCATATATGCCAGAGCGTTGTCTGCGGCAGTATGGGTGCATTCAGGGTAAGCCTTCTCACCCTATCAGACCCATTCAAAAGTCAGAGCGAAGAGGAAAATCTCCACCATACACTTGTGTGTACCCTGCGATGCACAGTTTGTGGGACAATACTTCGAGTGGATCGCCACGCCTAGCCTGCACTGCTACTCGAGCTTTGTTACACGCGTGTGACCAAGATTATTTGGATTGGTACACCAAACACAGTCATCCAAAGATTATAAATCCAGAAAAGTATACCAACACATTTATTCCACGTCCGGACCCCGCTCTGGTGAGTTATATCTTCACATTCACTAATAAGTATTGTCATTTTGATAATCATGGATACTTGATCATTTCTTTTGTAGCTCATGACCGAGGCAAATGAACTTGGTCGGAATTACTATCCTAGTAATCGCAGTTGGAATTGGTATTACTTCCGTCACGGAATGCCAGAGGAGGAGCGAAGAGCCATTGAACAAGAGATTGATAAGGTGTTTTAACACCCTCTCTATCTGGGATTCATACTCACATCAGTATAGAGGCTCGTAGTTTTTGCTTTTGCATAACAACTTCATTAGCTTTTTGTTAGATGTTTGTCGGATTTATGTTAATGTGCGATCACTATTTGTGTTTTTATTTTAGATGATTATGGTCATTTCTATATTGTAGATGACATTATTAGTCCGTTTATTATCAGTTATGACTAATGCTCATGTCTTGCATTATTATCACGATGACATTATTAACACGTTCTTATTAGAGATGAGACGATGCTGATTCTTTGCTTTATTATCGCATTGATATTATTAACTCGTTCTTAGTTCATTATTAGTGATGAGACTTATGCTCATGCCTTGTAATATGTTATTTAAATTGGTAGTTCGCACAAATTGTTCACAAATGAGTGTTTTAGTGTTTCAGGTGTTGATTTTCACTTTTTTTTTTAAAAAAAAAAAACACACAACACCAACCTTCTGAAGAAAAATTATAGTGGTATATCATTCCATGTTTAAAATATTAATACGATGTAAAAAATTTTATACAAGTCATTGTTTTAACTCCCATATATATATATTATGCACTTTTCAGGGAGAGACATGAATACATACAATCATTGATAGTGATTTGTTGTGTTTCAATAAAAGGTTGAAAACATTGATTAGTGAAGTATGTGTGAACTCTGATAAATAGTGTTGTCTTTTTTTGATATGCGTGGGCCAATACTTCTCTGCTTTTTTGGATGTAGGGGTGTCAAAATCGGGTTTCGGGTCGGGTTGAGCTCAACCCGAACCCGACCCGAAAATAGTTTTGGTCAACCCGAACCCGACCCGAATCCGGAGCGGGTTGTATTTCTTTAACCCGAACCCGGAGCGGGTTGACCCGAACCCGACCCGTTTTTTCAAAAATTTATTTTATTTTTTAAATTTTAGATTATTTGATAAAGAAAATATAATACTATAATATTAATTAATTATTATGTACAATATATAATCATATGTTATCCATTAAATGTTTATTTAGTCATAAATTAATCATTAATATTAATTAAGTCATTAAATATAACATATTTCTATTTTAAATTAATTTTTTTTCGGGTTACGGGTTAGCGGGTTCAACCTGAACCCGAAGCGGGTTTCAATGACCCAACCCGAACCCGACCCGAAAATCATTTCGGGTCAAAAATCTCAACCCGAGCCCGGCTTTTTACGGTCGGTTTCGGGTCGGGTTTCGAATTCGGGTCAAGATTGACATCCCTATTTGGATGTGGAGACATGGTTGGTTGCAAACAGGTAAATTGTTCTACTAAAACTAAATTGATAAATCTAGAAAATAATAAAACGAAAAGCCTGTCGGGTTGTAAAAATCCCGGTCACTATAGTATATGGAATTGAGTAACCAGGTATCGAACCACGGGACTTGAATAATTAAGCCTAAGTCCTAAGAAACTGGAAATTCAGGGGGTTGTGAATTGTTTTTGTACCGAATTGAGAAAAACGCAAATTAAAAACTAGATGAATGATTAATAAAAGTAACTTGGTGAGTTCAGTAAAATGAATGAAACTCCGGGTTCGGGCTGTTCTTTGTTGGATAAACCTGGTAAAATCTACAATTCAATTATGAGAAACGGAAAGGCCAATCCTTAAGCTCTCTTCGTTCCTAAATCTTAGTTGAAGGAAGAGCTCACCTATCAGAACATGTCAACTCTAATCTAGCAGTTGGCAAACACATATAGGCGGATTACATGCGAAGAATTGTTAGCGTTTGTAGGAAAATTATCTATCCGACTAATCTTTCCCCAAATCTCCAGGTTAATTCGAACTTCCTATTAGTCACCTTGTCTGTTCCTAACAGGATTAGCAAAACGACTATAAATGCGCAAATTTAATAGAGAAGATGAATGATAATCATTAACCTAGAAACAATCCATTACAATCCCATAATCAAATTGCAGAAATCTTAATTAAATTGTATCCATCGTGAACAACCCTACCCCAGAGTTAATCCCTACTAGCCAGACATTGCAAAGAAGTGAATAAATACAGTCAAAAGAGAATTCATCTAAGGGAAGAAAAACCCTCGAATTGAGTGATTATCCAGACTCAGATTCTGTCGGCGCAAGGTTGAAGACGATGGTCTGACCCTTCTGTCGATGCTCCTCCTCAATGATGATAATGTGCTGGGTCAATGTGGATGAAGGTGAAGCTGATGCTGATGGTGTGGATGGTGAGTGGAAAGAGCGTTGTTTACCAGCGTGAGAGTGTTGTGATGCAATGATAGGTAGTGTTTCCTCCTTCACTCAGATTAGGTCACTTTAAATAGAATTTTCCTTTTTCCCTTCAAAACGCCGAACTTCTGGTGAGAATTTAGTCGCGTCCGAACATTGGTCCGACCTTCAATGTTCGGACACATTGTTTGAGCGCTCTAGTTCCAAAAGTCTCGACTTGTGTCCGAACTTGGATGTTCGGACACAAGTTCGGACATGCACCGTAGGTCAGACTTCCGACTTTTCTCATTGTGATTCTCGAACCATGTCCGAACTTCGAAGTTAGGACTGAAGTTCGGACATTTCATCAGGCACAACACACGAACTCTCGACTTGCGTCCGAGCTTGGAAGTTCGGACACAAGCTCGGACACACCTTCAAAATCCTCTAAATTCATCGTTCTGACTCCAATTCGACCCCCGTTTGTTGCATCATCTCCCTCGTGAGTTAATCTACTGTTTCCTTGGCTTTTCTCTGCATTTAACATAGAAAAAGGTATCAAGCCTTAACAAACAACAAACCAAAGGAAAACGTAAGATAAGTGTGGAATATTATCCATGCGCGTATGAAATTAAGCATTAAAGACCACTAAAACCATTCATATTTACACTCATCAAACCTCCTCACACTTAACCTTTGCTTGTCCTCAAGCAAAGCAGGAGTAAGATATCTCAGAATGCCTTAGGACCAAACCTTGGGATTGCAACAAAATAAGGAGTTAAGCCACAATAACCACCCAAGAATCGATCTGCTCTTAACTGCATGTCTCTTAAACAATGAAGCACGCTTTTAAAACAAAAGATTATGAAGAAGTCAGATCACGAAGTCAAAACATAGAGTAACTCAGAACCTTCCAACCTTTTCTCTTCTCAAACCCGTGGATGACAAGGGGTGTGAAGTTCTGCCATATTCCGCAGAACCTTTCAACACCACGTACTCATGATCTAATTAAAGGATTTGCCATAAACATAAGACTTTAAAGAGCTTCCTCTTTTTTTCTTTTTGCATACATATTGATTTTTTTTTCGCGCAAATAATTCATCCCCCAGACTTTTCTCTCCATCCTTGTAACGGTATTGGGTCTTTTATCCCAGATCAGACGATCTTAGGTAAATGGGTGATGAAGCACCCCAAGGACTTAATAACCGGATGGAAGAGGCCTGTTTTGGTTCAGAAAATAACTCAGATCAGAGGAGTACCTTGCCTTTATCCTTCATTCCAGACATTCTCATCATTCCCAAGGTTCAGGTTAAACCAGTTCTGACTCCACAACTAACTTGTCCACAGACATTTAACAAAATTCAGTCATTTCCAAAATACGAAAACACACAGCTTTGAGCAAACCAACCCTTAAGGTCATCACCGGACTCGACTCCACAACTAAAGATCCACCCAAGTATTCAACACCAAGAAGCACTCTAAGGAAATCACCCCCATATAGCTCAAAACCAAACAAAAATTAGTGCAGGATGCAAAATAGATGGCTGACACATTCAGAAAGATCTCCCCCTTCCTCACACTTAATGAGGAGCAATGTCCGCATTGTTCAGAAAATTATCACAAGAAAGAGATCGTACTAAATGTGTCAGACTCACAAGGGTGGAAGTGAAGAGTTACAGAGTTATACACGTTAAAGCACGGGCCGAACATAAACCAAAAGAAAAAGAAACTGAAAACTCCCCTGATTTCTTTGTGATTGATGGAGGAAGAGGTTCTTCCTCACACTTAGTGTCCTGGTAGGGGAGAATGTTTCCTCACACTTGCTTCCAAGCAAGAGTCCGACATGGAGTCATCACGGTAAAGCATACTAGCACAAGTTCAACAACAAAACAGAGAAGTATGATAGAATCATCGCATTAGTGACAACCAGTGCTTGCAGTTCAAGAGAAGAACAAACTAAAAACGAAATAAAGAAAAATACAACGCAAATAAACTGAAAGGAACTAAATCCAAAATAACTGAAAATGAAATCACAAAGAAGTCCAAAAATGGCTTCCAAACAAAAGTAGCATAATCCACAAATCATCACTGTGGGGGTGGGTAGTACGCCTGCCACTGCTGAAACTGAGCGAGCAGAGCCTCATAGTCGTCCTGAGAGCGGCGCGCCTGCTGCTGTAGAGTCTCGATCTCCGCCTGATAGCGACGATCCATCTCCATGAAACGAGACTCTAGCTGAGTAAACTCATAGCGAGTGACATACTCGCTCCCAGGGGCTGGCAGTGCAAGAAATGCCTCGTCCCTCAGCTGTAGCAGTAGGAGCGGGCTCTGACGGACCCTCACCCGCCTCTCGCTGGCGCTTCTGTGGGTCGGGGCAGCCTTCTTCCTCCATTCCCTCCCGTCAAACTCGAACCACATCTTCTTCAGGGCGCCCACATCAATAGGAGACCGCGCAGCATGCAGTCCCGCAGAAGGAATGGTAACCATCTGCCTCCTAAGTATGTGGCAGATCATGACCGGATAGCCTAGCTTGTGTCGGTCCTTGTGCTCCATAATATACTGCAGATGCAAGAAGATCACCCACGGCAAGTAAGTAACCTCAGCAGCCCCAGCAAACGACGGATTTAGCACTGCCTGAAGAAGAAGGAAATCGGTGTGGTTCAGGTCTGAGCTCTGACGTGGGAGAACGTTCGCAGCCAGTAGTGCGAAGAGGACTCTCTCCTGTGGGTCCTGAAGCAGATCAGCAGGGACGACCTGCTTCGATGGGTCATCCCCTCTGCGTCGTCGTGGCCCCTGAACCATGAGCGGGGTGTAGTGGTTGATAGCTGCTGCCTTGAAGTCATGGGGGTTGAGGTGCTCAGGAGGGTCGGGGGCGGGATAAGGAAGGTCCAGATAGCGAGCAATCTCCATCGTGGAGACTGTCACTCTATCACCGTCAACAATGGATTTGATCTGGCCATCCTGGTAGATTGCATTCGCATAGAACATGCGCACCACTCGTTCAGAATACTGGCCCCCCATATCCAAAATTTTGCCCCAACAAATGGGGCCAATAACTCCCTCAGCTTCAGCTGACTCTCCAACTCCGGCACCACCACACCGTTCAGCAATAATATCCACCTCCTTGGCAAACCACTCTCTGCTGCGTCGTTTCTAAATTCCTCCTGCTGAGCTCGACGACTGGAGCTTGCGCCGGTTCTCGCAGCCCTCTTACCACGGCCTGTAATTCGGCTCAACATCTGCTCATACAAGGGCAACCAATGTCAAATAAAGGAAGGCAAGGAAATAGTTCTAAGTATGCATATAATTATCCAAAATTCGACAGAGTCTCCCCTAAAAATTCATTATTCTCCACAGCACAGAGCAATCAATTTCGCATTCGCAAAGGTAACCTCAGCAAGCAATGACCAGTAGAGATTTAACCGACAGACAATCGCAGCAGTTCAAACATATCCAGTCCTAATCTCAGTCAACAGTTTTATTTCAGCCATGCAAAATCCACAGATGCAAAATAAAATCATGGTAGTGCGGTTGAACCACTTCTATCCAGCAACTCAAATCACAACAGGAAACGAAACTAATACATGCAGATTTAATAAAGCAAACTCAACTCAAACAGCACCTCTGGCTAACTATGCCTCATATTCCAAAATTCAGCCAAACACAATAAAAGAGGTAGGGAAGTGAGAAAATACCTTGTTCAAGTTGAATGAGGAATTAGAAACAAGAGGAATAATGTAATCTGCAAGATTTGACTCAAAAACCCTCAAATTCGATAGTTAGGGTTCTACTTCGAACAGGCTCAGATTCGGACTGATGTGGGGATTTGCTGACCGATTTCGGGTGCTAGAGTGGTGGAGAATCAAAAACCGAGCAGATTGGTACCAAGATTGTGAGATTTGGTGAACAAATGAGGGAGTTGTGAGAGATTGAAGGAGAAGGAGAGTTGGGGGCGCTGTGTTCGTCGCGAGGAGGAGAAAGGTTTTGGAAGTTTTAAGTCTGTCCGCGCCTCTTTAATTTCAGAATTTTCGAGGGGTGTCCGAACTTCAATGTTCGGACAGAAGTTCGGACATACATACCTGGGCAGCGCTTCGCATCGTGTCCGAACTTCGAAGCTCGGACCGAAGTTCGGACATCTCGTGTTTTCGTTTCGCCAAACTCTCGAATCAGGTCCGAACTTCGATGTCCGGACCGAAGTTCGGACATATCGTTTTGCATGGACTTCAAACTCTCGAACTGAGTCCGAACTTCAATGTTCGGACTGAAGTTCGGACAACACCCAAAATGCACCAGATTGTTTCTTTCTGAGCTCAAACCACTGTAAACAAAAGCATTATCCTAAAACAAAACTATAAACAACATAATAACACAGAATTAAAGTACCGAAAAACATTGGGTTGCCTCCCAATCAGCCGCTCTTCTTTAATGTCTTTAGCTAGACAATTCCACTTGATCAATCAGAGGAAGTGTGGTGGGCAGCTCTACAACAGCCTGCGGCGAATTCCTTCAACCTTCTCAATTCTTTCCGCATTCGCCAAGAGAATTTCTTTTTCACGTTCGAACTCGTCTCTTGAGAAATCATCTTTGCTGTAGGATTGGATTCACTCTCCACAAAGAATATTGCCTGCATAGGAAAAAGCTTATGATCAGTACCAAGATAGCCTTTTAAACGAGCACCATTTACCTTAAAGGTTTCACCAGCCTTGTTCTCCAGCTCGTATGCTCCATAAGATGTAACTCCCACAACTCTTAAGGGGCCTGCCCAGTGCGAGTTAAGCTTCCCAGGAAAGAGACGTAGCCTAGAGTTAAAGAGCAGCACCATATCCCCCACTTTGAAGTCTCTCTTTTGAATCATCCGGTCGTGGATCCTTTTCGTGCGCTCTTTATAGATCCTTGAGCTATCGTACGCCTGGTCTCTTAATTCCTCCAACTCAGAAAGCTGAAATCGCCTCTTCTCTCCAGCATCACACAAATCAAAGTTGAGAGCCTTTAAAGCCCAATAAGCTCTGTGCTCTAGCTCAACTGGGAGATGACAAGCCTTCCCGTACACCAGCTTAAAAGGAGACATCCCAATGGGAGTCTTGAATGCAGTTCTATAAGCCCACAGAGCATCGTCAAGCTTGACAGACCAATCTTTCCCGGAGGAGTTGACTATCTTCTGAAGAATCCATTTTAGCTCTCGGTTACTCACTTCTGCTTGCCCGTTAGTTTGGGGATGATAAGGTAAAGCAACCTTATGAGTCACCCCGTACTTAGTCATCAGGGAATCAAAAGCCTTGTTGCAAAAGTGAGAACCTCCGTCACTGATGATAGCTCTTGGCACACCAAATCTAGTAAAGATGTTCTTCTTCAAGAATTTCACCACAGTTCTAGCATCAGCAGAAGAGCAGGGGATTGCTTCGACCCATTTGGAAACATAATCTACAACAACGAGGATGTAGTGGTTTCCGTGAGAAGAAGGGAATGGGCCAGTAAAGTCAATACCCCAAACATCAAACAGTTCAACTTCTAGGATTCCCTTCTGAGGCATCTCATGCCTTCTTGACGTGTTCCCCATCCTCTGGCAGTTATCACAGTGAGCACAGAAGCGGTGGACATCCTTGTGTAGAGTGGGCCAGTAGAAACCACACTCCAACACCTTAGCAGCTGTCCTAGTAGGACCATGGTGACCACCTGCCTCTCGAGAATGGCAGAACTCAATCACACTGTTAACCTCTTCATCGGGGAGACACCTTCTAATTAAACCATCAGCACATACTCTGAAGAGATAGGGGTCCTCCCAAACGTAATGACGGGCTTCAGAAGAAACTTCTTCCTCCGGTTATAGCTTAGATCATGGGGAATCAAACCAGAGGCAAGATAGTTAGCCAGGTCAGCGTACCATGGCTCTTTAACTTTCCCAATTACAAAGACTGTTTCGTCAGGAAAGAATTCATTTATGGGGACCCCGTCATCTGGAGTCTCAAGCCTAGACAAATGATCTGCAACCCCATTCTGCTTCCCTTGCTTATCAACAACTTCCAAGTCGAACTCTTGGAGAAGCAAGATCCATCTCAGGAGTCTGGGCTTAGAATCATTCTTTTGGAATAGGTACTTCAAGGCAGAGTGGTCGGTGTGAGCAATTACCTTACTTCCCAGCAAATAGGGCCTGAACTTGTCAAGAGCAAACACCACCGCAAGTAGCTCCTTTTCAGTGGTGGTGTAATTCTTTTGAGCCTCCGACAGAGTCTTACTCGCATACGTGATAACCCTCAAAATTTTATCTTCCTCTGACAGAGCACAACACCAACAACAAAGTCACTAGCATCTGTCATGACCTCAAAAGGGAGAGACCAGTCAGGGGGCACCACAATAGGGGCAGTGATGAGTTTACTCTTGATAGTTTGAAAGGCCTTCAAACATTCTTCCGAGAACTGAAATTTTACATCTTTCTGCAGAAGATCAGACAAGGGCTTCGCAATTTTGGAAAAGTCCTGGATGAACCTTCGATAGAACCCTGCGTGACCCAGAAAAGATCTAACTCCCCTGACTGAAGTGGGAGGAGGTAACCCCTCAATGACTTCCACCTTCGCCTTGTCCACCTGAATACCATCTTTGGAGACCCTGTGTCCAAGCACTATACCCTCATGTACCATGAAATGGCACTTCTCCCAATTCAAAACCAGGTGGGTCTCCTCACATCTGCCTAGTATCTGATCCAGCTGATCAAGACACACATCAAAACTCTGGCCATATACCGAGAAGTCGTCCATGAAGACTTCTATGCTTTTCTCAATAAACTCATTAAAAATCGCCATCATACATCGCTGAAATGTGGCTGGAGCGTTGCAAAGACCAAATGGCATCCTCCTATATGCAAAAGTGCCATAAGGGCAGGTGAAGGTGGTCTTCTCCTGATCCTCTGGCGCAATGGGAATCTGAAAATAACCGTTGTACCCATCAAGGAAGCAGTAGAACTCCTGCCCAGCTAGCCGCTCCAACATTTGATCAATAAACGGCAGCGGGAAGTGGTCCTTCCTTGTGGCTTCGTTCAAACGCCGGTAATCGATGCACATCCTCCAGCCAGTGGTCTGTCTTTGGGGCACCAATTCGCCTTTATCATTGGGCACCGCCACTATTCCTCCTTTCTTGGGAACAACTTGCACAGGAGAAACCCAGCGGCTATCAGAGATAGGGTAAATGATGCCTGCATCCAAGAGCTTCAACACCTCAGCTTTCACTACTTCCTTCAGGTTTGGGTTTAATCTCCTCTGGGGCTACCTCACTGGCTTGATACTATCTTCCATGTAAATTCGATGAGTGCAGAACCCTGGACTAATCCCTTTAATATCTGCCACTGACCACCCCAAAGCTCCCTTGTGCCTTCTTAACACTTCCAGAAGTCTGCTTTCCTGCGAAACAGACAAAGATGAAGAAATAATAACAGGCAGGGCGCTACCCTCTGCCAAGAAAGCATATTTAAGATTTGAAGGGAGAGTTTTTAATTCAAGAGTAGGGGGCTTCTCTACTGAAGGAACGAGCCTCTGAGTAGGCCTGTCCAGTGGCTCCACAGGAGGAGCATAAGGGCGAAAGTAGGTTCGTCCCTGATTAAGCTGCTGGACAACAGTAGCTACCTCAGTGCTCTCCTTGTCATCCTCAATCGAGTGGCATAACACCTGCTCTAGCAAATCAGAGTTCTCAAGTAGGAAAGAAGAGTCATCAGTATTTTTAGCGACAAACGCATCATAATCATCAGAGCAATCGACATCAATAGAAAGCACAGCATGAGAAGAAGCATTTGTTCTCATCATCTTAGAAATGTCAAAACTAAGTTCCTCATTATTAAATTTAGGGAAAATTCACAAGATACCCCTGTTTTCTTTCGTAATTCACAATATACCCCTTTTTTGAAACTTTGTCACAAGATACCCCTATTTTCTATGCTAATTCACAAAATACCCCTTTTTTAAAACGGCGTCAAATATTCCGTTAACCTCCCTTGGAAAATAACTATTTTGCCCTTGACCCGTTTTTTCTTTTTTTTGAATAATTCACAGTTTTTTTGGCTACTTTTTTTAAAATTTTTTAAATTTTATAATATACCCCTATTTAAGTTTGTTGTTCACAAAATACCCCTGTTTATGTATTGAAGTTCACAAGATACCCCTGTTTATGTTTTGTAGTTCACGAAATACCCTTATCACCCTGATGCCCTGGTAAAGCATCGCCTAGTTTTCTCTTGTTTTTCAAGTGCCTTCAACCTCTTCGTAATCCCAGGACAAATGTTGTTTGCATTCTAGTTCTCTGAGGTTTCATGTCTCTCGGAATGTCTCACCAATAGTTGAGTACGAATCCCTGTCATTCACAATTAGACACAACTATAATATATGACCAGAGACAAACTAGTATAGCATGGATTATTTACATAGTTAGGTAAATACCTTTAAGTAAAGAGTAGATTGATTTAGTCATGTGGACAAACAATAATGTCACAGGCATTGGGTTTAAAAAGGATACCTCTTGGTCGAACTCAGTAGCGGACCAAAACTTTTGTTTAGGGGGGGGGGGGGCAAAAAACATTTGACACTATTGTTCTTTAAAAAAGTATGTTATTTTGTATTTTTTTTAAATTTATAAGAGCATTTTGTAAATTTTCAAAAGTTTCAGGGGGGGGGGGGGGCAGTGGCCATTAGGGAGATGGATTTTGGTGCATTCAAATATCTGAGCAATATCCCATTAAAGTGCTTGGCACAACACAAGTTTGACCAGGGGCGGACATAAATGCTCTTATAAATTTTTGAAAAATACAAAATAACATAATTTTTTAAAGAACAATAGTGTCAAGATTTTTTTTTGCCCCCCCCCCCCCTAAATAAAAGTTCTGGTCCACTACTGAGTTCGACCAAGAGGTAGCCTTTTTAAGCCCAATGCCTGTGACATTATTGTTTGTCCACATGACTAAATCAATCTACTCTTTACTTGAAGGTATTTACCTAACTATGTAAATAATCCATGCTATACTAGTTTGTCTCTGGTCATATATTATAATTGTGTCTAATTGTGAATCACAGGGATTCGTACTCAGCTATTGGTGAGACATTCCGAGAGACAAGAAACCTCAGAGAATTGGAATGCAAACAACATTTGTCCTGGGATTATGAAGAGGCTGAAGGCACTTGAAAAAACAAGAGAAAACTAGGTGATGCTTTACCAGGGCATCAGGGTGATAAGGGTATTTCGTGAACTACAAAACATAAACAGGGGTATCTTGTGAACTTCAAAACATAAACAGGGGTATTTCGTGAACAACAAACTTAAATAGGGGTATATTATAAAATTTTAATTTTTTTTAAAAAAAAAGTAGCCAAAAAACCTACAAATTTTTCAAAAAAAAAAAGAAAAAACGGGTCAGGGGCAAAATAGTCATTTTCCTAGGGAGGTTAACGGAATATTTGATGTCGTTTTTAAAAAGGGACATTTTGTGAATTAGCAAAGAAAACAGGGGTATCTTGTGACAAAGTTTCAATAAAGGGGTATATTGTGAATTACGAAAGAAAACAGGGGTATATTGTGAATTTTCCCTTAAATTTAAGGGTGATCTTCCCTTTGTCAACATCAATGACAGTTTTAGCAGTTCGCAGGAAAGGTCTACCCAAAATTAATGGCACTTCAACATCCTCATCCATATCAAGAATGACAAAATCAGCAGGGAAGAAGAAGTTACCAACACCTACCACAACATTCTCAACCATACCACGAGGTTTGATTGAGGAATGATCAGCTAATTGCAAATTAAAATTGATTGGGACAAGCTCACCAGCATGAAGCTTCCTAAACATTGAATAAGGCATCAGATTTATACTCGCTCCAAGGTCGTAGAGTCCGAACCCACAGTCCATGTCTCCAATGGTGCAAGGGATGATGGGCTGCCCTGGATCTCCACACTTTTGAGGGAGCTTCTGCTGGATGGCTGCAGAGCACATCTCTGTCAGCTGAACAATCTCACTTTCCTTGAACTTTCGCTTGTTAGAAATCAAATCCTTCACAAAGCGAGCATAATTAGGCATCTGCTTGATAGCATCAATCAAGGGGATATTAATAGTAAGCTTCGAAAACACACTAAAAAATTTCCCAAATTGATCATCAAGTTCTTTTTCTTTCAATCTATTAGGGAAAGGAAGTTCCTTAGGAACCACCTTACCCTTAGAGTTTTTAGCAATCAAAGTATGAGAATGGGAAGAAATAGGAGCCTGGGTCTCCTCAACAACTACCTCGGGAGGGGCTGGGGGCCCTGACGGTGCACCAGTGCTAGAAGAAGGAAGACCGGTCTCTTCGTCAGCTTGATCCTCAGCCACTCGATCTCTATTCATCAGCTGCTTCCCACTTCTTAAGGTAACTGCTGCTACCTCTTCAGAATCCGAACAGTCCTCAACTACCACGGCTTCTGAGACCGTCACTGCCTTCAATTGTGCTTTAGGATTGGGGTCTGGTTGGGAAGGCAGTGATCCAGAAGGTCTGTGCTGTAGGAGGAACTGAGTCAACTGACTCATCGTTCCCTGCATCTCCACCATGGCGTTCTCGATTTTTTGCTGACCAGCTGCCAGATTCTGATTTATTACTGTTTGTTGCTCTTGAGAAGCCATCAATTTATCCACCATCTCCTTCAGGTTAGCATTGTTTGAGCTCAGTGACGATTGCTGAGCTTGAGACTGCTGTGGCCTAAACTGATTGTATGGGGGCCTAACAAAACCGGGTGGTCCTCCCTGACTCGCCCTCTGAGGCTGCATCAGCTGTGAGTTGAGGGCGTTATTTGGATTTCTGTACCTCAGGTTTGGATGCTGGTTCTGCATCCAAGGCTGCCTGTTGTACTGGCCAATTGCATGCGCCTCCTCAGTCTGCCTCATCTCAGCAACCATCGGGCAGTCCTCATAGTCATGGTTGTCTCCGCACTGAGAACAACATACCTCACTGGGACCAGTAGACACCTTCTTGACAGATTGCACAGATGTCTGTCCCATAGTGAGCTGCTCGAGCATCTTCGCCATGTTACCCACCGTAGTACTTAAATGGGCTTGCTCAGCAGCAATTTGCTCCATCATAGGATCTGGAGTCCATGAGGAAGTCTGACCGACTGTGAAAACTCTTCTACCACTGCTGTTCCACTGGCGGAGCTCCTCGCAGTAGGACTCCATAGCCGACATAAACTCTTCTCCGCTTTTGGCAAGCAAGTTCCCACCCAGTGCAGCTCTGACCTCACCTCTATGCTCATCTCTCAGCACTTGGAAGAACCCCTGGGCCAAAGATGTCGTAGTCTGACCGTGATGAGGACACTGGCGGAGCAGCTCCTTGAATCTATCCCAGGCTTCGCAGACTGTCTCACTGCCGGACTGTCTGAAAGCGGTCAGGTCAGCGATCATCTGTCTGGTCCTGGAGATGGGATGTACTTCTCATAAAACCTTTCCGTCATCAGCTCCCAGGTAGTGATGATACATGGAGGTAGACGATGGAACCACTTCGATGCATCCCCTGAGAGACTGTGCTGAAATAAGCACAGCCGAGCATACTCCTCTAGCCCCTGAGACATCCCAAACGAATCCAGATGAACTAAGAAACGATGGACATGGTCGAGCGCATCAGCCGGGTCTGCGCCTGAGAAGGTCCCTGCTGGATGATTCCTGACAGCATTTGTTTGATGGCTTGGTTTTAGTTTTTGCCATTCTGCTGTTAACTCCGGTGTGAGATTTGGTAGAGTTGCAGGTCCTCTTCTAGGAGCAGCTGGCGGATGATTAATTCTTCCCAATGTGGCTTGCTCATTATTTACTGGTCCGTTGGCAGCCACGGTGAAGGTAAATGCTCTTCTTGCCCTACGAGCTGTACGGTTGATCTCTGGGTCTAGATTGAATCTTGGTGGTCCTCGAGATTGGGTACCGTGCATTCACCAAACACCTGCACAGTTACACAAATAAAACACAAAGTTTTTTTTTCTAAGTTAGTGGTTGTATGAACAGAACCGAACAAAACAAATTAAAATGCGTATAAACAACTTCGAAAATGCTGAATGTAAAAATAAAGCACAATTGTTTAAAAGGAATAAATTTCAAAACTGTTCTAAAAATCAAAACAAAACTAGCAAACGCAGATTTAATACTATAACCGAGTTGAAACAAAAAGGAAATAAATAGCGCAAATAAAAATAAAGTAAAAACAATTGACAACCAGGGCAAAGGACTTGACAAAGTCATGTCCCCGGCAATGGCGCCATTTTGCAAACAGGTAAATTGTTCTACTAAAACTAAATTGATAAATCTAGAAAATAATAAAACGAAAAGCCTGTCGGGTTGCAAAAATCCCGGTCACTATAGTATATGGAATTGAGTAACCAGGTATCGAACCACGGGACTTGAATAATTAAACCTAAGTCCTAATAAAACTGGAAATTCAGGGGGGGTGAATTGTTTTTGTACCGAATTGAGAAAAACGCAAATTAAAAACTAGATGAACGATTAATGAAAGTAACTTGGTGAGTTCAGTAAAATGAATGAAACTCCGGGTTCGGGCTGTTCTTTGTTGGATAAACCTGGTAAAATCTACAATTCAATTATGAGAAACGGAAAGGCCAATCCTTAAGCTCTCTTCGATCCTAAATCTTAGTTAAAGGAAGAGCTCACCTATCAGAACATGTCAACTCTAATCTAGCAGTTGGCAAAACACATATAGGCGGATTACGTGCGAAGAATTGTTAGCGTTTGTAGGAAAAATTATCTATCTGACTAATCTTTCCCCAAATCTCCAGGTTAATTCGAACTTCCTATTAGTCACCTTGTCTGTTCCTAACAGGATTAGCAAAACGACTCTATAAATGCGCAAATTTAATAGAGAAGATGAATGATAATCATTAACCTAGAAACAATCCATTACAATCCCATAATCAAATTACAGAAATCTTAATTAAATTGTATCCATCGTGAACAACCCTACCCCAGAGTTAATCCCTACTAGCCAGACATTGCAAAGAAGTGAATAAATACAGTCAAAAGAGAATTCATCTAAGGGAAGAAAAACCCTCGAATTGAGTGATTATCCAGACTCGATTCTGCCGGTGCAAGGTTGAAGACGATGGTGACTCCCGTTGTCGATGCTCCTCCTCAATGATGATAATGTGCTGGGTCAATGTGGATGAGGTGAAGCTGATGCTGATGGTGATGGTGAGTGGAAAAGAGCGTTGTTTACCAGCGTGAGAGTGTCGTGATGCATGATAGGTTAGTGTCTTCCTCCTTCACTCAGTTAGGTCACTTTTAAATAGAATTTCCCTCTTTTCCCTTCAAAACGCCGAATTCTGGTGAGAATTTAGTTGCGTCCGAACTTGGTCCGACCTTAATGTTCAGGACCAAACATTGTTTTGAGACTCCAGTTCCAAAGTCTCGACTTGTGGTGCCCGAACTTGGATGTTCAGACACAAGTTCGGACATGCACCGTAGGTCAACTTCCGATTTTCATTATGATTTCTCGAACCATGTCCGAACTTCGAAGTTAGGACTGAAGTTCGGACATTTCATCAGGCACAACACACGAACTCTCGACTTGCGTCCGAGCTTGGAAGTTCGGACACAAGCTCGGACACAAGCTCGGACACACCTTCAAAATCCTCTAAATTCATCATCCTGACTCCAATTCGACCCCCGTTTGTTGCATCATCTCCCTCGTGAGTTAATCTACTGTTTCCTTGGCTTTTCTCTGCATTTAACATAGAAAAAGGTATCAAGCCTTAACAAACAACAAACCAAAGGAAAACGTAAGATAATTGTGGAATATTATCCATGCACGTATGAAAATTAAGCATTAAAGACCACTAGAACCATTCATATTTTACACTCATCATTGGTATTATGGCATAGTATAGTAGTTCGGCATTTGAGTAGTTGTGTCTTTGATGTATGAGTAATATTCTTAATTGAGTTAAAGTGACCCTTGCATGTTCGCATTTCTTCTTAATTGTGGGCGAATATTGTTACACTCACTGTGAAGGTAGAACAATTCCTTAAATTGTTGAACACTCACCGTGGTGCTTAAGTTAATAAAGAGAAGGAGTTTGGATTGTTTATCATATCTCTTCTATCAACCTTTTTATAGCTTCAGTAGCTTTGTGTTGTAGCATTAACCATGGAGGTTGATGTCAGAGTTAGAGGAGGAAGACGAATGATATATTATATTGAAGAAAATGTATAAGAAGCATTATTAGTGTTTGTACAGATATACGGAGAGAGTGATTGAATCTGTATGTATACTGGTGTATCAAACTAGAATGAGAAAAGGGAATTGAGATACGGGAATAGATAGTACAGGCGCAAATTGGTCTATTCCTAACAATTGATAGAGTGAAAAATCAAGGTGGCTGAGTATTCTCTGCCTGTATAATAGTAGGAAAATGCAAAATCCTTCTCTATTTCCTTTGTTATGTTCAAAGGATTTATGGAAATTGAATGAGAGATACACTATGGTTTCATATTTGAGAAGAATAAATTATTTATACGTTTGGAAACATATCATTAGTAAAAGGAAGCTGGAGTATATAGTATTCTGCGATCTTTCATCCACTGTGCTTCATGCTCTTCTGAACCTGCGGGCGCCATACGTGAGTTTATGGAAACCATAAACATATCATTACGGTCAATCGGTCTTATGTTTGCTTTGGTATTTCTTATGCTAGTTTTATGACACTGACGATGTAGTTTTTCACTGTGAAACCTCAAGAATACTGAAAGAAGAATGGTTGCTGAGGTGACAAGTTCTGGAAACAGAAATATTAATTGCTTATTAACATCTTGAGCATCATGGATTCTGATGAATTAAACTCAATGGTGGATCCTCAAAACAATATTTCAGGTAATATCAGTTGTTAGAAATTGATCAAACATGATGTACATGAATCCGAGTATTGAAGTACAGTTTTTTAATTGCGTAACAGTTTTTGATGCTTGGTTGTACTCTTATATATTATTTCTTATTTTTCTATGAAACAGATTCTTGTGCTATAGTATCTTACTAACCAAACAAAGGCAAACAAAATGTTACAGTATAAGAAGAAGAGAAAATAGAATACTCTGAAAGTGATACATCAGAGTTGTTGGGGGTAATTTGTAGAAGTGAGGAAGAAGCTTATGATCTATATAACAATTATGCCTTCCGAAAATGCTTTGGCACAAGAAAGGAGTCACAGACATATTACCCGGATGGTACTGTAAAGAAAAAAATCTTTTGTTGTTCTTGTGCTGGAAAGAAGGATTTAAAGAAGTTGGACTCGAGAACATATTCAAGACCAGATTTAAGGACGGGTGTAAGGCAAAGATTTTGTTTAAGGTTGACAAACTTGGGAATTGGGAAGCTACAGCTCATGATATGATTCACAATCATCCTTTTGTGATGAAAGTCAAGTACATTTGCTTCGATCACACCGGAAGGTGAATGAAGATCAATTACAATTTGTGACTCAAATGAAAGAAAGTGGTGTATCTGTTGCAAAAACAATCAGATTTCTGGCTGCTGAATCAGGTGGAACATCACAAGTGGGGTTTATGAAAAAGGACGTATATAATGCATTATCTGTTAAAAGGAAAGAGTACTTTGATGGTACAGATTCACACAGTCTTGTACAGATTTTCAAGAGAAGAGAACAAAATGAGAGAGATTTCTACTATGACTTTGGTATTGATGTTGATGGCAGATTATGCAGATTCTTTTGGCGCGATGGAAGAATGAAGAATGACTATCTATTATTTGGCAATTTAGTGGTGCATGATACAACATATCACACTAACAAGTACAATATGATATGTGCACCCTTCGTCGGAATGAACAACCATTGCCAAAACGTGATGTTTGGATGTGGATTTCTTTTGAACGAGCAGATTGAATCATTCAATTGGTTATTTGAAACCTTCTTGAAGTCAATGGATGGTGTTTCCCCACAGACTATAATGACAGACCAATGTGCTTCTATGGCTTCTGCGATTGATAAAGTTTTTCCAACATCTCAACATAGATTGTGCATATGGCATTTGATGGAGAATTCAAAAAAAACACCCGCCACATTTGTATCACAAGAAGAAAGGATTTTCTGAACAGCTTCAAAATATTCTTAGATATTGCGAAACTGAAGCTGAATTCAATCATCTATGGGGGAGGTGAGAATATGCATACATATATGACCTTTGTACCTTAAAAGCTAATATATTTCATTCTGTTTGTATATTTTTTAAATTCTGATAGTAGATGATAGTCTAGATGTACATCTATACTATAAGACATGTTCAGCAGCGTTTCCAGACCTGTACATATTTACATCAAAACATGTACCATTATTTTCTGATATCATAAACTTAGAAAACAAACTTGTAACAAATTAAAAGTGTTTGGTTTCATTATTGCAGGTATGTGAAACAGTATGATTGTGAAGACAATGTGTGGTTGAGAAAACTGCACGGAATCAGACAAAAATGGTGTAGAGCATATTCGAAGGATTATTTTTCAGGAGGTGCATTGTCTTCACAAAGGAGTGAAAGTACAAACCATTCAATATCAAGAGATCTTCATAAAACTGTAGATTTGTGTCAATTCTACAATACATTCTGTAGAGTTGTTTCTGAATGGAGGGATTGTGAAAATGAAGAAGATTTGAAGAGCTCAACTGGGAAACCAGACATGATAGTTCCTGGTGTGAAGCTTTTTATTGATGCACAAGAAGTTTACACAATTCAAGCATATAAACTTTTTGAGAGAGAATACATGAAATCATTGTCTTTAAGCCAAGAAGTGTATAGCACACAAGAAGATGGTACTATTATCTACCATGTGTGGCAGCAAGATCTGGAGATAATAAAGCATGCTGTGAAATTCGAAAGACAAGACTCTGGTGTATTATGCACTTGCAAGCTTTTGACAGAAGTTGGAATTCTTTGCTCCCATAGCATAAGAATACTGACATCAATTTGTGTGAATAGACTTGCTGATCGTTATGTTCTCAGAAGATGGCGAAAGGATTTGTCACTTCTGAAGAAGCAATATCATCAAAGTTCAAGCTTCATGAGGGATGGGCATGAATCATTGTCACAGACAGCATGGACAATGATGATGGGTAGGCGGTTTCAGAGTCTTGTATGGCTAGCGCGTCGAATAAGGAAGCAAGGAACTTTTGTGAAAATGCTTGGAAGGACTTGAAACAAAAATTGATTTAGAAGTTGGAGAGACACATCTCCTTGAGATCAGTGCAAATCATCAACAGCCAACCAATATAGTACAAAACCCCCAAGGATCCAAAACAAAGGGGCGAAAGAGTCAAAGATTGAAAAGCACTATAGAAAAGAAAAGAAAAGCAAAGAAAGGTAGAAGCCAAATTCTATAAGAGAATTTCTTCAAAAGAAAGATTGTGTCCAAGCAATGATGAATGTCGATGAAGATGTGCAAGCTTCAGGTTTATCATTTGTGCATCCTATCGATGGTGGAGGGTCACTTTCAAGAATTTTGCTAGATTTGGACCGCAACAATGATGTTGCATGATTTCTCCTTATTAAATACAAATTAGTCATTCTTAGAATAATGTGAACATAGCTTATACTATTGTAAAGATTGAGATATTTTAACTCAATACATATAAATGTTCATTTAAGGTTAAACTTGTACAAATGGTCATACAAACATGTACACCTTTACATTCAAACATGTACACCTTTACATTCAAACATGTACACCTTTACATTCAAACATGTACACCTTTACATTCAAACTTGTAACCCCTCACATTTGAACACGTACATATTTTTTTTAGGAGTGCGGTTTAGAGTAGAATTTTCAGTGATAAAAAGATGTACGAATTTTCAGTGATATATGTACCCTTACATTCAAACATGTACATCCGCTCATTGGAACATGTACATCGGCTCATTGGAACATGTACATCAGCTCTTCAGAACATGTACATTTACACATTTCAACATGTACATCTTTACATTTCACATGTACGCAGAACCACAACAATACAACTACCAACTCCACTATGACCAACACAACCATACTCCACCACAAAGACTGTTGCCAGAAAATAGCTGCAGCTTCCAAATCTAGTATGATCAACACAAACAATGCTGCATAAGGCTCTTGCCAGAAAACTACATATGTCATTAAAGCTGTTGTGTCTAACACTAACCAATGTTGTACAAGGCAGTGCCCATAATTTGCTAATGCTACAGAAACTACTATGCCCAACACTAACGTTGAATATGATATTTTAGCAGCTGATAATATAGTACATAACAGATTTGGGGCAACATCAAATCAAAATGTAGAATCCTTGTTCATCAAGCTGTCACACAAACGACACTTGTTTTACACACATCATATGTTTAACATCCACATCATGTCATTCACTTAGACACACCCCCCCTATTCACTAAATTAAAAAGCATCTGTTTTGTCATTGCTCCACTCAAAATACATCAGAAACAACTACACAAAAAACTACCAATCTACTCTCAAATGGAGTCATCAGCCACTCATTTGCTAAACGAGAGTTTATGTTTAACAGCAGCACACAAGTCATCCCTATGCTTGTTGAGATCATCAGCACAAGCTTAATCAGGTACTTCTTTCGTAATTTGTTCAATGTGTTTCTCTGCAACAAATAGAAATAATAAAATGAACAAAGAAAGAACAAATAATGACAAACTAAGTAAATGAATCTCAACTGAAAAAAAATACATACCCCATCTTTTCCAGATTCAAAACCGGCATTCCAGTTCACACCATTTCCACCATAAGTCTCCATGTGCCTCAAAACATACACACCACTGTCAACACGGTTTTTATTACTCCTCCGTAAAATTGGCAGCACGTCAAGATTGAGGTCAAATGAACTTTTCTTGTATATTTGATATGAATCCAACATCTTAAAAAAATTTCAACCTTCAAAATTTTAAAAAACCATTAAATCAGTAAGATAGACAAAGAAGATACATAAATCAAAACAGAAAAAATGAAAAGGAAACAAATGAGCAAAGCAGTATAGTAACTTACCAGAAGCTTGAACAACTTTACATAGTCAAATGGTACATCAGCCTTCAAATCTCTATTGTCTAGTACTTCAATTTTATGATTTTTGAAGTTGACAAACTACTAAGAACTGATGTTCTTCATAACGGAAAGGAAAAAAAACATCTTAATCTTTTTCAGCGGCAGATGCTGCTTTTTGTTTTCATATCTCGAAATTTCTTGACCCATTTCACGACACACATTAAAAACTCTTTCATGTTCATCACAACACTTTGATCAGAACATATTCTTTGGATGAAAATAAAAACAAGCTAATATATAAAAACTTCATACAAGAACTTCAATTTTTTCTTTGAAGATAACATCAGATATACAGTTATAAAGAAAACTTGTACACTCAGATGTCTAAAAATGTACAATATAAGGATGTAAATGTACAAATTAAAATGCTGCAAACAATAAAACTGCAAATTTAAAAGGAAACAAAATGAGACTTACAACATGTTAGAAGAGAAGATAAATCTATCAATTCCACCAATTCTTGATTTACCATCGGAATTGAGAATGTGTGCAACTCCATCAATCACAGAACTGGGCCACAACAACAAGGACGCAATTTCCTAAAATCTTGACGTTTTATGAAATGAACCCATCAGCATAAAAACATTTCCTATAACAACTTTATGTTAGACAAACAAATGATGAAAAATATAAATAAAAGTTAAAGAAACTAGATGATAAAGGAGAAAAGACCGTACGATAGATCTCCGTCCTCATCAAGTACAAAGTCGATTACAGCATTCTCAAAGGCTGTAAATTTCATTTCAAATCCACGGACATCATATGGTAAGGCGACTTCAAAGTGCAGAGGGTTTCCTTGTCCTAGTGGATACTCTAGAAGTTTTTTGGGTGTAACAGCCTTTCCTTTTGCTTTTTTTTTTGTGCAACAGAAGTAGAAACATGTTGTTTCTTTAATCTTTTAGAGGATCTAGTGTAAGGAACATCTTTAGGGGGATCCTCAACTACTACAGTCCTCCTCCCCATAAAATCAGCCTTATATTTACTTTTGATTTCAACCTCAGGATCAAGCTCAGCAGCTTTTCTTTTGATCCTATCCCCTACCTCAGTTTGCTCATTCTGCTCTACTTCAATTTGACCCTCTGTTTCATCATTCGACACTAATTTAAATTCATCCTCTGTTTCCTCATTCTGCTCTACATCAGTTTCACCCTCTCTTTCAACATTCTGCTCAACAACAATTTCAGCCTCTGTTTCAACAGTCTGCTCTACTGCAAGTCCAGCTTCTGTTTGTACATCATCATCAATGTCATCCTCTTCATTCTCCTCCCCATTCAAAATGACATTATCATCCATCATACTATCCTTGACATCTAAAGATCTAACCAACAGATCAAGATTAATGTCATCCTCTTGATCATCATCTACCCTCTCCTCTTGATTATCCTCCTCTACCAAAGTTTGATTCACACCCATCCTAGTATCCTCACGCTCAGAGGTACTCAACAATGGATCATTTTGAAAAGAAGGAATGTTGTTTTCAGAGTGACTTTTTTCAAATGAATAATAGGTGTCATCTAGCTTTTTGAAAGATTGGACAATTAATGAATTGTTTAAGAGAGAATGACCAGAATCTAAGCCATGTGGAGTTTCTGAATCGGCGCTAGTAGTTTGCAAAATAGCAAACAGCTCAAAAGACTTGGAGATGACAGATTTTACCACATCTAGGTGACCAGCAGATGTGTGCGGAGAAGAGAAACGATTGAATAGTTCACAAGTTTGGTTGGATATGAGATGAATCTCATCAGCAACATCCTTGCATAACAATACAAAGAAATAAATAAAAGTTATAAAAAGGACAATAAAACCAGAGAATGAAAATATATGGTACAAAATAGATAAAAAAATGTACCATTTCCTTGCTACTTCCAGTGTCAGCTCCCTTGTTCAGATTTGTAACATCCTCCTCTGGGACATTACTAGGGAAAAATGGGATTGAACTAAACTCGAGAGAAGGGGCAGAAAATTTAGGTTGCTTGGCATCACAACCAAAGCCACCACCTTCCATCTCTAATGCTATTCACGTTTGTAAGATTCTTGATCCCAACCCATGATAATAGGGAAAGACCTTTCAACAGTACTCATCCCAACACAAAACATATCTAGGTAGAGAAGATTTAGTAGCAACAAAGGACCATTAAACCTCTTACTACCAGACTTAGACTGTTTCCACATCTTGACTTAATCACATAACTTCAGCAGGTATATTGACACCAATCATAATTTTTGATGTCATCAACTTTCATAAGAGAATGTAGGACTTTCCAGTTGCATTGTCCAAGATGTCCACAAGATATCACAGTCGAAATAACAAAACAGACAAAATTTCTTTTGAACTCATCACCACTAAGATCCCTTAATTTAGTAGCCATCACCTTCAGCTTAGGCGCTGCTACCTCATCCTTAAGAGAGAAAGACTGCCTCCATTTACGAACAAAAGATTTAAACTTAGCAGAACAATCTACAAAACCCGCTCTACCACTGTTTTCGGACCACGCGGGAGTCCAAAAGAACAATACACTTCATGTGCTGTGATTTTTAAAGTTTTTTTATCAACCAGTTTTAACTCAAGTCCAGGCCAATCAAAATGATCAACAAGCCAATAGCCTAAACTCATATTCAGTCGATGGATTTAGAGATGCAAAATAGAACCAAACCCAACTTCTTGAACAACTTTAATTTGTTCCGGGGACAACACTCTATGAGATTTGTCAAATTAAGCATTGACATATGAGTCTGAAGAAGCTTAGTTTTTGTAGAAGCTAGATCATTAACAGCACTGCATAGAAACAAAAGAAGGTGCTAATTGAATGTATCATTGTCGCTTAAGTTGGTATCAGTGGAATCAGAGAATGTATAAACACGCAAAACCCTAAATCAAGCAAAAACAGAAAAAAAATGTATAAACATGCAAAACCCTAATTAAACAAAAACACAACAAAAATCTCGATAATAGACTACCACGGTTCCGGATCATCTTGTGCTTGGTTATTGATATTCGCCATTGGTTGTTGCTCAGACGGGAGCGGATGAAGATTCAGCACTGTGAAAAAATGATAGTATTGGCGAAGAGAGGGGGAGAAGGATGTGGCACGATATGGAAGAAGAAGAAAGAGGAATAGAACACGATGGAGGAAGAAAGAAGCAAGATTGAAGAAGAAATAAGCACGATTGTAGAAGAAAGACTGGAGAAGTACGCAAGTCGGGTGATGGGAGAGAGAACTGAGTCGAGTAATTGGCAAGAGGAGAAGTAGTAGTCTGAGACGGGGAGGTTAGGGAAACAAAAAAAAATTGAGATTAAATGACAAAATACCCTCATGTAGCTAAGAAATCGGGTTTTAAAAAACGCTAACTAGACATAATTACTTCACTAATTAATAGTAATAAATTAGAGTAAATTACTCAGACCCCCTTGAGGATATGAGATATTACAGTTAACCACCTTGTGTTTATCATAATTACTGGTAACCACCTCGAGGTTAAGGTATCTTTGACTACGAGCCCCCAAACTATATCTTTGTTATTAGGAGGTTAACTACGTGTTGATCTATCAGCTTAATCACATTAATAATGTTAGACTGGACAAAAAGCACTACTTAATCTGTATTGTTATTTTCCTAAAAATATCAACCTCCCCTCAAAAATGCATTTAAAGTGGATGAGAGAGAGTTGCATGATGTTGATTAAGCAGTTTTGTTGCCCAGTCTGGCATTATTTATGTGATTAAGTTGATAGATCAACACGTAGTTAACTTTCTAATAACAAAGTTATAGTTTGGGGGCTCGTAGTTAAAGATACCTTAACCTTGAGGTGGTTACCAATAATTATGATAAACACAAGGGGGTTAACTGTAATTACCAAATCCTCAAGGGGGTTCTGAGTAATTACTCAATAAATTAATATAAACGAGGTTATAATTTTCCCTCCATAACTTATTAAGTTGATTATTTATACGGTATAGATACTGGAATATTTGGAAGGCTGATGTTCTAAACAAACCAAAAGCGTCAGATCACTTGCGAGTGATATAAGCCGTTTAATCTTCTCCTGCTCCGCCCCTCGTCTTCCTCTACAATCGCAAACGTACTCTCTGCTCACCGGTTTGCTCAACCTCAACTGTATATGCTCGTGAATCGCTTCCCTTTTACTGTTCTGTCTTCTTCCCCGAGCTTCGTCTCTCCTACGGCGTTCGATTGAAGCTTCCGCTTCCTCGGTGGCGTTAAACCCTAGCTCCTACTTTGATTTGGTAACTTCTTCTTCTTAATTGGTTTCTTTCGCCACATTCTGTGTGTAGCTGAAATTTCTTAGTGCTATGATGTTATCGGTTTCTGTTGAAACTGTTGTCGAGATCTTGAAATTTCTCTCAGTCTCTACTGCAAATGTGCTCTGCTTCACATGTCGCTGCGTCTGTTGATTTCTTTCACTGACACACACATGTTTCCTTCAGGAGAGCTACGCATTTATATAGTAGACTCTAACAATGCCTATAGTTCTCGAACAACCGGCAATCGTTGACGTTGAGTTGTTTAATCTTTGACCTATATATTCTTGCTCTATACCTGTGAGAGCTTACAGATTCGCAGGAAGAAAGAAAACATGTAGAACTTCATTATGCAATCGTATATCAGAGAACAGAAGGCGAGGAATATTACAGAGGAAAGAGAGAGAGAGATATGAATGTGTATTAAGCGACTTAAGCTAACTAGGTGTACAGGATACACTATATATGTGTGTATTATACACCGTACTAACTCAGTAACTATCACTATGTCCTAATACCCCCTCTCAAGACTTAAGTCTTATTAACCAAATGAGACTTGAGACTGTTATTCTGTACTGGTAACAGACCAAGCTTCGGTAGAGAAGCCTTGTACACCTTCCCTGTGAGGGACTTTGTCAATATATCAGCAAGCTGCCTGTCTGTGGGTATATACTGAACGTCGATCAAACCCTGCTGGAGCTGCTCGCGCACGTAATGGCAGTCAAGCTCAATATGCTTGGTCCTCTCATGCGAAACGGGATTTCGTGCGATGTGAATTGCTGAGACGTTGTCACAGCGCAAAGGTACTGGTGAGATGTCTTCAACCCCGAGTTCTGCTAGTAACCTTGTCAGCCAGCTCAATTCAGTTGTTACTTTGCCGGAGCGATCTGTACTCGGCTTCTGCTGAGGAAAGGGCAACTGAAGCTTGCTTCTTAGATTTCCAGCTGAGAGGGCAGCCTCCAAACAGAATGTAGTAACCTGAAATGGACTTCCGTGTTATTGGGCAAGATGCCCAATCGGAGTCACAAAAAGCAAGAAGATTGTAAGTTTGATTCTTGTTAAAAGAAAGTCCAAACCCTAAGGTACCTTTCACATAAGATAGAGCATGCATGGCAGCTTGTAGGTGAACATCCGTTGGTTGCTGTAGAAATTGGGAGAGGTGCTGGACAGTGAAAGCCAGATCTGGCCTAGTATTAGTGAGAAAATTTAGTTTTCCCACTAATCTTCGGTATGGTGTTGGATCTTTGAGTAGCTGGCCAGAATCCTTAAAAAGTTTCTGATTCAACTGCAGAGGTGAAACAGCTGCACGACACGTTTGCATATGGTGATCTGCAAGAATCTCAGTTGCATATTTTCGCTGGCACATAATCAGAGTATCATTAGTTTCAATAAATTCCATACCAAGGAAAAAATGCAACCTACCGAGATCTTTAATTCTAAACTCTTGATGGAGTTTAGTTTTCAGATTCTCATTTCTCTGTTGTCGCTTCCTGTAATCAAAATATCATCCACATATATACCAAGAAATATAGTTTTACTGTTTTGTATTTTGAAGAAGAGAGAATAGTCATTTCTTGATTGTTGATAGCCCATGTTTTTCAGAAATTTTCCTAGCTTATCATGCCACTGGCGTGAAGCCTGCTTAAGTCCATATAAGGACTTATGCAGTTTACACACTTTCTTGTTTCCTGTTACATTAAGCCTTGTGGAATGCTCATATAACATCTTCATGTAAATCCCCATGAAGAAAGCGTTATTAATGTCCAATTGATCTATTTTCCAACCCTTTTTGAAACCAAGAATTATAGGGCCCGAACAGTGGTAAGTTTTACAACCGGAGAAAAGGTTTCTTCATAATCAAGGCCGTATCTTTGTGTGAAACCTCTGACTACAAGTCTAGCTTTGAATCTCTCTAAACTGCCATCAGATTTAAGTTTGGTTTTATATACCCACTTGCAGCTGATAGGTTTCTTCCCTTGGGGCAAATCAACAATTGACCAAGTTCCATTATCCTTAAGGGCTTGAAATTCAGATTTCATTGCTTCCACCCATCTTGGGTCTTTAATCGCTTCTGTGTAAGAGGAAGGTTCTTGTAAGGAAAGGACTTGGTTATAGAGATTGTTGGAATTGCAAGTGAGAGAAAAAGAGGTTATGCTTCTGCTTGGAAGAGTATTTGTGAGAGTGGCAAGAGGAAGGGTGTCTGGATTTGCAAAGGTTTCAGGTTTTTCATGGAGTCTGTGGGACAAGATATCAGAAAAGGGGTCTGGTGATCTATTCAGATTCATGATATAGTCCTGGAACCGTGATGGGAGTTTGTGTGTTCTCATAGAGCGACGAGGGCTTTGAGAGTGATGTGGACTGTCATTGGTGGGATTAGGGTCATGAATCAGATCTGTTTGGACAGTTTGCTCAAGGGGATTAGCATGAAACTGTCTAATATGTTCAGAAGGGGGAGAAGAAGTCTCTGAACTGTGTGGATTATTAAGTGAGACAGCACTCTGGTGATGGCTGTTGTAATTAGGATTTTGTGGAGAAGAGGGGTTGGTTTCAGAATTTGGTTCTTGAGTATTGTGAGGGATGGTAGCTGTATGTGGAAGGTTTTCATCATAAAAGAAAGGATCTGGGTTCAGGCTATCAGATTGTTGGAAAAGCATACTGATGTCATCAGACCCATCCTTTTTGGATTGGTTATGCCACAGCCTTTTCCAGTCTTTGTCAAGCAAGGGATAAATGTTTTCGAAAAAGGTAACATCTCTTCCAATTTTTATGTGTCTTGTATCTAAATTAAGAGTGATGTAACCTTTGGTGTTGTTGCAGTTTCCCAAGTAAACAGCAGCGCTGGACCTAGGATCTAACTTGCTTTTTCCAGGGGTAGTATCGGTCATATAACACAAAGAACCAAAGTTTTTGATTTCCTTATAGTTAGGATCCCTTTCATATAGTTTTTGATAAGGAGTGCAATTATCAATAGACTTAGAGGGAATCCTATTAATTATGAAAGCAGAATGACTAAGAGAGTAGCCCCAATATTTCGGATCAAGACCTGACTGGAAGAGAAAGCTTCTGGTCATTTGCATCAGATGTCCCTGCTTTCGCTCCACCACCCCATTTTGTTGGGGTGTGTGTGGGCAACTCATCTGATGTATAATGCCTTTGTGTTTTAGAAAATCAGATCCTTCGTTGGAAGTTCCTAATTCCTTAGCGTTATCAGAGCGAATTATTTTTTATTAGTTTCCTGAACTGGTTTTCAACAAGGAGAACAAATTCTTTAATGGCACTCATAGCTTCAGATTTGAATTTCAAAAGCTTTATCCAGGTGTATCTGCTAAAGTCATCTACAAATGTTATGATTATCGTTGACCTTTAGGGGTCTGTATTCTAATGGGACCGCATACATCAACATGGACAATATTAAAAGGTTCTTTGCTCTTTGATTCAGAATGAGGAATTTTAACCTTTTGGCCTTGGCCTTGAAACATACAGTGCAGGGAACAACATCTACAGAGGGAAATTTAGTTCCAAGGTCCAACATGGATAGTTTTCTAGGTGGAATGTGACCCAGCTTGGAGTGCCAAAGAATAAAATCTCTATCTGATTCCTTTACATGATTATTAATGTCAGCAGACATAGCAGTAACATGAAACCCTTTCAGTCTATTCAGAAACGTCCTAAGGCATGCATATTCACAAAATATAGGCCGTGTTCCCTTTTTCCAATTTCAGCTTGAAGTAAAGTTTCTCTATCCTGCAACATACAACAAGTTGGTGCAAATATGAAACTGAAATTATGTTCCTGAGTTAGTCTACTTACAGACATGAGGTTAAAAGCGAAACTGGGAACATAGAGAACATTAGATAATGTGAGTTTATCACACAAATGTATCGTGCCTAGACTATTCACATGGCAAGATTTTCCATCAGGTAGAGTTATATTATGAAACAGCTGTTGAAGATTTCAAATCGTGAAATAGGGACTTATTTCCAGATACATGATCAGATGCTCCAGAATCCACAATCCAAAGAGATGAGATATCACCATCAGATAAATGTTCAATTAGTCTTGTCGTATGAATGCAAGGTTGAGAAAACGTACCAGAGAAACTACCAAAGTTTTGATTTGTTATGTCCTTGTTGTTTGTATTTCTTTGCTCTAGATATTTCGCCAGTTCTTCAATCTGGTGGGAGGTGAACCCAGCGACAGGTGTTTCGTCATTTGATTTCAATACTGCCTTGCTTTCTTGGTTGACGACTGTTCCAGCGATTCTTTGGGGCTGCGACTGTTGGCGAGTGTTTTGAGTGGAATCTTGGTCCGGAAACCCTATTAACCACCAACATTCTGATCTCGTATGCCCAAGCTTTGCGCAGTTCGTGCATTTCGCCTGATTTTTCCTTCCGCTGGAATTAGGGTTAGGGCTTTTCTGTTGTTTCCTTCCGCCTTTGACGTTGGATTTCTTGTTATTCGAGAAACTTCTGGTCGCCAGGGCGATCGACTCTTCTGTCCCGCTTCCTTTTTCCTCCGATAGTTGGTCTTGCTTCTCGTCCTGGTTAATGAGGGAGAAAGTTTCTTCCAGATCTGGAAGAGGGGTCATGAGGAGTATCATCCGTTTAGAATTGTTGAAAGAGGGATTGAGACCGTCGAGGAATTTCATGATCTGATCCTGCTCCTTGTGCTTCTGCTGCGTTGTGTCGGCTCCACATTTGCAACCGCATACACAACGAGGACTCTTTCTTGAGGCATCCAGGCGATCCCATAGCCTTTTCAGTCTGGAGAAATATGCCCGAACTGATTCCTCCCCCTGACGACAATGAAGAATTTCCTTTTGTATGGCATAAACTTCCGGTCCACTGGTAAGCTCGAACCTTTTACAGAGGGTGTCCACATCTTGTGCGCATTGTCGCAGTACAAGATACTCTCGGCTGTGTCTTTGGAGATGGAGTTCAAAATCCAGCTCATGACAGTATGGTTACATCTCTCCCAGGTAGGATATCTTTCGTCGGTGATTTCTGGAGCTTCAATTTGTCCATTCACCATTCCGAACTTATTCTTTGCCTTGAGGATGATGGTCCGCCGCCCTCTTCCAAGAATCAAACCCAGTTCCATTGAATTTTATTCCGAAGCTAAGAGACGGTTGATCAGATGGGTGAAGGTAGAGCGGGTCGTTGTAGTCGCCGTTGCCATTCACGGAGGTTTCTTGAACTTCCGAATTCTTTAACCCTAGATCGTCGTCGTCGTCTTGCCCGATTTTGTTTTGGTCATCTTCCGGATTCGACATTGTTGTAAGGGAAAGGAGCTCTCAGAGCTCTGATACCATGTGAGAGCTTACAGATTCGCAGGGAAGAAAGAAACAATGTAGAACTTCATTATGCAATCGTATATCAGAGAACAGAAGGAGAGGAATATTACAGAGGAAGAAGATAGAGAGAGATATGAATGTGTATTAAGCGACTTAAGCTAACTAGGTGTACAGGATACACTTATATATGTGTGTATTATACACCGTACTAACTCAGTAACTATCACTATGTCCTAATAATAACCTCTTAATTAATTAGCTTTGTTCTAGTTTTAGTATTCATCTCTTTTCTCTCCCTGTATTTAGCTTACTACTATTTTTCTGTGACTACAATTTTCCAGAAATATCTCGACTAACTCCATTCTTGCTTATCATTATAAAGTCCGATCACCGATGGACAGAAAGCTGTTTCCATAAGGATTAACGGTTAAATACCTACCAATAACTTCTTGCTGCTTCACAATTCAGTTACACCATTGTCAAATGCAAATCAGAACATGCGATAAAATAACGCTGCAATTTTTTTTTCAAAATATCTACTAGCATAAACAGTTAAAAAATGAAAACTGATTGTAGAAGATGCTAAACACTACTTTCATGTTGCATTAATAGTTGAAGATATAAATATTCGTTACATTCACTGAAAAAACGCTTTCCTTTAGTTAAAAACGTGTCGAAATGACGGCAAAAAAAAAAAAAAACCGTACTTGTTAAGTTGTTATGTATAGACTTTATGTATCTACTCTCATAATTTCATTTGTAATCTTTCTCTATCAAAATTTTTCGCAGGAATCCTCTCTTTTACTACCAGAGTTTTCGTCGTACAGCTGTTGCTGCCAACAGACCACCATGAACCACCGTTGGAAAATGTTTTTGGTGAGTTTTTCAAATATTATTTTCTTATGAAATAATAGATGGTGTGATTATGAATGTTGTGTAATTTCTTTCGGAAACAAGTTTATTTGGACTGAATTTACAAAAAATTTTGAAAAAAACTTTAAAGCTTCAATAATGAAGTGCTTCCTCACTTTTGGCCGAGATATTAACAATGCACATTTGTTTCAGGCAGTGACAGAAATCGTGTGAAATATCCTCACGAACTGGCCAGATTCTTGCAAACAATTCTAATGACGGAGTTAAGGCCGTGAGCATTTCATGCTCGAGCAGCTTCTTTAATTCATTCCATACGAACACAACTATATCTTGTTTGTGTTGTTCACGCAATCAGCAAGTTCGTGAGGTATTTATTTCAAACTCATTCATCTAGTGTAGAACCTTGATGAAGAAGCTGCGTACTTCCATAACAAAGAAACCCTAATGAACCACCTATAACTTGATTAATGAGAGCCATACTTTCATTTTCACGATTTTGAAGAGTTCATTAGTTTTATTTTCATGACTGTATGTGTTACGTGAGAAATGAGAATATATTTGAACTTGGCTCTGACTTTGACCTTGGCTATGACTGACTTGAAATTTGGAAGATGGACAAACAATGTGCAATGAACCATGTCTACGTGAAGAGAGAGAAAGACCACGTGGTTGAGCAACCCATATCGGCCTCATACCGTCAAACACGGGTTCAAATGTTGGACCAAGTAATCTTGGGCCCCACTCAGACATACAACCCCCGATGCACCTACATTCGATGTGAGACAGAACTATGACCCTAACCCAGTGCTTCAAATGTCTTTACTTTTGATGCACACATTTGATGCTGGTAAGAGCTATCAATATATTTCACAGTCTTTCATGTTGCCTCCACAGATTAAGTCAACACACTCGGTACGGAGTGGAAGGTATGAAGAGGCACTAAACAGCTCGGGCTTCTTTATTAAGAGTGAGGACAGCCACCAAGATGAGCATGTTGTACCCAAGACGTCCGGTGGGGTTAGTTATTTCCGCGCCACTATTGCTCAAGACTCTAGTGTGGCCAACATGGACATTGATGACGACAATGGTGACGACGATGAGGACAACGACGAGGACGACGACGAGGACGACGATGAGGACGCTGACCAAGATAACATCATTGATGATGAGGACGAAACAGAGGAGGAAGTGGCGCGGAGTATGGTCCCAGTTGTTCCCACTGGGTGGAAGTTCACAGAGTGCCAGTTCCTGGCGGCCCACTACTGACTAGTGTTATCACTAGCTTTGGGGGACATGTTGCAGTTGACCTATGGTCTATGACTAAGGTTAGTTACTTTTCACTTCTTGTACTTGATCATGTAAGTTTCTTTATTATGTATAATAAGTTGTGTTGTACAATATTTAGGACCGTGGGGTTTTGGAGTTCAAAACCCGCAAGACTATAATTAATAAGTGGGGGATGACAAAGGAGGAGGTCACTTGCAAAAGGGCAAGGAACATGATTGGATATTCTGGTCTACAACACCTGCCAGAGATCATATGGCCATACAACAACATGTCGTTGATCTCTGCTTTTGTGAAAGGTGGCAACCTGATACGAACTCCTTCCACATGCCATGGGGGGAGATGACAATTACCCTGCATGATGTATGGATGATACTTCAACTCCCCATAGTTGGTCGTGCGGTTCATGGGAACCCTTCCGCTAGTGAATTGAAGAAAGAAATGGTTGAATGCCTCACTTTTGGGAATGATGTTGAAAGCATGACAAACCGACTGTGGCATAGCGGTGCTGTAGTACTAAAGAATTTGATTGAATTCGGTAAGGGTGGAGATAAAGATCCTATGAAGCAAGCATGTGCCTGGGTTTACTACGTCATTAGCACCACCATATTTGCTGGAAAAGGGCACCACCAAATTTGCATGGGGAGCAGGTACTCTTGCTTGGTTGTATCGTCAACTTGGAATGGCATCTCGTGCAAACTCAAATGGGATTACTGGTTGTATGACGCTACTTGAGGTATGTGTTTTATGTGCAATGACTACTTCACGGTCACGTACAATTTGTATTTTTGTTAAAAATGTCATTATTATTTTCAATCGTGTAGTGTTGGATATATGCCTATTTCCCAACTTTGAGGCCATCATTGAGTTCGGACTGGCGTGATGACGATGATAAACCTTGGGCTATGAGATGGGTAAGGTCTACCGCTCAACAGCATGACTATGACTCACTCGAAAATTACCGGAAGCATCTTGATGCTTTGGGCGCGAGAAATGTAAGTAATAGATGTTAATTTAAATTGGAATATTTTTCGCAATAAGATTGTGTCTCTCTATTGCTAACATTTCACTATGAAATATAGGTTGATTGGTTACCGTATGGTCGAGATATGGTGAACGTTCATAGTGGACGTACGTGGTACAGGGGAACTATACAGTTTATGGGGGTCAATGAGCCATATATGCCAGAGCGTTGTCTGCGGCAGTATGGGTACATTCAGGGTAAGCCTCCTCACCCTATTAGACCCATTCAAAAGTCAGAGCGAAGAGGAAAATGTCCACCATACACTTGTGTGTACCCTGCGATGTACAGTGTGTGGGATAGTATTCAGGGCGGATTGCCACGCCCAGCCTATACTGCTACTCGGGCTATGTTACACGCGTGTGACCAAGATTATTTGGATTGGTACACTAAACACAGTCATCCAAAGATTTTAAATCCAGAAAGTATAACAACACATTTATTCCACGTCTGGACCCCGCTCTGGTGAGTTATATCTTCACATTCACTAATAAGTATTGTCATTTTGATAATCATGGATCCTTGATCAATTTCTTTTGTAGCTCTTGACCGAGGCAAATGAACTTGGTCGGAATTACTATCCTAGTAATCGCAGTTGGAATTGGCATTACTTCCGTCACGGAATGCCAGAGGAGGAGCGAAGAGTCATTGAACAAGAGATTGATAAGATGTTGAACACCCTCTCTATCTGGGATTCATACTCACACCAGTATGGTGGCTCGTAGTTTTTAGTTTTGCATAACAAACTTCATTAGCTTTTGTTAGATATTTGTCGGATTTATGTTAATGTGTGATCACTATTTATGTTTTTATTTTAGATTATTATGGTCATTTCTATATTGTAGATGACATTATTAGTGCGTTTATTATTAGTTATGAGACTCATGCTCATGTCTTGCGTTATTATCATGATGACATTATTAACACGTTCATTATTAATGATGAGATTGATGCTGATTCTTTGCTTTATTATCCCAATGATATTATTAACTCGTTCATAGTTCATTATTAGTGATGAGACTTATGCCCATGCCTTGTAATATGTTATTTATTTTGGTAGTGTGTACAAATTGTTCTTTTAGCTGTTTCAGGTGTTGATTTTCATTTTTTCAAAAAAAAAAACACACACACCACATTTCATGGCATTCTAAATGGTTTTGGCACCAACTATTAACATTTATTATTTATCTAGTATGAAGTTCTTAATTATGTTGACTATTATTTTCGGAAAAAAATTATAGTGATATATCATTCCATGTTTAAAACATTAATACGATTTAAAATAATTTTATACAAGTCAATTGTTTTAACTCACTCCCATATATATCATGCACTTTTAGGGAGAGACATGAATACGTACAATCATTAATTAGTGATTTGTTGTGTTTCAATAAAAGGTTGAAAAAACATTGATTAGTGAAGTATGTGTGAACTCTGATAAATATTGTGTTGTCTTTGAGATATGTGTGGGCCAATACTTCTCTGCTTTGGATATGAGACATGGCTGGTATTATGGCATAGTATAGTAGTTCGGCATTTGAGTAGTTGTGTCTTTGATGTATGAGTAATATGCTTAATTGAGTTAAAGTGACCCTTGCATGTTCGCATTTCTTCTTTAATATATGCCATCTCCCACAGAGCTAATTATCATTTACTTGCTCTTAAGGGATCGTGGGGCAACTGATAGAAATGAACATTTAGCTTGATATTTGCTAGTTGACTAGTCTGTTAGAATTATCACTTGAGGCTGATATCGTGCAAGCAAGTTGTTGTGAATGCTCCACAGTACAGCGGTTATGTTTGTGGGTGAATATTGTTACAGTCACTGTGAAGGTAGAACAATTCCTTAAACTGTTGAACACTCACCGTGGTGCTTAAGTTAATAAAGAGAAGGATTTTGGATTGTTTATCATTTCTCTTTTATCAACCTTTTTATAGCTTCAGTAGCTTTGTGTTGTAGCATTAACCATGGAGGTTGATGTCAGAGTTAGAGGAGGAAGACGATTGATATATTGTATTGACGAGAATGTAAAAGAAGCAGTATTAGTGTTTACAGATATACAGAGAGAGTGATTGAATCTGTATGTATACTGGTGTATCGAACTAGAATGAAAAAGGGAATTGAGATACGGGAATAGATAGTACAGGCGCAGATTGGTCTATTCCTAACAGTTGATAGAGTGAAAAATCAAGGTGGCTGAGTATTCTCTGCCTGTATAGTAAGAAAATGCAAAATCCTTCTCTATTTCCTTTGTTATGTTCAAAGGATTTATGTAAATTGAATGAGAGATACACTGTGGTTTCATATTTGAGAAGAACAGATTATTTATACGTTTGGAAACATATCATTAGTAAAAGGAAGCTGGAGTATATATATTTCTGCGCGATCTTTCATCCACTGTGCTTCATGCTCTTCTGAACCTGCGGGCGCCATACGTGAGTTTATGGAAACCATAAACTGGTTATTTTGAAGTAGTTTTCTTATTGATTTTCTGCACTAGTCAAACTGTCCAGGTTCAATCTCTAAGAGCCACGGAATTAATTTATCTCTTAGTTATCACCTGATGATGTAATGAGTAAGTTCAATGTCAAGAATGATGGAAGAGTGTGTTCATACTTCTACATTGTCTCTATTCTTTTATCATGGCAATTCCTATTTGTGATGCTCAATCTGATCAATCCTAATTTCGGGGCTAGATTGCAGCCTCAAAAAGATGGGAGGATGATATTCTTTTTGTCTTAATTTGTTATATCTTTTGATAAGAATAGGGAAAAAAATTGTAATAGTGTTTGTACTAAAATTGTAAGAACATTCTTTCAAATTTAACGTAGATAATAACTCCTAAGTTAGGAGTTCTAATGTCCTAGAATTTCTTTCAAATAAAATGACTATAGATGTAAAGATTGGGTGAACATTTTTCACCCGGTCACTTGACCTGTTCACCTGACCCTTCACCCGTATGTATTATATTAAATAAAATATATACTTATCCCATCTTTGTTGTGATAATTTGGAAATTTTTGGTTAATACTTTATATTTTGAGTATGTTAATGATATTAGTTGATGTGGTATGTATTGTTGAACAAATATGAGTGTATTTTTTTTAAAAAATTAAAGCTTATATAGGTTTTAAAGACAAACACTGCTTCTGAAGGAAAAAAACTGGTGATTGGGTGATGAGGTTACGGTGAAGGGTCGGGTGATGTGGGTGAAAAATGGGTGACGGGTCGGGTGGAGCGTCATCCGACCCGTTGCCATCCCTACACATGCGTCAGACTGTCAAAACTTCCACATAGACAACACTTATCATGAAAATTACTCCGCATCGATGAGCAAGCACGGTCCACAGGGAACAACACCATAAAGAATTTTCCAAGCAAAAAGTCAAACTCTAGGGGGAAGCTGGTCTTTACGAACAAGCCTTATAACCTGTCCCTCTAGTCTCCTTCCAGACGATGACGCTGGAGTGCTGTGCGTTAGGGTTTTAGCCATATAGTAGGCTGATTTGACCGTAAACTGCCCATTTTTTGTGCCGCCTCATTGAAATACCCCTAATTAATTAAATATTGATTAAACATATAATCAATTAATTAAGGCCTAAACATGCCTTAAAAATAAATTGAACACAACAAAGTTTAACAGGAAGCAAGAATTACACCTTTTGACCTTTTAGGGTGATTAAATATCCAAACGAACTCCGTTTGACCTAAAATTGTAACATGAGCCTCATACTACATAAATGAACATATTAAAACCGTTTCCAAGGGAAACCAAGCTCAGAAACGCACTAGAACATAAAACGTGCACTAAGCTTCCTTAAAACACATTTTTGTGAGATTGTCTCCAAAATGAGTTCTATTTAATTTCAGGGTCTTGAATACCCTTAAAAATACTAATGTGACGTAAAGTACCACATTAAAATGTATAAATCAAAGTTTTTCAAAAAGCCAAATATATGTGCATTGTTTGTGAATAATAACCAAATAGTGCAAAAAAAAAATATTTAACCACTTAATCTAGCCTATGGTCAATATATTTCCTTGACCCTGGCTAATATATTTCTGCCAGTTTAAGACTTGTAACCGGGCACGTTAACGTTTCCAATTATAAGTATATGTGACTCACTATACTTACTTTATTAAAGTAAGTTCATAACACCTTACTACATCAAGGTATAAACGAACAATTTAATATTAATACGGTCACACACTTATGTACATACGAATATTATGTACATATACACAACGTTACAAGATTATAACGTTGTATATATAACTAAAACACGACAAATAAAATAGTCGTATATACAACTAATAACGCGACATGTCAATACAGTAGCATATATACAAGAAATAAGCATAAATAAGGCTGAAACAAAAAAAGGAGCAAACATGCTCTAGCCGGGATTCAAACCCGAGACCTTTCATACCTTTCCCAAAGCCTTAACCAATTGAGCTGTGCTCGAACTCAGTAATAGATACCAACGAATTATAACTAGTGGTCTCGCTACTAAGCTCATAAAAGAAAGAACAGAGACAAACACACCTCAATTAGAACGCTCCTCCACATCTGTTTTCGATACCTCAAAGTCTAAACTACTCCCAAAATTCCATATAACAGAGCTAATTAGTTTTTTTTCAATCGCCCATAAACCCCATGCGACAGAGCTGATTACTTTTACAATCGCCCATAACTCTCTAGTAACTTGTAACCACCAACTGCACTCCTTGACTCCAGTAAAAACCGTGCATTAGATTGTTCTTTTGGAATTTCCCACGCATGCATACGGGAATCATCAGCAAGTACCGTGAATCAGTAGATCCACCCATTCCTTGTCCCTTGAGTTAGTGTCTCAGTATAACCAACTCAAAACTGAGCCTTCTCCATGCAAGAACTCACCTGAAGCAATGCGATTCAGTTCTGATCACAGGTGAGGAAACTTTACCAGTTGCTCATCCACTGTCATTCCCCTCCGTCTTCATACCGAGAATCTTCTTTGCTTCCTAACTCATTTCCCCTCAGCCTTTGCATAACTCTCTCTGGAAGTTGAAACCGTGAAGTGCTTCATTCCTTTTCGAGGCTAACACAAGGTAATACTCCAAACCAGTCCTTCTCGTGTTTGTTTTTCTTGGTCTCTGCCCAGTTCTGATCGAGACTGCTCAACCCAGTTCCTCAGATTCATGTACTTGTCGTGCAAGAACACTGCATGCTAACCAAGGGTAGAATCCTGGAGGTCCTGAGACAATTCCCTCCAAGAACTTCTGGTAGGTAAGCCTTGAATAATAACAACAGAAAAAAAGAAAAAATACCAGTAGTTCAGTCTTTTGTATTCTTGAGTTCTGTTACAACCTTGATTTCCATAACTAAAGCTTCTCTGTCTTCCTGGCCTGCAATAATATGACGTCCTTCTCCCAAAGATAATCAGGCAAGAAAATCCCTCCGCAACACGGCAGCATCTTTGGGTTTGAACTAAAGTGGAAGGTAAACTGTCTACTAGTTTCCACAACCTGTTGCATTCTCTTTTCCTTTACCGAGTCTAACCTCTGAGAAACCTTCCTCAGCTGTGTCGAGTGACCAAGGAGCTGGAGTTCCATGTTCTACCGAAGGTGTAGCTAAGGAGATGTTGTCAAGTCACTAGACTGGTGAGTAAATCCTAAACTGATTCGGGATCAGAAAACAAAAGGAAGACTAAACCTATCAAACTGATAACCATGCCAAATCTGTAGCATGTAGCCTCAGTATATTAAATGTTCTTGAGTTGCTAACACATTTATAATCTTATAATACACCTAACTAAGTCTCTACACGTGAGGGTGTTGAAGGAAAAGGAAATAAAAACAGATCATAACTAGGAAAGAAGAAAAATAGGAAACGGATGTAGCAGTTTATACTTTCTGTTTCGGTATAATTTTCAACTGTTGTGAAGCCTGTGTGTGTGTACTTACATTGCAGAAGTAGTGTGAGGGTAGTAGGGGTCAGATAGAAACTTAAAACCCCAGTAAAACACATAACTACGTAGGTTAGTATTGAAGGAAACTGGAAAGAAAACCAGTATTTAGAATTCTCAGAAAAACCGATAGAAGTTATCAGGTTTTAATGCTTCAGTTTTCAGTCTCTAAGATTTTTTGTGTTCTGTATAATTGGCTTGTATTGTGAGTTAAGGAACTTGAAACATTCTAACACACCTAAGTAAGGATAAGAACATCTTTAGGATGTTAAAACCCAACCTGACGCACAACACTGAAACAAGAGAGGAGAAATCAGTTTCCAAGCTTCAGTTCTTTTTTTTTCGGTTTCTTTCACTTCAGTAATTAACTATCTAAGTGCTGTAACAGATTGACTTGGATTTGCTGTGGGGGTTGAAACCTAGTTCAAACACTTAACTAACGGAGTAAGAAGGTTGGAGGGAAATCAAGGTGTCAATTCATGAGTAAAGAAAAGTGATTGAGGAAGAAATATAGAAAACTGATTCTTCCAGTTTCCACAATATAGCAGTTCTGTAAAGAGAATTTCCAGAAGTAATAACAACATTGTTTGAGTTATCTTTGGGTTTAAAACTTACATAATACATTTAGCTAATGGGATAAGCGATTGGGAAAGGAATGGAGGTCAGATGAGTAAGCAAGAAAGGCAAATCAGGAGAGTAAAGAAACACCAATTCCAGACTGCAGTTTTGTTTCAGTTTCGGTTTTCTTCCAGTTCAGTGCTTGGTTATTTATGTGTCTATAACAAAGTTGTTTTGGATTTGGTTTGGGTTAGAAACTTGATAGCACACCCAATTAACTGGGTTAACAGTTTGGAAAGGACTGAGCATCAAACACGTGAACTAACAGAGAGAAAAGAAATGGAAAAAAATGCATCTGCTACAGATTTTCTGCTGCAGTTCTGGTTCCTGAGTACTTAAATTTTCAGTGGCACTAATGAGGTTGCTTTGGGTTGTTCTTGAGTCTAAAACCTTGATAAAACATTACTCAGTGGGTAAAGAGTTAGGAGGAGTGTAGCTCAGTTTAGAAAACAGACAGAGAAGATGACAAGAGCATATACAAGTTTCTGATTTCTAGTTGTAGTTTCAGAAACTTTCTGTTTCTGCATAACAATGTTACAGAGGGCATAAGGGGATGACTTTGGGTGGTTCAAGAACTTAAAACCTGGCTAAACCACTTAACTAAGTATGTAATCACATCGGTAAGAAAGAAAAACAAACTGTAAACCAACTGTGAATAAATAGAAGGAAAACAGACAGGAGCACTTAACAGTTTATAATTCAGTTTCTGCCATTCTGATCTTTTCTGTATAACAACCTCTTAGGAGTTTAACATTATGGCGGTGGATCTGTTTTGAGGTTAAAACTGTACTAAATACTTATTTAGATAGCTAAGCAACCTAGGGGAAACTCAACCCAGAATCGTGAACAAACTGCAAAATACAAGAGAAGTTACCAGGTTATGGTTTTCCAGTTTTACAGTTTCTACAGTTTTATTTGGTTTCTGTAAAATGAGTTTTCTGAGATGATAACATCATTGTTTTGAGTTGTCTTTAAGCTCAAATCTTCCCTAACACAATCATCTAGTGGTGTAAAAGTTTTGAGAAGTTTGGTAACCGATCAGAAAACTAAACAAAGACTTGAAAAATAGATACATAAATAATGTCTTCAGTTTTTCCAGAATTTGGCTGTCTCTATATAAGAACAAGACAGATAGCTTAAGAGTGTTGGAGAGGGTTAAATAATGAACCCAAGATACTTCGGAGAGAGTGAAATAGGCTGGTACATTCATTGGAAGTTAGAAATCAATGGACTAACCAAACAGAAACAAAATAACGCACCAGCATGGTCTCAGAATTTCGATAACATGTTCCTCCTGTTGAACTGAATTACAGAAGGGGGTTAGGATGTGATATAGTCTTAAGTTTTATAATATATGATGAATGTGGTGAAATTGTGGTTTTGAGAGAATATGGGGATCGAAAGGGAATGGAATTAAGTATATATATATAGGTAACCGGTAACTAAGCAAGTGTGAAAAACCTTGGGTTATATTTTACCACAAGGTTTTTGGTGTTATAAAATTAAATACTTACAATATATTATAAGTTATGGGGTCACAATGTGGTTAATGAGAATTATACAATAAAGGGGTTCAAGTGTAACATATGTGTATACTATTTTCGGTACATACATAAAACTACTAAAACCATATGTTATAAGTCTAAAGACATATAAAACATTATACTATATAGCACCATGAAATGAATGTGACACAAAATGATATTATGTGGTCAAGAATATAGTTATTCAGACTGTTATGCTAAACACATACATATATATATAAACACATGTCAAAAATAAAGATATAACCTATAGTTTACAATGACATAAAATATTAAGGTTAGTATATGACTTTGGTATGATAAATAAATCCCGAGTGAAGTACCCCAAGTGTATAACGTAAGGTTTCATACTCTATTGTAAACCGAATATTAACTCACACGACGAGTAAGGGGTTTTTAAAATAACGGTACTTTAACTAGTAACAATTGTAAAAATCCGGGGCGTAGTACTGGGATTTCAACCGTTGATTGGAATTATCGTTGTCTGACCTAATACGCTAAGTATTACAAGTATGTAGTTATAACCTAAGTAAAACACTTAGGGACGGGACACGACATTGTCGGTCCCTAAAGCTTCAACTCGAACATAAATACTACCTAGAACCATTCTAGGCATGCGTAAGACCCACAGGGCAGCCAACAAAATAAGTGAATGTATCCATGATTAAAACTATAACTGACTATCTAACTAATGAAGTTTACAGTGGAGTGTGAATGAATGTGATGATGTACCTTAATCCAGACAGTCACTGGGTGCTGGTCGCGCGTAGAGATCTCTTGGGTTATCCCGTATCGGGTTTACCCTAGTTAATCCTGAACGAACCTAGATAGATCGTCAGGCGGAGTGTGCTACCATTGGCACCAGGCCCTTGGCCACCTAAATGGACGCCTTTACAAAGGCAAAATGAATTAGTCCCAGAGTCTTCGGATGATCAGGGCAGTGAGCACTTTGTGTGTACGTGGGACTACTGTCCAAGTGAGTATATTTCGGGTTGTCCTAATTGACGCCCGACAGTGCTAACCAAATCAATGATATGTGAGGGCCCGGGGGGCCGAATGTTGTACTACGTGATAAGGTTAACATACGACGTATGAGTTACCAATGCTATTGTATTGTATGATGTGAGACTGTTCTGTGTATATTTATAAATGACTGTTTGGATTGGATGAATGGTTATATAATCATGCATGTCTCTACAGTACTTATTATATCTGTAAAATGATAAAGCATGAAATCAATCTAATATCAAGATGGTTAAAAATGACAAGTGACCAATAGGGTGCAGGCCCGGCATACTCAGCGTCTATCGTTGAGACTACACTTATTGTGCAGGTTGTTGATCTTCGTTGAAGCCGAAGTGCGGGAACAGGGTAGATAGGATTACTTTAATTATTGCGTAAGGAATTTATTGTATAACAATATCAGTCTGTGGATGTATGACAGTACGGTTGTATTCATGTGGGATTTGGGTAGATGCATGCTCACTTGTCGACTGTTATGGATGTGGACTTAGTATGATGTATAGGATATCTCGTTGTCACAGCGGTTTAGTAGTGTTATTGTTTTAGTGTTGGATCTAGTTTCTGCTTCGTTACTCGCATGGGCGAGTAATGGCAAGTGACACCCGAATGAGTTTTAAAGTTGTTGATTATCCTTCCGCTGTAAGACATTTTATTTTTCTGTTAACGTGAGTGACTTTTACGTATTTGTTTATGAGGGGTGTTACACTCATGATTATTTGTCTTCCTTACCTTGGCTAAGCACCGTTCACAGAATGAGCGACGCATATCCTCAAGAAACCACCCGGATCTTACCCTCATTCCAAGTAAAATCATTATCATTAATAAGCCACGAGACCAGTCCATTCTCCTTGGCATTACTTGGTAACTTCCAGTCCAAGGCCTACCTCTCTACTTATCCAAGAGCCAAGGGTCAAGGATGCTAATCTTTGTTCCGTTTCCAACCACCCTTCTAGCCTCTTAATGAACGAGAGGCATAGTATTCCACATAGACCTCCAAACTGGGATAAATTTGTTCCTTATCTTAGCATCCAACACACTAGAACCGTTGTAATACTTGGTCGTCATCACTTTAAAGAGCAGTAGATCATGGTTCTATAAGATTCTCCACCACTACTTTGAAAGCAGGGCGTCGTTAAAGCATCACAAATCCCAAAACCAGCCCCTTTCATCCCAGCTATTGCAAATAGCATCCCAGTTCTTCCAGCATAAACCTCTTTGCTTCAAGGAACCAAACCACCAAAACAACCTAATTATTCCTTGTATTACGTTGATTAAAGAAAATAGAAGACGAATAACCCCATAACATATGAGGGAATGGCCTAAAGAACATACTTTATAAGAACCACTCTCCCCCCTGAGAAATCATGTGATCCCAGCTTTGGATTCTCTTATAGATTTGACCTTTAACATACCTAGACACCTGTTTCCTGTGCTTACCCACAACACTAGGAAATCCAATGTAGATCTCCAGATCTCTCACTCCCTTGATGCCAAAAATAGTAGACACCTTGTTACGAACCTCCATTTGAAAACCTTCTGAGAACATCAATCCTAACTTATCAACATTAATACTCTGCCTCGAGGAGGTCTTAAAGTCCTCAATAATCCTCCTATAGTTAGAAACACTCTTCTGACTTGCTCGTCCAAACAAAATGCAGTCGTCGGTAAAGAAAAGGTTAGTAACATCAAAACCTAAGCCATGATAACTAAACCCTGAATGTCCCCTGTGAAAAGGCCGCTTTCCTTTGAGTTAAGGATAAGACCTCCATGACACAGACAAAAAGAAAAGGCGACAGTGGGCCCCTGGTCTGAGCCCTCTTTCAGGCCAGAAGGTACTTCTTGGCTTACCATTAACAAGAACAGAGAATGAGACCGTAGTAATGCAATTAGTCACCAGCCTGACCAATCTCTCATGAAAACCCATATACTGCTTAAAACTGCCCGGATAAAGTCATCCCACTCCACCCGATCAAAGATCTTGGCCATGTCCAATTTCAGAGCAAATTGCCTCATTTGAGTCGCTTTTAGAGGTCTTCATATGAATAAATTCATGCGCAATGATAATATTATCACTTATAAGCCGACCAAAGCCCCCTGGTCATCCAAAAAACATATTTCATGACCATCTTCATTAATTCAAAGAGGATTGAATATTATTATTGTAAGAATAGTATTACATTGCAAAACTAGATTAGTATACACATATATGTATGCCAGCCTGCCTATACCAAAACTCCAAGTAAATCTACTCTCCGTAAACTAGCTTTAAAGACAAAAATAGAAACCTTTTCATCTTTCAGTTCTTTAATTCACACGAAAGAAAAAAAAATAACTCTGTAGAATCTCCAGCAGGTAGCTGGTGGTTGATTATGATGAGGACCGGAAAGCTCCTCCACAAGAACAAGTGGAAGAATTAGATGAACAGAATGAAGAAGCAGCCGATGAAAAAGCAGTACTAGTACTAAGACGATTATGATTAAGCTGATTATGATCTCCATCTTGATCAATGCAACCATCATCTTGATCAGAAGACGAAAACTTAACCAACAAATCGACAAAAGCACCTACAATATAACCATGGTTATCCTTGGAGTTAACCCTTAGATACCAACAGAGTAACTCCTCCAAACAACCCCAATCCTTAATCATACCGTGGGTCAACACCATCTCTTCCATTGACCTTCTGAAATCCTCGTATGGGTCCTCTGACTCCAAGGCCATCACGACACTCTCCTGAAACGGCGGTGGTGAGTAGTTTTCTACTACAGTTGGTACGTCGTCGTCTACGGTGGTGCAGCTAATTATTATATCCTTTTCCTTGTTTACGAGATTGATGACATTCACATTTGTTTCCTCTTCCTCTACCTCTTGTTTTGGTTTTAGTACATCTCGGTGGTCAACGTAATCCGTTGACGTTATAAGCGAGCTACTGGTTTCATCTGGATTGAAGAAGAGTCGACGAGTACTACTCATGTCTCGACCCTGGGCGCCCCGAATCACTTCCTCAACAGGGTCTGGATCCGGGTCATGGTGGTCACTACTATCAACTCTTCCACCATCATCGATGCTGCGGACAGCATTAATATCCTCCTCCTCTGGTTCAGATTGATCATCTCTTGAGGATGGACAGCTGCTGGCGGTACTAGCGGAGGTAGTGTAGTTGTAATGACGGGAGAACCATGAATCCGGTGTACTCTCATCCGCAGCGGCTGGATCACCGTCGACGAAGTAGACCGAATTAAGGGTTTTAAAGATATTATCGTCGTCGATTCTGAACGAAACGGTTTTGGGGTTTTGTGTGCAAGAAGGCCAGTATTCTCTGGGTTTTATCAGTAGAGACGAGAGCTTCACTTTTCGTCCCATTGATGGATCGGTAGTGTTATCCCGGACCCTGAGAAGAGAAGAGAGGAGCGAGTTTGATTTGGTATATAGCAGTAGTAATGTAAGGAATTAAAGAGCAGAGGCGTGTCTCCGCCCCGCCTCTGGGTATAGAAAGAGAAGGTGGGGTGGGTAAGAAAGAACTAAGAAATGGAGGTGGAGAAGAACGGCTACCCAACTACTGCTTCATGTTGAGTGTGTGATCCAATTTTGTAGTGATATTTAATTTGGTGTGTGTGTGAGGAAGAGGGGTGCTACTGCCACCACTAATTTATTACTATTGATCAAATACTATTAAATGTTGGTGTCCCTTACTCATCTGTTTTCTGCCATTGCCATCAAACATACAGGGACCTATTAAATTTATTTATCATATTCAAACTCAATGCAATGTACTCTGTCTTTTCATTTTTTAACAAGGAATATTTCTTACTCTAACTGGTTCAAAACCATATAATATTTGTTTATATGTAACTGTAAGGTTGGTTCTTCTTAATCTTATCTTACTGTCTGTGGAATGTTTTATTAAAATATTTCAACTGTATATGCTCATGCATGGATAAGGCCATGTGTTTTAATATATACTGCAAAATACAAGGCAACTGTGACAGAACATGCATGATGATTGGTGTTGAGACAATATTATATATACTATACTAATCAATAATATTAATAATCATTAGTCACTGGTTCATCGTAGCAATATAAGTTATAACTACGTCATCATCATCTATATATGCATGCACCATCTTCCCTCTACTTCAATTCCTCTACTTATATTTTGAATATATGTTTTAACTAATTTATGTAAATATAAATGTTATTAATAAGCTACCAACCAATAATTAATATTCCGTTTCTCATAATTAAGAAAGTGGAGGTAGTTCTCATTATGTCTAATCAATCAACAAATTAACAGACCGGTCCCCGTTCTAGGAATATATATACATATAGCGATGTAGTACATATATGGTGTAATATAAATAACTCAATTTTTCAAAAAACAAAAAAAATTAATAAGGTATATAACTTAGACAGTAAAATTAATGAAGCATTTGGATTAGTCACTTATCCACTCCAAATACTTACCACGTACGACCAATGACAACTATTTCCAACACTGTAATTAAATATGTCACAAAAATTATAAAGCGAGTTGAAACTAATCAGTCATCTAAGTATGATTACCAGAGAACTAAATTTGGGTTCTTATCACTTTTTTTTCCTATTTCTCTCAGTCACATCATTTAAAGAATCAAGTTTATTTTTTTACCAACATCAGAGAATTCATTCTTTGGTTTTTAACTGTAACACCCTGGATTTTTACCTCAAATGAAAGTACATGATGATACGAATCTAATGCCGCAAACGGACTTCAAACAAGTCTTAAAACTGAGAAACACGATCTGTCCGGATTTGTGTCCGGCCTTGGAAGTTCAGACACAAGTCGAAATAGAAACCATAGCATGTCCGGACATATGTCTGGACGTTGAAGTTCGGACGGAAGTCGAACTCCAACCCCCAGACTCGTCCTCGCACTCTGTCTGCATGTCCGGACAGATGTCCGGACACCTCAAACCTGTGAAAATGAAATAGCTCTCGGGACCTGTCCGGACGGACATTCGGACAAGTCCAAAATTGTGAAAATCCACTAAAAACAACCTTAGAAAATGCGCGTTTATATCACAACTCCAATGACAATTAAAGATGAACAATTCATAAATAATTTGTAACCAAGTTTACCATCAAAATCATAGCGGGAAATACTTTCAAATCTATAGTGCTACCGCCACACTCAACCCATTGAGTGCTCAGGCTAAATATCCAACAAAACCATCAAAACAACTGAGTAAACTTAATAATTTCAAAATATGCGGAAGTTCTAATATTGTAAACCAACATATGAATCCAAAACATTGTATCTCAAACCACTAAAATTCATATCATTATCTCAGAACGATTTCAAGTTGTCCTAGACTACGTGGCAGCGTATCCCCAATTCCCCCAAATCAGCAATCAGTACTTGCGATCAGAAAACAACATACAAAAGCATGAAGGGATCGACAAATCAGTGAAACTGAATAAATTACATCTCATTACGTAAAATACATTTTGAAATCAACTTTTGTTTATTGAGTGAGCAGAAGCATATAAAATTGGTAATCCCTCATGTGCCTCTCCGGATTGATATTCTCCATATTAGTTCCTGGGGGGTTGTTTAGAATCCCTTCTTCAACAATTCCTTCTGTTGGTGAATCTTTTGGAGGCAGCTCCTGCTCAAATGGAGGATCCAGCTCTAATCTTCTTCGAATCCTTCTTGCTACTCTGTCTATTTCTGGTTCAATTTCGAATTCAGGTTCTCCTACAGAACGAGTTGTAACCATAAAACACAATTCAGATAACTGACAGTAGTAACTTCAAACGGATCTTACCATAACCGGTAATGAGAAACAATTTGCACAAAGCTGACAAAATGAACAAATAAAATCACACAAGGATAAACTAAAAGAACAGAAACAAAACAGAATTTAATAAATAAAAATCAAACTAAGCAACCGTGCCTCCCCGGCAACGGCGCCATAAACTTGTTGGGTAAAAACCTAACGGCAAGTATACCGGTCGATTATAGCAAGTTTTCCTAGAAGTGTCCCTCCAGGTTATCGAATCCAAGGGAGGCAGCGTTTTAGTTTAATTGATATTTAAGAACAAATTAATAAAATAACTCAAGTAACAGGGGGGTTTTGTTTGTTTGGATTACTAAAGTATAAAACAAGAATGTAAATATGAGCAAAGGTAATAAATGCAAGACAGTGGGTAAAATAATGATATTTTTGATTTAATAAAAAGGGAAAATTCCGGTTTACTAATCCTCCAAATTCTTCGGTTCCTTTCTCAGTGTGTTTACCAAAATTCAGATTAAAATCCTAGATCAGAAATATTCCACGTTCGGTCTCCCGCTCGGTGGAATCTAATTAACAGCTAATAAATTTTAACTCTCGTTACAAATTTACTAATTGCTAACAGCTTAAGAATAATCCAGTTTAATGATCAGTTAATATCCTAGAGGAATTACCATCTCTAAATTAACCGGTACTGTTCATGTTGTCTATTATCTACCGCAGTTCTCACTTATAAGCAGATAAACTGGTAAAATCAAGTAACTGGCCAAATCACAAGATTTATAAAAATAAATAAGGAACAATACTTTAATCTATTAAAATGGTAAATCACACAGATAATGGAACCCTGAATTTGGATTACATAGCAAACCGAAATTTATAAAAACTACTCAGCCATTGAAATGAAAATACTAAAAATATGTAAATAACATTAAAGAAGAAAAGAAGAAGAACTCTGTTTTAAGGCTCTTTGATGGAGTCTCTGTGCACAACCAGCAGTTTCCTCCGCTCAATCTCCAGATAATGGTGAAGTCCCCAGCTGCTTGTGTATTCCAGATTTCTGTGGATGTATGTGGTGTTTAATGGAAATGGTGATGGGACGTGAGAAATGAGATGGAAATGGATGGAGGGAGTATAATGGATGGGGAATGAAATGGTGTAAGTGAAGGATGAGAAATCCGATGGATATTGTGTGTCTTGAATGAGAGGGATTGAGTTCTATTTATAGAACTCATTTGCTTGAGTACGTAGCAGCAGCATGGTGGTGGAGATGATGCTGGAGTTTTAGAAGTGGAATGGTGGGTGGTTAACGTGGGTGTTGTTGCTGGATTTAGGGAGATAATTGGATTTAGTGGGATTAGAGGATGGAAAGTGGTGGAAGGGAATACGATTGTGGAGGAAATGCTGGAAAGGATGGATTAATGTATGGGGCGGTGGTTAGTTCAAAAGAGAATACAATTCTCTTTTCTTCACGTTCGCGAGCTACAAATGTCCGCTTCCAGTCATATGGTCCGGGACTTAAGTCTTGTATGAAGTCCCGGACCATAGCATTAAAATGGGTCGAGACTTGCCTTCTTGTGTGGTCCGGGACTTAAGTAGTGTATAAGGTCCCGGATCATGCTTGAAATCCGGTCGAGAAATACGCCTCATTGTGGTCCGGGACTTAGGCTGCGTATCAAGTCCCGGACCATGCCTGAATTTAATTCGAGATTTGAGTCACAATGTGGTCCGGGACTTAGCTCCAGTATCAAGTCCCGGACCATGCTTGAATTTAATTCGAGAGTTGTTGTCTTTGACTCAAATCAGCTTGTTTGATTTTCCATGTGTTCCAACAATGATTGGAATGTGTTTCCTTGAGATTAAAAACCTGAAAAAGCACACAAAAAACCATAAAAGAAAACAATTGCAACAAAAGCATAAAATTGCTCATAAGACAGGAATTTAACAGTAAATGATAACAAATGAGGTATCAAAAGACCCTGTAAAAATAGGTAAATTCCTGACTTATCAACATCCCCACACTTAACCTTTGCTTGTCCTCAAGCAATTACTGCAAGCAAAATGTACCAGATTTTCAAAAGCGGGGATTTACCAGGTCAGGAAAATGTACAAGGAAATCTAATGCTGAGAAACAGTCATAAGAGACAACGACTAGTACTGCAAGTTTTCTTAAACAGTGAAGCTAGAGTGTTTGACAAATGCATGAGACTATCATCATAACTATTTAATCTAAACTGCACTCAGGGCTTTACTTTCCATTTGCTTTCCACAATTTCATTGGACGACAAGGGGCAAGAAGTAATGTCATATTCCACATTACCTTTCATTGCCATATACTCATAATCAAGGAAGAATTTGCAATAAACTGTTTAGCATGAAAGAACTTTCCTTCCAATTTTTCTGAGTAAGCATTATTCATTTCATCCCCTCAGACTTTTTCTCCCCATCCTTGTAGCGGTGTTGGGCCTTCTATCCCAGATCAGATGATCTTAGGTAGATGAGTGATGAGACACTCCATGGGCTTAATTACCGAATGGGAGAGGCCTGTTCCGGTTCAGAGTAGATTATAGGAGTACCTTGCCTTTGTCCTTTTCTTCCATTCATTCCAAAACTTTCCCAAAGCCCCAAGTTAGTTCAAACAAAATAGTCACAAAATGGTCTCACCTTTTTATTGAAGGAAATAGAAAAATTTTAACCAAAAACTGACAATGCAAGCAGTCTAACCAAGTTCTTGCGACCGAAGTTTCAGATTAAATTTCAGATATATTTGCTACTTGTACGTTATTCCCGACTGATGCATCTGACCACAAATGAAACCAAGTATGAAATTTTTTTTGGAGGGCATCAAAGGTTAATGAAGAGAGAATTAGTAGTTTCAGGGAACACAGAAAATAAGCAATAACCGCATAGCCCCCCTTTCTACTAACCTCCCCACACTTAGAAAATAGCAATGCCCTCATTGCTGCATCAATATGATTATAGTGCAAAAGAAAGAATAGAACTCCCCTGAAAAATGGGTGAGGATGACGTCCCCACACTTATGAAAAGGAACGGGAGACTCAAGGAGTGTTGGAAAAAATTTCGGCAGAGTCTCCTTTGTATTCTTTCGATATCGCACACAAAAGATGGCAATCCTGTTGGAAATAATCAGCAGCAGACAATATATTGCAAGGAAAGCAGTGAACATAACCACTAAGTGTAAGTAGCAGGAGTACCAAAGTAACAAAATCCAAAAAGAAAACGAAGGTCACCAGAAGTCGCAACCTAACAAGCTAAAAGACATCAAAATATCACAAATGTCATAGTTAGCTGAAAATCCATAAGTGCAATAAAAAGATTGGTAGACTGAAGTAGGAGGGAACATAAACCAACTCATGTACTACCGCCGGGGCATGCGCCAAGACTCCAACTGTGTAAATCGCTCATCATACTCACGGAATCGGGCCTCCTGACGAGCCTCGTACTCAGCCTGACGGGTCTCCTGACGAGCCGCGTACTCAGCAAACTGAGCATCCCGTCTGGCCTCATAGTCAGTCTGACGGGTCTCTAAAGCTGAGAGTCGATCACCATACCCATCCAGACGACACGTAAAACCGTCAAAGTAGGCTGTAGCAGTCCCCCTCCAGGCTCTAAACTCATGGAGCAACTCATCATAGCCCGGGGCTGGACCAGCAGGCATCGGGAAGTCTGGGAGCTCACCACCAGCAGCAGCAGCAGTGGCCTCGGCCTCATCGGCAGCCTCAGCCTCATCAGCAGCCTCAGCAACTCTGGGTGCGCGTGCAGCGCGTCGGCGCTTCACCCACTGCCCGTCGATCTTCTCCCACTGGAAGAATCTCATCATGGTCATATCTAGAGTAGATCGAGGGTACTGAGGCTCCTCATCAGATACATCCACCCTCTTCTCAGCAAGTAACGAGTGTAAGAGGTGTGGGAATGGGAGAGAGGCGGAGTGATCGGTCTGAACTACCCGGAGCATGGATTTAAAGATAATGTGATGCATACCGGGAGGGACCCCTGCGGCGGCATAGGCGTCGTCTAAGATGTAGCGCATAAGCCAGTAGTCATACATATTTAGGTCAGCGCACTCCCTGGGGCGAACATTGTACATCAGTACCCCTAAAATCAGACGCTCTCTAGGGGTCGGGAGCTTATCCCCCGTGACAACCTGCTTATCCCGGTTATTCCTACGCTGCCGGTTTTGAACGTCCGGGTCATTGACAATCAAGTTTATATAATACTCCTTTGCCTGTCTAGTCAATAACGGCATATTTGCCCTATTCTTTGCAGTGGGAACCCGAACAGCAATAGGCAATTCCAAACAACGTCTAATGCTAGCAGGAGTCACTGAAATATTCACCCCTTTAACCACAGAATTGATAGTATCCCCATCATCATTGACCGACGCATTAGCATAAAACAATTTGATCAATCTCGGATAGAATCTCCCACCTCGATTCAGCAGACATGACCATCTACGTGCACTAAAAATTGAGTCCAGATCAAACTCGGCTATTAGAGTTGGGCAGACTAACCTTTCGGCTAGGATTTTCTCTCGCGAGCATGGTACCAGTTCCTAGCGGCTTCGTTGATGAAGTCGGAGTCAACTGTCTCCCGGACCCGAAGTGGAGCTGCGTCGGGTGATGGAGGAGCGGCGGCGGAGGAAGATGTGTCTGCGGTATTGCGTCGAGCTCGTTTGGGTGCCATATGAATTGTCGATTATGGACTGGTGACTAAGGCTGTGTTTGGTTGAGTTGTGTGGTGTGTTGGGCTGCGAACGGGGTAGGGTAGTGTGTTGGTTTGTAGTGGTGGTGCGATGGGGGAGAGGCGACAGTGGGAACTGAAGTGCGAAGGTGTTCGGTGGTGTGGTGGGTGGTCGTAGGCGAGGGAGCAAGGCGATGGCGGGAGACGGTGGACGTGGGTTTGCAGTCGTAAGGGGGTAGCGACGGCGGGTGACTGGCGAAATCGACAGAGGAGGGTAGTGCGAATGTGGGTTTGGGATTAAACGGGTGTCGCCTTGTTGTGTGAATGCAACAGAGGAGGGTGGATGCGGTGGTGGTGGCGATGGTTTGGAGTAGGTGGTGACTGGCGAAATGTGACAGAGAGGGAAAGTCGGGGGCGGATGCGAGTTTAGGTGGAGGGCGACGGAGAGAGTGGCGAGCGTGAGAGGAGGTGATGGGTAGTACTTGGTGGTGCCGGTGATGTTGTGGTGGTCGGGAGCAGGCGACGGCGAATCGTGAGCGAGAGAGAGAGCAGGTGAGGTTGTGGGCTAGGGATTTGCGGGATTTAGAAGAGAGGCGGGAGAATGAAGACGAATGTGTGTTTATTTTTTTTCTTTAGGTGAGTTGGTCCGGGACCTAAGATATGGGTGAGGTCCCGGACCGCTATGTGAAAATCGGTCGAGAGTGTCAGTCATCCTTGGTCCGGGACTTAAGATATGAACGAAGTCCCGGACCACCCCCTTTTTTGTTTGAGAGTTGGTCGCTCCTCTGGTTCGGGTCCTAAGATGTGCAACAGGTCCCGGACCACCCCTATAATTCTGTTCGAGACTATTCTACTCCTCTGGTCCGGGACTTAAGATGTGGTTGAAGTCCCGGACCACCCCATTTGTTTCAACCGAAGGATTGCCTCTGTGTACTCTGTTTCTCTTCCTTCATCAAACCTATATTTTAACAAAACCAACCAAAGAAAAATAGCTAACAAAGGAATTAGAACAAGTAAAAACGTGAATTAAAAGAGAATCAAAAGGATAGAAGAGAAGAGATTGGGTTGCCTCCCAATGAGCTACCCGTCTTTTCGGTCTTTGGCTAGACCGTGTAATTGTAAGATCAGGATGGAGGATCATGCACCGTGATCACTGAATGGACTTCAGCGGTGTCACCACTGAGATAGTGTTTCAACTGAGACCCGTTTACTTTAAAAGTCTCCCCTTCCGCATTGATTAAACCTATGGCTCCATAAGGCGAGACACTTGTTATTGTGAACGGTCCAGACCAGCGAGATTTCAACTTTCCCGGGAATAATTTCAGGCGGGAGTTGAATAGAAGCACCTTATCTCCAACGTGAAACTCACGCTTGACCAAAGCTTGTCATGCCACCTTTTTGTCTTTTCCTTATAGATTTTAGCATTTTCATAGGCTTCCTCCCTAAATTCCTCCAAATTGCACAACTGCATCTTGCGCTTCTTACCAGCCTTTTGTAAGTCAAAATTTAATGCTTTGATGGCCCAAAAAGACTTATGCTCCAATTCTACAGGCAAGTGACATGCCTTGCCATATACCAGTTTGTATGGAGACATACCTAAGGGTGTTTTGAAGGCAGTGCGATATGCCCACAAAGCGTCGTCTAGCTTGAGTGACCAATCGCGTCTAGAAGATGTGACAGATTTTTGAAGGATCCACTTGATTTCTCTATTTGTAATCTCGGCTTGCCCGTTTGTCTGTGGATATGATGTAGGAAACCTTGTGTCGTACGCCATACTTCTGTAGGAGCTTCAAATTGTTTGTTGCAGAAATGGGTACCTCCATCACTAATGATTGCTCACGGAACACCAAAACGAGTGAATATATTCCGCTTCAAAAATTTCAGCACTACTTTTGCATCATTAGTTGGTGCTGCTATTGCTTCAGCCCATTTTGTCACGTAGTCTACTCCTATCAAGATGTAGAGGTTACCTTGAGATGATGGAAACGGCCCCATGAAATCAATGCCCCAAAGGTCGAATGGTTCAACTTCCAATATAGAATTCAAGGGCATCTCATGGCGTCTAGATAAATTCCCCTGCCTTTGGCACTAGTCACATGTAGATACAAACTGATAGCAGTCTTTGTTCAAAGTCTTCCAAAAGAATCCTGCTTCCAAAACTTTAGCGGCTGTCCTAGCAGGACCGAAATGACCTCCTGCTTCTCTTGAGTGACAATGATCTAGGACATCTCTTATTTCAGTATCAGGAACACATCTTCGAATCATCCCGTCCGCACAAACTTTGAAAAGGAATGGATCATCCCAACGGTAGTGCTTAACAGTGGAGAAGAACTTCTTCCTCTGCTGATATGTTAAAGCTGGGGGTACTATTTGTTTTGCAAGATAGTTTGCAATATCTGCATACCAAGGATCTCCCGTGGAACCAACTTTGAACACATGCTCATCTGGGAAGAACTCGTTAATTGGTATACCATCATCATCCGCATATGTAATCCGAGATAAGTGATCAGCCACTCCATTCTGTACTCCGGGTTTGTCCTTTATCTCTATATCAAACTCCTGAAGGAGTAGGATCCATCGAATCAGCCTCGGTTTTGCTTCCGCCTTTTTGAATAAATGTCGGAGGGCGGAGTGATCTGTATGGACTATGACTTTACTACCAATGATGTATGATCTGAATTTGTCGCATGCAAAGACGATGGCTAACAGCTCCTTTTCTGTTGTTGCATAATTTTTTTGTGCATCATTAAGTGTCTTACTTGCATAGTAGACTACCTTCAGCATTTTATCATGTCTTTGCCCCAGAACTACTCCCATAGCAAAATCGCTAGCGTCACACATGATCTCGAATGGTAGAGACCAATTAGGTGCAACAACCGGTGCAGATATTAGCTTTTCCTTGATGATGGTAAATGCCTCAAGACATTCTTTAGTGAAGTCGAATTTCATGTCCTTGGCCAGCAAGTCACACAACGGCTTGGATATCTTTGAAAAATCTTTAATGAACCGTCTGTAAAAGCCCGCATGACCTAGGAAACTTCTCACATCTTTTACTGTAGTTGGTGGTGGTAACTTATCGATCACTTCAACCTTAGCCCTGTCCACCTCAATACCTTTGCTAGAGATCTTGTGTCCCAGCACAGTGCCTTCTTGCACCATGAAGTGGCATTTTTCCCAGTTTAGGACTAGATTGGTCTCTCTGCACCTGGCTAAGATATGATCTAGATTTTCCAAACAAGAGTCAAAAGTTAGTCCAAAAACTGAAAAATCATCCATGAATACCTCGATGCATTTTTCAATGTAGTTGGAAAATATGGCTGTCATGCAGCGCTGGAAGGTAGCTGGTGCGTTACATAAACCGAAGGGCATGCGCCGATAGGCATACGTGCCATATGGGCATGTGAAAGTTGTTTTTTCTCTTGGTCCTCTTCAGCAATAGGTATCTGAAAATACCCAGAGTAACCATCCAAGAAACAGTAATATTTATGTCCTGCAAGTCTCTCCAACATTTGATCAATGAAAGGAAGAGGGAAATGATCTTTTCTGGTTGCAGCATTCAACTTTCGATAGTCAATGCACACTCTGTGCCCTGTAATGTAATAGTTCTTTGAGGAACTAACTCACCTTTATCATTTGGAATTACAGTAAATCCCCCTTTCTTGGGCACTACTTGTGTAGGGCTTACCCATTCACTATCAGAAATTGCATAAATAATACCTGCATCGAGAAGCTTAATGACTTCCTTCTTTACCACCTCCTTCATGTTTGGGTTCAATCTTCTCTGGGGTTGAACTAGTGGTTTATAGTTTTCTTCAAGAAAGATGCGGTGTGTACAAAAATGAGGAGCTATCACCTGGATATCAGCAATTGACCAACCTATCGCCTTCTTGTTCTTCCTAAGCACCTGCATTAGCTATTCCTCCTGTTTATCAGTTAGTTCTGCAGAGATAATGACAGGTAAACTGGAGGGTTCAATTAAGAAAACATATTTTAAATGGCTAGGGAGGGGTTTGAGCTCCAAGGATGGTGGTGCTTTGATAGAGGGAATCAACTCCTGAGCTTCCCTTTCCAGCTTTTCACATTCTGTCATGGGACCTTTTCGATATCTTCCTCCTGCTGACAATTGGAATGCCACATCAGAGACTTCCGGATCATCATGAATTCCATCTATGGATTCCATTAAGTATTTCTCTAACTCATCAATGTCAGCAGGGCTAAATACATAATAATCCTGCATCAGAGAGTCAATAGACTCCAAACTAAAACAAGCATGTACATCAGATGAGTGTTTTGTAACTTTTGACATGTCAAAAACAAGCTGTTCATCATGCATTCTTAATATTATCTTACCACCCTCAACATCAATGAGGGTTCTAGCTGTTCGCATGAAAGGGCGGCCAAGAATTAGTGGTACTTCTTTGTCTTCCTCCATTTCTAGAATTACAAAATCAGCAGGAAAAACAAAAGTGCCAATAGAAACAACCAAATCTCTGACCACACCCCTTGGGAAGATAATGGATCTATCCGCTAATTGTAAGGTAATGCGAGTAGGGTTACACTCTCCTAATCCAAGCTTAAGATACATGGATAAAGTTATTAAATTAATGCTAGCTCCCAAGTCACAGAGACCCTTACCACAATTGACATTACCTATTGAGCATGGGATGATTGGTAGGTCGGGATCATCGAGCTTTGGTGGAAGGCTCTTGCTAAGTGTAGACACCAAAAATTCTCACCTCATATGGCAAATTCCGAAATAATAAGAGGGGTCGTCGCCTTTCTTTTTTCAAAACATATTAACGTGCGTGCTAAGACGAAACCATCATTTTATAATCTTTTTCAAAACATTTCAGAAAAAAAAAACAATTCTTCAAAATGAATTTCCATCGACAGTCCAGTTTCAAGGTCGTCCCCTTTGTTTATTCACTTATTTTACTATTTTATTTTATTTTATTTTATTTTTAATCATCTATTCACTTTTTCTTATATTTTATTTTTTTCTACTATTAGCATTAGTATTTTTATTTTTATTTCTATTTATACACACTCATTTTCATCTTTCAAACTCAATCCACACTTGGTTGAAATCTGGCCTAGCCAATTCCTTAAACCCACTCTATTTTCAGCCCTTGGCTTCAAAAAGCCCACTATCATGCGGTCCATTTTCTCTGGTCCACTCGGGCCCAACCCAAATCAAGAAGAAGACCCTAATGATCTCTGTAAAACAACAGTAAAAAGAAACCCTACAGGGGGAGATTGATTCCCATTTTTTACAGTAGCCGCCCCGACATTCTTCCTTCTGGTCGATATCTTCTGCTCCATCCAGCTCCATCTCGATTGTTCTTCTTCATTTAAAAAAAAAAGAGAACTGAGAGGATTCTCCTCAGCAACACCAGCCGTCTCCTTCTCATATCCTCTTCTCTCGATCAATGTTTTCTTCCATCTCTAGAAATCAAAGACCTAGTCCACCCCCTATCCCCCATCGCCACCTTCATCTCGAAAAGAAAAAATGATGAAACCTTGGCTCGCCATACCCACTTCACTCTCTCTCGATCATCTTCAGAAACCCAGAAGAAACTCCAGCTTCTGCAACAATGGTGCCTCTGTTCACTACTCGAGGATTTCTCTCAATTTCCCTTTGAAAAGAACGTGATTCTGGGTCAAGCAATTGTCGCATACACCTTGCCCATGTCCGGCTCAAATCTTGCTGGAAATCCCCCATCTCCCTCCCGATTTCAATCGCTCTCCTCACCGAGAATCCTGCTAACAGAGAAATGTAAGATAAAAATATACAAAATGAATAAAATACTAAACTAATCCTACAACTCTACTACGGGTAGCAAAATAAAACCCGGTCGGAGTATAGTGTAAATATATACGACCGAGAGTATCGAACCCAAGGGACTTATAGAAAATTAGTCCTAATCGGTAATACCTATTCTAAGACAAGGGGGGAAATGAAATGTTTTCTAATCTAAATAAAACTAACTAAACTATGTGGTAATACAATGAAATTATCCTTGATCCAGGGTGTGAAACCATCTAAGCATCAATATGAACTCTCAACATAAAACATGCCTTCGAATTAACCAACAACTGAACGTGCCGGGTGTCTGCCGGATACCACTTGCACGGCATATTCAAAGACATTGAATATGCCGGACATTGGCCACCCGACAGTGCATCCGGCATAGCCATATTGCATATTTTTCTCCAGTTTCTGAGTAGAAAACAGAAGACTCATCCCTATTAACAAATCGAGCATATATCATGCCACGAAATGAACAAGGAAATGGGGGAAAATGGATTAATTCTCACTCTTACCACTAACCCTTAAATCATAAGAAGAGAGTAGGAAGACCATTAAGAGAGTCTAACCTATCTTACTTGGGACTTGTCTTCCACAAGTAAGAATTGCATGAAGAGAAAAAGAGATCAACTTATTCTCTTTCAATAAGAACCATACTCTTAATAAACTTGAAAATTATATTAAAGAAATCATATTGTTTACAAGAAGGAATTCATCCCTAACCAAGAACTAACAAGGATTTCTACTTCACCATCCACTCAAATAAAGAATAAATACATAAGGGAGAAGGAGATTGGTATAGCCTTAACCCTGACAAGATCTTCTCTTCTTCTCGTGGATGGAACTGTAGAAACTTCCTTGGACACCAACAATGGAATGGGGCGTAAATAGAGATGTGAATGGAGTGTATGGGGTGTTGAAGTGTGTTGAGTTGTAGCCTTCCTCGGCCTATTTTAGGCATTAATTGTGTCAATGCGGGCGTCGTGCCGGGTCCCCAATAGCCGGCACACGTGTTAAATGCGCCCAACTGTTAACGGTCGAAACCGTCGATGTCCGTGCGAAACAGTGCTTATGCCGGGTAGGAATTACCCGGCATCACACCCGGCAGCGGTTGGAAAACACGTGATCACATGTGCTGTCGTATGGTCAATCGAGGCGATTTTACACTTATGCCGGATAGCATTTACCCGGCATCACATCCGGCAAGGCTTCTTTCTGTTCTGTGTTCATGCCGTGCAGGATCCACCCGGCATGGAGTCCGGCTTCAACTGAACTTTTGCCTAGAAAATCATTCCTTGCACATAAAACTCATAAAAACATAAATCTGTACAAATAATATATTTAACACATAATAAGCATAAATAACATAAATATAACTTTATTTAGATAAATATAATACTAAATCTAGTGCATAAATATGATAAGTCTGCGGCTTATCAAATCCCTTCGCTCACTGTTGAAGGAGTGGTCATCTCTCTCGCTCGTTACAACCCACAAACGGGGAAGTTCTATTCCGAGTTCGACCATTTTTTCTTCAGCCCTCAGGCACCATTGCATCAGTATTCCATCCGAGGTTCACTTATGCTCTGAGCGATACTGCTCAAATCGTTCGGCTTTGATTTTTTCTCACCGGCGATTCTTTCGATACTTCTTTCAGGTGGTGTTATTTCGGTTTTCTGAACCCTTGCTCTTTTAATTAGTCCATCTGTCGATTCATTGTTAAGTACTGGTTTGAGGCACTCAGGAACCAATTCACAGGGAAGTAGGCTTTCTGGATACTATTTTTTCTTTGCGTTCTTGTCGGTTCAAAAATCCTCTTTAGGATATGACCGATGCCACCGTTTAGCTCAGTTCCTCTGTCGCCTTGTTTTCACATACCTGATCGGAGAATTTGTTTGGTCATTCGACTGTTCGCTGCGCTACCTGACACTTATCTGAGAATAAAACCTTGTTAAATCTTTGTATTGATGTGGGTGATAACTCTTTGGTTCTTTTGGTGCGATTTGGATTACAACATGGGCAGTTTGGTTGTTGGTCTCTGCATATCGTGATCACTGGATAAGGAAATCTGATCTTTCTTGTGTTAGTATGGAAACTTGAGTAAAGTGATTCGAATTTCAACGAGTGCCCCTAACCCTTTTCCGGCCTTTTGGGTAATTAGGGGCCCACATGTTCCCGTTTGCCCTCGTTTGTGGTTGATACGATTCTTGGGCCCTCCCTTTCCGGCCTTTGGGTATCGAGGCCCAATTTCTCCCGCTCATATGTTTACTGGTTCTGTATTAGATCAAATAAAATATACGAGATTCATTGCTGAGATTATCCATTGTACAGCTGCTGGACTTTTATTACTATTATTATCTGATTTGGCCTGGCTGATTATGGGCCCGTCGATGTGGGTATCCGATTTCATTTTGACATTGCGCTATCCGTTCAATTCTATCACTGCTTATACCTTGGCTTCTACTTTTTACTGAGGTACATTACTTTGAGGGTTCAATATGACTGGGCGGGCTTTCAGAAATTGAGCTTCATTGTGGCTCTTCCGGGTTTGGATCTTCTATCTGTCAGCTTTTACTATACAATTGCGATTAATTGTCCCTTTGCGCATTAATATTGGGTTTGGAAATACAGCCCACTGCCTTGTCACTAGCTTGGACCCTTGTGCATTACTTTTGGCTTTAAACTCATGTTGATTGGTGGTGTTATGATCTTGACCCTTTTCATGCTTCTTACCTTTGGTTTCATGTCTTGACCGAGGTACATATACAATTGGACATTGCTGGGTCTACTTGAGTTGCGCCTGATGGACTTGTGGTTTGACTTCAGATCATGCTACACCTTTGCGCTTTGGCTTACCTTTTATGGGTTTGGAAATTCAATCTTTCTCCCCTTTACTATAATTCAATTGGCTTTGATATTTAATTGCTCCTTGCGCATTGATAAGGGTTTGGAAATTAATTTGAAACTAGCATGACTTGTCTCTTGCGCTTAGATAAAGAGCATGAATTGAGTGATAGTTGCCCTATGCTATAATTATTAAGATAAATCACTCGTTGGCTGGATGGTCCTTATTACTCTTCATCTTAGAGGGAAATGATTTTAAACCCCTTTCACATATGATCCCACATGACTCACAACCCATCTTCTTGATACTACACTTTGGTTTGAGTCATAATCTAAGATGTTGAATTAATTTGAGTAGCAACCCCAACGCTTGGTTCATCTTACAATCCTTAGCATTTGTTGGTAGCTTGAAACTCTTTTCTATGTTCTCGGTTGGGGTGTGGGAGATGATTAGATTGCCCCCTTTCCTCCCATTGAGAGGGGCCGTATGATCCCATTGCACACACCCCAACCCTCTTACATTTCATTACTAATTAATCTTGTGTCTCTTTGTCTGTGTTCCACGACATATGGCTTGAGGAATGAGGAACTGCTCGGGGACTAAGGAGCTGGATCTTGGCTAGGACTACCGGGGCCCTCCCTTCAAACACGAAAAACGGTTGGCGTATCTCTTCGGATCCCCTTCAGCTCGAGTGAGGCGGCGTCGATGCGACCCCCCATAGCAGTTCTTTTAATTCAGCATTTCAATTCAACACTTTAATTTTGTTATCATGAGTTGTAATTTGCCAATTGGTTGTGTTGCCTAGCTTAGTCTTGGATTTCATAATTCTCTGTATTTGTCGGCTTGATCGTTTTTACTCTGTCTATCTTTCGTACATATTTTTGAATGCTTGTTTATACATTTTTGGTTCTATTATACATTGGGTGTTTATTTGTTAGTTTCATCTTATAAATTGCTAGATTGGTTTAGTACATGTAGCCATAGCATAGCCTTCAGGTCTACCCACTTAATTACTGGACAAATCAAGTCCGGTTTAGAAAAGCCCTAGGACCATTCATAGATGTTGCCCACATTAAGGTCGTAGTACCCGAGGGTCGTAGTACCTGTTTGTGGGAAACATCTCTCCTAAAAAAAACTTTCCAAACAATCCTTAAATGTCACAATAAAATTCACAATCAATGATTCGTTTCAACCAATAAAAATCCATTTCAAAACCAAAATTCATTTCCAAATTCAGCCCAAAAATTCAATTTCAAATCACTCTCTCATCAAACACACTACAAAATCAATCTCTCGTACTCATCAAACACTCTTTCAAACACAATCCTTCTCACACTCATTCTTCATACACAATTCAAAATTCATTCCAATTCATGGGCAATCCCAACTTCAAATCATCCAGCTGAGGCCCAATTCGAAGCCCAAATCTGGCCCATTTTTCAAAACCAAATTCGGCCATTCTTCAAGGCCCAATCTGATTCATTTTTTAAAGCTCAATTCAATTCAATCCAATTCATTTCAATTCAAACCTGATTCAATTCAATTCGAACCCGATGCAATTCAATTCAATTCTTAATTCAATTAGATTCAATCTCAATTTCAATCCAATTCATTTCAAAATTCTTTTCATTCCCAATTCAGTCCAACTTCATTTCAATCCCAAACAATTCCAAACTTCATAAATCTCAAACTCCTTGGGACTCCAAACTCCTTAGAACTCAAGCATCTCAAACCGCCGAGCGTCTCAACAGCTCAACAGACTTGAACGTCTTAGCATCTCAACAGACTCGAACGTCTCAACAGCTCAACAGACTCGAACGTCTCAGCAGCTCAACAGACTCGAAGGTCTCAACAGCTCAACGGATTTAAAATTCTCAACAGTTCAATAGACTCATCAAATTCAAACACCTTGAAAAACTCTCAGCTCCTCAAAAAGCCGAACCTCTTGAAATTTGATAACCCTTTCGAGCCTCAAACGTCTCACAGACCCAAGCGTCTCACAGACATCATCTTTTTAAGATTTCAAATATCTCACAGAGTCGAGCACCTCAAACTCCAAAACAAACTCGACAATCCATCACGCCCCCACAAAATGATCACAACCTCTTTGACCCCTCAAAGACCCAAAAGGTCAAAACCCCACAAACATCAAAACTTCCAAAATCCCAAGACTCTGAACTACGTAAGGTCTGATCTCACAGGGAGTTGAGTACGTAGGCAACCCACACAGGGTGCGACCCAACATCAATCAAAATACCATTTTTCACTCAGCCATCTCACCTCCAAACACCCCGTATTGTCTCACAGATCCGAGCGTCTCACAGACTTTGTTATCCCACTGATTCGAATATCTCACAGACTAGAGCATCTCACAGACCCGAGCGTCTCACAGATCCGAATGTCTCATAGATTTCGACATCTCGAGGTTTCAAACGTCTCATAGACCCTGAGCGTCTCACAGACTAAAACATCCCATACTTCAAACATCCCAGGAGGATTCAAGCATCTCCTAATAATCGTGAACTACGTAAGGTCTGATCTCAACAGGGAGTTGAGTACGTAGGCAGCCCATCTAGGGTGCGACCCCATTCCAATAAAAAAACCCTTTTCCCACTCTAAGGTGTTTTTCATACCTGTCAAAACACCCAAACCTTCTTCGACTCCCACAAAGTTCAAATCATCAGACTTCAAGCTTTGTCTATTCACTCAACCTTGGACTTTTCCCAAATCTTCATTCTATACTCCTTTGAATTCCCTAATTCCCTCTTCTAGGCGCTAGCTTGGCAGAAAAGCTCGCCTCATCCACTCTCTCTTTCTTCTCATCCTAATCCTATCCTTGGCTTTTAAATGAATCTCTCTAAAAAGTTTTGAAAGAAAGTAATCCCGACAATTGGAGACCGAGTTTCCTCGGGCACCAATCGAAGTCGTGGTCGTTGCCACTTCTAAGGGGTGTAACCCAGTGCGAACCCACACAGAATCTCTAGTATGATCAGATAAGTCCTATCCATAGACAACAAATCATCAGAGTCAATTAACGGTTCTTAGAACTGTTCTCTTCCCTTCCTAGTTCCTTAGGTCAAACTAGGTGGCGACTCTAGTCAATTTCCGCCTTTAGAGCATAAGTCCGCGTGGAGCCCATCGAGAGCGGTGTAGTGCACACTTGCACTCCCCTTTAGGCTTTATGGGAAAGACGGACGATTTAGTAGGTATTTGAGGGCTGCCACGAATAACGGGTCTTCACCCTCCACAGAATGGCATTTTCTAGGGTCTTGGCTTCTCAGTCAGACCATTTTTTAATAGACCCCCCTCATACCGAAAAATCACCCTCCACACTAAGCACTGCGGAAATTTTTCTATCAATTGTACCGTCACCTTCTCAACTAATGACCTTCTATTTGATAGTATGTCTTTCAAGAACTTCGCATAGATAGGCATCTGTGTCAAAGCATCTGAAAAGGGAATATTAATTGTTAGTTTCTTAGAAAATGCTAAGGAACTTACCAAACTGCTCGTCGAGGTCTCTCTTTTTCAATCGATTTGGGAATGGCACTGGGAGCTCAGGGACCGCCCGTCGTGATGGTCTAGAAGACTGCGCAGCTTCACCAGTCGGCTCACTATCTTTATGTGTACCATTATCAACTGGAGTACTTTTCGACACCAATCCTTCAATGATCTCTACCTCTTGACTAACAAATTGTCTTTTTCAGCTTGAGTGTTCTCAGCTTCAGGGATCGAAGGATCAAGCTGCTTACCACTCCTCAAAGTCACGCTTTAGCGTATTCGCGAGGATTCTTCTCTGGTGGCTAGGTAGAGCCCCTGCGGGTCTATCAGAAAGTTTTCACTTAGTTGGGCAATCTGAGTCTCAAGATGTTGTGGAGGCTTTTTGCTCCAAGATGAATGTCTTGTTCTCATGGTTGGTGTTCTCTTGCTGTTCGAGTTTCCTGTTGGTCGACAGGATAAATTCTCGCATCATATCTTCCAAATCTCCCTGAACTCACACCAGCTGGTTGTTTCTGTGCCTGCTGGTTCTGCATTTGCTGGTTTTGATGAGGTCTCTGAAAATGCTGAGTGTTCTGCTGTGGAGGCCTGACTGTAATTATTTCCCTGGAACCTCTGCTGCTGATATCCTTGATTGTTTTGGTTGGTTGTAGAAATTCCCTGCCTGTTTCCCAGATAGTTTACCTCTTCATTTTGCTGAGAAGTACACTGGCAATGTTGGAACTTCTACCACAATACTCACACTGTGGGAAAGAATCGGTCACAACAGCAGCACTTGATTGAGGCTTCATCATTGCACACATCTTCTCAAATTGTTTAGACATCGCTTCCATCTTGGCAGCCAGAAAAGTATTCGAATCTACTTCATAGACTCCAGCAGTTTTCTTTGGTGCAGCTTCTCCGGTTCTCGCACCTCCCCATTGATTGGATGCATGGCAATGGTCTCCAATAATTCCATGATTCTAGCTATTGGTAGCTCCATGAGGCTTCCTCCTGCACAAGTGTCTACCAACAAATGACTTGAATGATCCAAATCTTTGTAAAAGGACTGTAAAATTACCTCCTCTCCTAGGCCATGGTGTGGTACCCTGCGCACAATCCCTTTGAAATCGCTCCCACGCCTCAGATAATGTCTCACCAGTGAACTGCTTAAAATTGGTAATCTCTCCTCTCATAATCTGCATCCGGGAAGGAGGGAAATATTTTGCCAAAAATGCATTTGCTAACTCTGTCCAGGTAGTGATACTGTTGGGTGTCAATGAGTTTAGCCATTCTGCAGCTCTGTCTCTTAGGGAGATGGGAAGAGAGTCAATCTAGTAACCTCTTGTGAAGCTGATGTAGAACAAGCTCCTACCAATCTCAGGAAAGTGGTGAGATGGACATTGGGATCTTCGGTGATTGTTCCGCTGAATTGAGGTGCATTCATGACCATAGTAACATAGTGTGTTTTGAACTGCCAATGCTCTCCTGCTGGTAACGCAGGGATTACTATTGGTGAGATGAGCCCCTCAACGCTTGGGCGGGTGTAATCCCTCATGTGCCTCTCCGGATTGATATTCTCCATATTAGTTCCTAGGGGGGTTGTTTAGAATCCTTTCTTCAACAATTCCTTCTGTTGGTGAATCTTTTGGAGGCAGCTCCTGCTCAAATGGAGGATCCAGCTTAATCTTCTTCGAATCCTTCTTGCTACTCTGTCTATTTCTGGTTCAATTTCGAATTCAGGTTCTCCTACAGAACGAGTTGTAACCATAAAACACAATTCAGATAACTGACAGCAGTAACTTCAAACGGATCTTACCATAACCGGTAATGAGAAACAATTTGCACAAAGCTGACAAAATGAACAAAATAAAATCACACAAGGATAAACTAAAAGAACAGAAACAAAACAGAATTTAATAAATAAAAATCAAACTAAGCAACCGTGCCTCCCCGGCAACGGCGCCATAAACTTGTTGGGTAAAACCTAACGGCAAGTATACCGGTCGATTATAGCAAGTTTTTCCTAGAAGTGTCCCTCCAGGTTATCGAATCCAAGGGAGGCAGCGTTTTAGTTTAATTGATATTTAAGAACAAATTAATAAAATAACTCAAGTAACAGGGGTTTGTTTGTTTGGATTACTAAAGTATAAAACAAGAATGTAAATATGAGCAAAGGTAATAAATGCAAGACAGTGGGCAAAAATGATATTTTTGATTTAATAAAAAGGGAAAATTCCGGTTTACTAATCCTCCAAATTCTTCGGTTCCTTTCTCAGTGTGTTTACCAAAATTCAGATTAAAATCCTAGATCAGAAATATTCCACGTTCGGTCTCCCACTCGGTGGAATCTAATTAACAGCTAATAATTTTAACTCTCGTTACAAATTTACTAATTGCTAACAGCTTTAAGAATATCCAGTTTAATGATCAGTTAATGATCAGTTAATATCCTAGAGGAACCATCTCTAAATTAACCGGTACTGTTCATGTTGTCTATTATCTACCGCAGTTCTCACTTATAAGCAGATAAACTGGTAAAATCAAGTAACTGGCCAAATCACAAGATTTATAAAAATAAATAAGGAACAATACTTTAATCTATTAAATGGTAAATCACACAGATAATGGAACCTTGAATTTGGATTACATAGCAAACCGAAATTTATAAAAACTACTCAGCCATTGAAATGAAATACTGTAAAAATATGTAAATAACATTAAAGAAGAAAAGAGAAGAAAACTCTGTTTTAAGGCTCTTTGATGGAGTCTCTGTGCACAACCAGCAGTTTCCTCCGCTCAATCTCCAGATAATGGTGAAGTCCCCAGCTGCTTGTGTATTCCAGATTTCTGTGGATGTATGTGGTGTTTAATGGAAATGGTGATGGGACGTGAGAAATGAGATGGAAATGGATGGAGGGAGTATAATGGATGGGGAATGAAATGGTGTAAGTGAGGGAGGAGATATCCGATGGATATTGTGTGTCTTGAATGAGAGGGATTGAGTTCTATTTATAGAACTCATTTGCTTGAGTACGTAGCAGCAACATGGTGGTGGAGATGATGCTGGAGTTTTAGAAGTGGAATGGTGGGTGGTTAACGTGGGTGTTGTTGCTGGATTTAGGGAGATAATTGGATTTAGTGGGATTAGAGGATGGAAAGTGGTGGAAGGGAATACGATTGTGGAGGAAATGCTGGAAAGGATGGATTAATGTATGGGGCGGTGGTTAGTTCAAAAGAGAATACAATTCTCTTTTCTTCACGTTCGCGAGCTACAAATGTCCGATTCCAGTCATATGGTCCGGGACTTAAGTCTTGTATGAAGTCCCGGACCATAGCATTAAAATGGGTCGAGACTTGCCTTCTTGTGTGGTCCGGGACTTAAGTAGTGTATAAGGTCCCGGACCATGCTTGAAATCCGGTCGAGAAATACGCCTCATTGTGGTCCGGGACTTAGGCTGCGTATCAAGTCCCGACCATGCCTGAATTTAATTCGAGATTTGAGTCACAATGTGGTCCGGGACTTAGCTCCAGTATCAAGTCCCAGACCATGCTTGAATTTAATTCGAGAGTTGTTGTCTTTGACTCAAATCAGCTTGTTTGATTTTCATGTGTTCCAACAATGATTGGAATGTGTTTCCTTGAGATTAAAAACCTGAAAAAGCACACAAAAAACCATAAAAGAAAACAATTGCAACAAAAACATAAAATTGCTCATAAGACAGGAATTTAACAGTAAATGATAACAAATGAGGTATCAAAAGACCCTGTAAAAATAGGTAAATTCCTGACTTATCAACCGGCACCAGTCAATGGTCATTAGACATCGGTCAATGGTCATATGTCGCCAGTCAAAGTGTACTGAGGAAAGGAAATCTCATTCTCTAGTGGGGGGCGGGGAATCAAGATAGTGAGTTTTGAGGTAATCTCATTCTCTCTCTCTTTCTTGAAAATAGGAAAAATTGGTAAAACAAACAGCTGGAAACCTGATTACCAAACAAACGCCCCGAAACTTATTCATATACATTGTTAATGTAATTTTTTATTATTTATCACTCAATTTTCTAGTATTGTATTAAATGTGCAATATATGTAATTACTTTAGCATATCATGTTAGAATCTGCTTATTAATCATTATAAGAATAAAAATATTCATCCATAAATATTAAGATGCCGTTACTAATAATATTAGACATAATAATAACTAATCGTTTTATTTAGGATTAAAAATGAAAACGAATTTTGAAAAAATACATTGGTACATATTATAAATTTAGAACATAGTGAAATGGATCTAGTTTTGTAGAGTATGAGATTTTAAGAATTTTGATACATTTAGTTTATTTATATCATTATTAGGTTTTGAAATATTGAGATTTTAAAATATATATGGTTTAAATATTTATATTTGACATATTATAATTTAAAAAATGATGGGTCCCATTTTATGGATTCTTAAAAAGTTCTTGGTTCCACCTCATTTATTTTATTTATTTATTTTAGTTAAGAACTCATAAAAACCATGATTTCAATTTCCTGATTTCCAATAAAGAAATATTTTTTAAAATTTTTTACATTTTTCCTATAAACAACACACTTATTTTTCTTTTTATTTTTCCAACTCTTGTCATACTCACTTGGCTATTAAACGTTCCCCATTTGGATAGTGAATAAGCACCCTCCTCATCTAATCCAACAATTCTTTCAATTTTCTAAATCCAGTCCATTATCACCTTTCCAAGCACTAAGAGAAGAGATATAGCGGTGAGTTACAAAATACTTCATTTGGTTGTTTACTAATTTTTTTACTAATGGATTATGGATAGCTTGCTAATTACTAATTCACTTTTTGAGCTTTATGCGGTAGCACGTAATGGTATTGTAAACTGGAAAAAAACTTGTGTTTGTTTTAGATATGCTTAGTTTAATGTGTGTAATTCTAAATTCATTTGTTGATTTACCAAAAATATGCTATTTTGAGAATGTTTAGTTCACTATTATTTATTTTTACAGCATTGTAGTTTATTATATTACTTTACTCATATTGCTTTATTAATATGGTGAATCTAGTCTCTCTCTCTCTTTTTTTCTATCTTAAATCAAATTTATTGTTAACATTTTACATTTTGAAACAAAATATTTCACGTGATTGAATACAAATCCTTCAGATTCATCAGAAGCATCACACCTAAATCAAGATAGCTTGTTTATAGTAATATTTTGCTATAATAGTAAGTATCGAAAAAATTATTAGTTGACTATCATAACCAATGATTAGGGTGGACAATTTTGATGGTTGCCGTTTCATCCAACCTACCAAAACAAGGAAAACCCCGTAAAAAAAAAGATGAAAAGCAGGCGAGGGGTGTAACGGGTGCGGTGCGGGTCGGGTGAACATTTTCCACCCGCCACCCGCCACCCGACATGTTCACTCGACCCGCTCACTCGCATGTGTTAAATAAAAAAAAACTTATACAACTAACTTACATGCATTGCGCCTCTCTTGATTCTTTTCACACACGGTACTTTCATTCTCTTCACTCACGATACTTTTGCAACCCTAAGTGATAAACAAGGGGCATAACGCTCTAATCTGTTCATTTTACACATCATGGTAATTTCATTCTCTTCATTCATGGTACTTTGCAACCGTAATCGACGAGCAAGGAACATAGCACCTCTGCTCATTCTCTTTACTCACATAATAATTTCATTCTATTCACTCATCGTACTTTTACAACCCTAACTGGTGAACAAGGAACATAGTGCCTTTGTTTCATTCTCTTCACTCACGGTAATTTGCCACCCTAATTGAAGAACAAGGAAGATACATACTCTCCGCCTCTCTTCAATCTCTTCACTCATGGTAATTTTGCAACCTTGACTGGCGAACAAGGCACATACATGCTCTGCGCCTTTTTTTTCTCTCTTCGCACGCGGTAATTTTGCAACCCTAATTGGCAAACAAGGATACATGATCTGTGCCTCTGTTCTCTCTTCAGTCCCTGTAATTTTGCAACCTTAACTGACGAACACGGAATATACATACTATGCCTCTTTTTTCATTCTCTTCTGGAAAAAAATGGATGAACTCATTCACCAGCGGGTGATAGGTGAAACAGGAGACAAGTTGGGTCGGTGATGCAGGTGAAAATGGGTGACAAGTGCGGGTGGAGTGTCACCCAACCCGAACCCCCACCCTGCTATCCCTACTAATGATATGTATTTTTGTGAAAAACAATAGTTATACCTTTGAGTCGAAATCCTGGATCCGCCTTTGCCGCACACCCTTGTTTATCCTCTAGTTTTAATCACTGCAATTGATTTCATTGACGATGATTATGCTTTTGTCAATGTGTAATTGTCATTGCGATTCACCTAATGTAGAGTCTCTAGCTAGCTTTTGCCATCTCCATTTAACTCATTCGTACTCTTCTCTCATCATTCTTCATAAAAGTTGTTTCATAGAGGTTTTTTTAATACCTCAAGGTGACGTACAAAACCTCAATGTGTTTCCAAGTCTGTGAGTAAAAGATGCTCACGTATATCATGCATAGTACAAGGGTCGCGGAAATAGTGGGCCCCTCTCAGCCACGGTCGTGCCATCCCTCCTAAGTCGACGCTATCATTTTGATAGAGCGCAATTCATGGATTCAAAACTTCACTTGATGGTAGGGATGACAATATTTAGTGGTGATCGCTACACCTAATCGGTCCAAATAAGCGGATGAAACCCAAACACGCGAAAATGGGTGACAGGTGAATCAGATGATAATTTGTATCCATCACCTATATGACATCACTCAGTTATCACCTGTTTCATTACCCATTTGTGGCTTGGCTCTAAATTTTCTAACAATTACAACTAAAAACTTACAATTTTCTATGAATTATACCCAAATTCATGAAAGTTTTGGATGAATTATACTTAGACCTTATCAATTACATTAAAATTACTCGTAAACTTTCAATATATTCCAATATTATTAAAATAAAAAAAAATGTATTTTTTTATCACCCGATCCACCGAAACACCCCTGGGTAATGGGTGAATCGGGTGATAGCAGTTATAAGATGATGGTTCAGGTCTAGTGAAATAATGAAGGCGGGTGATGTATACGGGTGATGTTCCCCAACCCGAACCTTACTCAGTGTCATCCCTATTTAGTTGGTGTGCCAACAACCGACTAAAAAGAACAAGAAAAACATTATAACCTAAGAGAGAAATGAAACAAAGCTACCTAATCTAAACCAAATGGATTTCAAAGCATGACTAGATGCAAAAATATGTGCAATAGTCAAGAACACAATTCAATCATCAAATTCTAGTAGGCAATAGCAATATTCCAACACATAGTCAGCATCAGTCTCTAACTCCCATTTCCGACAGATTAAGTGGTTCCATATCTCATCCAACATCTTTTGGCAAATAAACCTACCAATTTTATTAACTTTATTACCAAAGGTTCATTGCTAGACATTCGGGTTATCCATTTTCCATACATTGCACTCTCACCTCTGTGTGGAATTCGTAAGTAAAGAATTCTCTCCCAAAAGCCGTTCTTCTACCTCATCCTCTTCTTCTTTTTCGAACATCACCCTAGATAAATTAAAATATGCTTTTTTTTTATGCATCTTCATGTGCATTGGACACCAAATCAATTCAACCACATCAAGGTTTGAAGATACATAAAGAGTGGTTCTTCTATATATATATATTAGCCGAATCTAAAAAACATGACATGTAAAGAATATTTAAGGTGATCTTATTAATCTTGTGGTGTCCTTGGTTTTAGGTTTCTCATGGGTAGGGTAATATTGTGATGTCGTCTTTGTACTGAACAATTGGGCTTTCCTACAAAGGCGAGACCTGGCAAAGGTGACTCGAACCAGAAAAACTGACCCGATCCAACCCGATCCGAACCTGAATTTAAACCGAATGATGTGACCGGAAATGTGACCCGAAAATCTGAACCGAACCAAACCAAAACCGAATCAAACCGAAGTTTGATATACCCGAATCCACTCTAACCGAATTCACCCAAACCGAATTCACCCGACCCGAATTGACCCGAACCGAATTGACCTGAACTGAATTCACCCAACCAAATTCACCCAAACCACACATGAAACTAGACAAACTTCCATTATCCTTTTGTTTAAAATTAATATTAAAAATATTGTCATCCAAATTTGATTATGTATAACAAATAAAACGTATAACTTTTCAGTTAAGAAATATACTAACCATGATTGATGTGTAGATGTTGAAGAATAAAGATTACAAAACTTACACCTTACTTAAATAAAGATTACAATATCAAGCTTGGGAATGGTTTAAATGTGTATGTGTATATATCATCACATCATCACTACTTAGTTTTCTTATTAATACCACAAAAGAATAAAGATTACAAAACTTACATCTTATGTAAATATATTTGTATGAATAATTAAATTAAATTAGGGGTAAAAAAATTGACATAATAGATGATGAAGGGACAATCCCTGCATGGGAGCAATAAGCTACTAAAGGACGCCTACACGAGGCGTGCACGCGAGACGGTGATCAGTGGCGCACACAACATGAAGTCATGGACGCGAGTGATGACAGGTGCATAATGGCACAGGCACAAGGTGGTGATGGATTGGCATGGGCGTGCGACGCTCGCTCGAGATGACGGGCGCTGACGCAGAACGCACACGGGGTGTGACGGGAGCGGGATGGCGGGAGGCACAGGCACAACATCGGGCGTGTGGGGGGGGGGGGGGATAGACTCGGCGTCGAGTGCCAAATATTGACCACTGATTCACCAATTTTTAAATTATACTTGGTCGATACAATTAATAAATCTATAGTTAAAAATTAATATTAAAAATAATGTCATCCAATTTGTTATGTATAACCAACCAATACACAATATCAATCTTCATCAAGAGTAACTCTATATTAAGAGAATTTGGATCCAAATATGAGAATCAATACAAGTTACAAAGGTTGCTTAAATTTGTACTTTAAAACTTTTGTAAATTAAGCATAACACGGTAAGCCACCCGAATTTGACCCATAACCCGAAAAACCAAAAAATGCAGTGGCTAACCCGAACCGAAAGCACCCGAACCCGAAATCAACCAAACCGAAGTCACCCGAATTTAATTTTAACCAAATAACCCGATCCGATCCAAACCGAACTGAATAGTGAATATCTGTTAATTGACCCGAACCGAACTTAACTGAACCGAACCCGAATTGCCAGTCTAGTATTATTTGTCGTTATTGAAGGGTGGACCGAAAGAACAACTCGTTTTTGTTTTGCGAAGACATCGCCATTTCTTTTGGGACCCTGGAGATCCACTCTTTTTCCTATTCGACTTCGACAATGAGATCCTTGCCGATGGGCTTTTGGCGACTGCCGAAACAAGGACTCTATTTAAACGCGAGTGGTTTCTCACGCAAAAGAAAAGAAAGTACTTGAATTTTTTGATTAATTTCCAGAGAGGATAGAGCCGCTAGTTTTCTTAGGTAAGGTGGTAGCACTATAATCTAATAACTAGTTCGATTTATCACGGTGGTATTGGTAACCATTCTTCCATACAAATAATTTAGATAGTAAGAAAGCAAAACTGCAGGCAGCTGCACTTGAGTCATGGTATTTGATATGAACCTCTATAAAAAAAAAAAAAAAAACCACTAATGATTTCCTAGAGTTAATTATCTACGTCGTTTTTGGTTTTTTCAATTGATGATTTGTTAGAGGTATCTAACCACCAGAGATTGTGTTTGCTTGCACTACTCTTTAATTAGGGGGACAAGCGTGTATCACGAATTGGAATCGGCGACATCATTAATATGTTGCGTATAATATGGTTGTGTTAGAGGATTTATAACATTGAAATCTCATTAATAAACCATAGCATCAGTTGGAGGATTACAAGGGTGAATATCAACTGATCAGCTAACATACTAAAGTAGCATTGAACATTGCGAAAGGTACTCGTTGGTTTTCAAGTTTCCAAAATGACGATTCAGTGTCTTTGAATTATGATTGCAGAAGAAGTGGGCCTTTGAATGGGTTAATGATATGGGTCTGTCACTAAATAGAGTGGGCTACTAAAATATAATCCCACCCTGGCTGTAAAGTCTGGTTTTTTGATGAATCACCTCTTCTTCTCGAAACTGATCAATATTATATGGTTAAGGTGTTTTTTTTTATATATTCAGTAAAGGACAGGAAGCAGCGGGATGGTCTAACTATACTTTACACTATATCTACTTTACACTCAGCAAAAAACATCCTCAATTACTACTTCTAAGTGTTGTTTTTGATAAGAAGAAAAAATAAAGAGTGAACTCAATCTAAGCTAAACATATATGATCTCTTTGTCCTTCCACATCCCTCAAATTTATCACAACTCGTCTCTGACCCAGACCACCTTTGTCATTCACCCATCCATCCTCCTCCTCCTCATTCATCTCCGCATCATGAGTAGCGTGCACACTATACAAAACGTACACACAGCCACAATCAAAACCGAGAAGAAACCAAACCGTGCATAAGACGGCCCATCAAGCGCACCCAGAAGAAAACGTTCAAGAATATGGAACGGATGGCACCCAAGCATAAACGGGACACCCCCAGATTGGGGAGTCTCGTTTGTGCGACGAGGGTGCGGAACAGCAGCACCATCGCTACTGCTACCAGGACACAAAAGCATAGCATGAGTGTCTTGGGTTTACCATCTGGGACGAAACGCCATGTGAGTGAGAATATGACAGCCGTTAGGGAGAGAGTAGAGAGGAAAGAGGGGTAGGCCATGGGGAATTAGTTTCAGGGATGACATGACGACGGTAGATCAATGCATTTGCTACCATGTAGAAGACGAAGAGAGTCCCAATACAGACAAGGTTCAGAAGGATTTCGAGATCAGTTAATAGAGCGATTGCGGCTGTGAATATTCCTGGAGATAATATAAGGATCGATCATTGTTAAATTAAGATGTTAAACAAAGTGTGTCAAAAGCAAGCACGTAAAAAGAATGTTATGCCTAGTCAAGATTGATGAAATGAAATAAAGTAGATATTGATTCCTACTGCAAAATATAAGCTAGCTAGGAAATCTCTAAAATTGTCGATCCTTTTGTCTAATCCCTACATTTCAAGTAGATTCATTCTTGACAATGACGAGAATCATTACTATAAATGTTGAACCAAGCCAACCAAGTAGACAAAATAATATATTCTCACGTGGTGTTTGTTTTAGCGTAAGAGTAAGGTCAACTAGTTGACAAGACCAAGCCAACAGAAAAGATAGAAGAATATGAATATTGAACCAACAAACTGAGATACCATTCTTCAACACAAGTGGGCCAAGTCTTTTACAACAACAGGGATCGATAAAGAATATCAACTGTTGAAAAGGTAGAGATAACGCAATTTAGATGGGTGGACACTTCCTTCCAAATCCGCTAAGATTGCCAAATAAAGCTTCAAAAAATCATCAACAACCTACTTACTTGCTTTCTATTTCTCGTGTAATTAGGAAACTTTGTCATTTCAGTGGATGATTAAAAAGTGGGTTTGATGAACTTTTCATCATCCCCACTGAATTCCAGTAAAACAAAAACAAAAAAGACCACCCATGCTAATGAAATGTCACTATAGTTATTTATTGGCGCGAAAAAAGACAAATTTCTGAACAAAAGTTAAAACTAGCTTATATGAAGCGGCGATCTTGCAAAAAAAAAAAAAAAAAAACCTAATATGCTTTACAGCAAGCACCATTAACCTGATCCTCATTAATTAACACTAGCTAGCACTCAGCAGAGAACACAAACAACCGTACTACTGATGAATTAACCAAGTTACAATATTGTTCTTCTTGACCTATCTGTAGTGTATATTATTCTGCACCCACTCACTCAGTTTTCCATTCATGCCTCTTTTTACAATGCAAGCTAGGGACTCCATTGTTATTGTTAGTTGTTTATCCCCATCCATCACCTCTTGATCAGCAAGAGTCAGACTTTGATTTTGAATGTGCATGCTTCAGCACTTGAAGTGACCATATAATTAAATTTAATCTTAAATGGACAATATCTCTAACAATTTCTTTAATGAATCACTTTTTGGACAACAATAGCTTTAATTAGATCAAGTTTTATTTTTTGAGTCAATAGAAACACAATAATAACATACCTCCCTCCGTCCTGAATTGACCTTTGCTTTGTGGCACATTTTTCTACTTCAATATTAAGCATATAAGATAAAATAATTTTATAAAATTAAATTTTGTATTATATAGTTTATCATGTAAGGAATCATATGCAAAACTTTAATTTTCAAAATTAATTTATCTTATATTAAAAATTGAAGTCAAACGACATGTCCCAAGACGATCAATTCAGGACGGAGGAGGAGTAGTACATTTAAACTTTACATTTGATAACTAATTCAAATATATTTATAAATTATTTCAAGTCAATCAAATTAGTAGAATTAGGATCAGACAGACTACGCAACAAAAGTAGTGAGAGAGAGAGAGAGAGTGTTTACCTAGGAAAGCTGAAGCGTTGACGGGAGTAAACGTGTTGGGGTGAATCTTCGCAAACCAAGCAGGGACAACATTAGACCGTCCGATGACACACATATACCTAGCCTGACCTAGCATCGCCACCATCAGAAGTCAAAATACCGAAACTAGCCCCACCGCCGATCACTCTAGATACCCACTCCCACCCTTTCTGCCCACTAAACGCCGCCGAGAACGGAGCATCTGGGTCAATCTGTTATTATTATTTTTTAAAAACAATAACGTCGATCTGTTATTGTTACTTTTCAGAAACAACATCAATATATATATCAAAAGTGAAACGTACAAGCAAAATCGAAATAATAATAATAATAAGATCTTAGTCGTACGTACTGCATCGTATGGAATGAGCATGCACATGGCAGCCGACATCAAACAGTAGAGAACAGTCACTATTGCAACCGATCCGGATACCCCCACTGGAATATCTTTTATAGGGTTCTTAACTTCCTCCGCCATCGTTGAAACGGCGTCGTACCCGATGTAACTCAGATACACCAGTGCTGCACCGTTTATCACACCGGATGCTCCGAATGGAAAGAATCCGGCAGTATGGTGATCCGGGTCAACCGGGTGAGTCAGATTCTGGACATCGCCTTTCCAGAACCCGATAATAATCACGAATCCAATGAATAGAAGGTGAGCTCCAGTCAAGATCATGTTCACAACCGAGCTCTCTCTCGTACTGTTTTTTTTTTTTCAATTTATTATTAAGTTAAAAGAAAGTACCAAACTTTTAAATTTTTTGAAAAGAAATTTATTAAATTATAGAAAAAAAGTACACGAAAAAAAAAAGAAAATAAACGAAAGAAACAAAAACAGAGGGATCGATATTGATTGATTTATGAGAAAGAAAATGGAGAGTTGACCTGTAACAAATGGTAAAAGTGATGACGAGAATGACCACGACAGCAAGAAGATCGACTTCATTGAATCCTTTTGGAAGATAAGAAATAGTAAATCTCCATTTTGAAGTTGAGACTCCGATTGCAGCACTGAGGTAAGCGGTGAAACTCCGAGCAACTGCTGCGTTTGATAGAACATAGTCAACTATCAAGTTCGCTCCGGTTAAAAACGCCGCGAATTCCCCTGCAATCAAGAAACAGAGTAAATGAAATTCGTTTCCGATTCTTGATGAATTAAACCCAACTCCAACAAAACACTGATCAATCAATTCATTCAACGACTACTACTAACCAAACGTGACGCGAAGATAAGTGAAGGCACCACCAGCGACGGGAATATCAACAGCAAACTCCGTGTAACAGAAAGCTGATAAGAGAGCGCAGAACCCAGCAATGGCGTATGAAAGTACAACGCCAGGACCGGAAAGGTGTCTCGCTGCTTGACCAGTGGTAACGAAAACACCAGCGCCTAGCATACCTCCGAGCCCAAGCGCGATTAAGTCATACCAACGGAGTGACCGTTGCATGCAAGCGCCGGACCGGGCACGGACTCTACCGGTTTCGTCCAGTGGAGAGGAGACGGCACAGAACCGTTTCGCTAGACGAGTTGGTGTCTGCGCAAGTGCCTTGCGGTAGGCGGTGAAGCTAGAGAAGGAGGAAGACGACGGCGATGGGGATGGGGAGATCTGCATAGTGTAGTAGTGGGTGTGGGCAGAATGGAAGTAGTATAGGAGGAGCACGCAGTCAGTGTCTACCTAGAGAATCAGAGATGGGTTTTCTCTGTTCTCTGTGATTTACGAGGCAGAAAGAGGTTTTTGATAGGAGTGACGGAATGGAGCAGTGGGAAGTGGGATCAACTTTTTCATACGAGAGTTTGCAAGTTGCAAACTGACTGGGGAAGTTACTGGTCCAACGGAAACGCAAGGAGATGGGGTATGGAAACAAACCGTGAACTTCATTTTAGATTATTGCAGGTTACTAGTAGTACTTGTATCTAGGCACTAAATCAGACAAAGGCATAAAATATCACCAAACTATTGGGTTCCCCGCTATCGTTATGTGCAATCGTAGAGATTTTCTTTTTTCAAAAGTCGAAAAAGTTGCTTATACTTTTATAACCCCGGTCGGCAAAACTATTGGTTTTATTTTCCAAAAGACCTACTATTGTTTTTTATTTTGGAAATTTTAGGAAATGCCACCATAACCATAACCTAAGAATTCCTGGAAAAAAAACTCAGGCAATTACGCAGTTAAAAAGATTTTAGTGGGTGTTTGTTTTGGGTAATCTCGAATGGGAATCGGAATGTCCTCTTGTTTGTTTTGTCAGTTTTTTTTTATTTTTATGAAAGGGAATGGGATTACCCAAAACTCTTTATCTTGATTCTTCACCCCTTAATAGCGAATGGAATTCTCTTTCCCCATTATACTTTGACCGATGACTAATGACCATTGACCGGTGACCGGTGAATATTGACTGGTAATTATGACCGTTGACCAGCAACCGACATGACCATTGACTGGTTATTTATTTCATTTCCCCTAGCTCAAACAAACAACCATGAAAATCAAAGTTTTCCGTTCCTCCCATGTTTCCCCTGCCTGAAACAAACGCCCCTTAGTAACATTCAAGCAACAAGCAAGCACACATGCACACAGAAACACTGAACAAAAACAAGACATCCACACGTCAAAGGCATCAAGCACATAGCTTGACAAGCCTTTGGGTAAATTAACCAAGGACCCCAGCATTGCAGCACACAACCAACATGCCGGATGCGCCACTCATAACCACAAGGATGAGAGTGGACTTTGTACCACCCTTAATAGATAAGCTCTTCGGCCATCCCTATTCCCTTAACATCAAGCGTCAAGGCCAAAGGGATGTGCACACACCACTTGCAACTCCTTCCCAAGTGTGCAGCCCAAGTACAAGTAATGCCGGTGTTTGGGTTACAACAAGATTGACCCACACAGTCAATGCAAGCACCGACAACCGGAGGGTGAGGGCATCGGGCGAACATCAGCACACTTATCTCCACCATAATCCAACTCTTTCTTGTACGAGCCACAAAGGCTCTAACGATGTGTCGCCCGCACATCGGGGTAAGATTAACCAGGGACATACTCAGTTGATTTCATTGTTGGCATATTTATGAAAAGCCACGAAAAAAACATAAAATATCACTATATTTTTGTACAAGTTCATGAAATTAAATGTCACTATCTCATTGACCAAAAGAAAAAAAAGACAAAAATACCCCTACTAGTTAACAAAGTACTTTTAAAGTTCACAATACCCCTAAGTGTTAACAAATTCACTAAAATTCACAAAAAATTTCAAACTACTATAAAATTATAAAAAAGTATAAAAATATTTAAATTAAAAAATTATAAAAAGTGAAAAATAAAATGAAAATAAATTAAATTATCTTCAAATATCGAAAAAATAGAATATTTCTTATATTCTTTATAAAAATTTTAATACCATAAAAAAGAATATAATGATTTAAATACATAATTTATACCAATTTTCTACCAATTAAGTACCATAATTTTATACCAATTGAATACCGTAAATTTTACCTTACATGTTTAGATTATTTTTCTACCAATTTAAAATATTTATTCAAAATAAATTATTTTATATTTATATTTTTAGCCAATATTTAGAAAATATATATTTTTGTATTTATATTATATTTTACAAATAACTTTATGACATAATTTTTTTATCTACAAAATAGAATATAATTTTTTTGAATAAATAATTTTTATTTTAAAAAATATTATTTATAATTTATATTTTAAATAAATTATTTCTATTTTTAGCTAATATTTTTGGAAATTTATTATTTTTTAATTTGTATTCTAGTTATCATAAAATTGATGCAATACAAATTTGTTATATACAAAATATTATGTCATAAATTTATCTTTAAAATAGAATGTAAAAGTAAAAGAAACAAATTTTCTTAATATTAGTTAAAAAAACATAAAATAATTGATTTTTGAATCAATATTTCAAATTGGTAGAAAAAAAATCTTAAAATATAAGGTAAAATTATGGTATCTGAATGATATAAATTATGGTACCTAACTGATATAAATGGGTAAAAAATTGATATAAACTATGTGTTTAAAACATTATATTAATTTTTAGGGTATTGAATAATTTTAAAAAGAATCTAAGAAATATTTACATTTTCCAATATTTTATGATATGTTACTTTACAATTTTCATATTTTTAAATGTTTTTATATTTATCTATAATTTTACATTATTTTGATTTTATTTAGCGAATTTTAAACACTTAGGGTATATTGTGTACTTTAAAAGTAATTTGTTAACTAGTAGGGATATTTTTGTCATTTTTTCTTCTGGTCAATGAGATAGTGACATTTTATGGACTTTTGCAAAAATGTAGTGGTATTTCATGAATTTGCCAAAAAAAATAGTGGTATTTCATGAAATTTCCCTTGTTTTTTCTATAAAGAGCATCAACCATTAAAAACTATCTGTAAAGCAAATTCTTTTGTAAAGATACAACCAAAATTGATATGATAATTAATGTATATGATATATTGAGAGAAACAGTATTCTTTATCACATAAGCTGTTGAGATCTATACAGACACTCATCCAAACTTTGCGCAAAATCTATTTCACGAACATCTTTAACCTCAGGCTATAGGTTCGTGTATTGAATTTCAACGACCCGAAGTAATGCATCATTGAGGGATAATTTGGCTTTAAAATGAAGGGGAACTTATCCACCAATTCTACATTCAAGTAATATAAGGTAAACAGTCGTATGTTCTATTTAACCGTTCAAAAGGTATCCTCACACTACGATGCTAATTTGTTTTGTTTGTATTTAACTGTTCAAAAGTAATATAAATAATGTCGCATCTCTCGCTTATAGACAAGATCCAATAAACATTCTAAACTCCGGTCGAGAATTAAGAACAACATTATGTAAATGAATAAACTTTTACTAAACTAAAGTAATCAAATCATCGTCGAACAAATATAAAACAGAGATCCAGGGCTACATTGGACAGCTGAATTACTTCGTTGGAATGGAGTTCCTTCATACAGAAAGAGCAATTATCTTAAATCAAGGTAAATATGCCCAAGATTTGCTAAATTAATATTTACCTACTAACTCCTCTATGGTTGTAGTTCCTTTGCTGCGAGAACAAAAAAGTTAGAGCAAAAACAAGGGAAGCCTCTTCAAGATAGTACTTCTTATAGACGGTTGATAGGCAGAATCAACTTTCTCACAAACACAAGACCTGATTTAGCTTACCCAGTGCAGTTCGTAAGTCAATTATTTAAGGGCCTTACTACAGAACACTATAAGGCAGCAATACACCTTCTGCGCTACATCAAAGGAACTTTACATCAGGATATCTTGTTCAACAACAATCCAGAAATGGTTTTAAAGGCTTATTGTGATGCGGATTAGACAAGCTATCCATTGACTAGCTAGGAGATCTGTAAGCTGGTATATAATATTCTTGGGAAGAACTGCAATTAGTTGGAAGTAAAAAAAGAGCAACAAACTATTGCTCTCTCTACAGCTGACGCTGGATACAAATCAATAGACATGTTACTACAAAATTGACATGGTTATCAAGACTCATGCATGAGCTGGGGACAGAAGGAACAACTTCAATCTAGGTTAGCTGCGACAATAAGGCAACAATACATATCGTCGGAAACCTAGTTTTTCACGAGAGAACCAAGCATATAGACTTGGATTGCCATCTGATTCAGGAGAAAATCAAGGAAGGACTGATCAAACTCGAACACATTCCAGGATTACACTGATAATGATCGACTAACTCTGGAGCTCGATGAGATCGAAGCAGACCAGAGAAGGAGAAGAAACAGAAAGGAGAATAACTTTCCTTTGAATTGAGAAGAACGGGATTACAGAACTTAGAGAGTAAGATAGAAAACTAAGCCATATATCTAGGGCCTAATATGACCGTTGACCAACGTTACTGATAAAATTTATAACAGAGAACAAATATACACCTATCTTAACAGGCCCCCTCAAAACAGACACCCAGTGACTGTTTTGAATCTTCAGACTGTGAATTCACCAACCCCATATCATGTAATGTTTTGGTGTAACACCTCCCAGGTAGAACCTTTGTAAGCACATCAGCTAGCTGTGAGTGTGTGCTGATAAACTTGACCTCTATCAGTCCTTCCTCCAGCTTCTGTCTCACAAAGTGTACATCTACCTCAACATGCTTGGTGCGTTCGTGCAAGACAGGATTCCTAGCTATGTAGATAGCTGACTGACTATCTGACTTCACGGGGACTGGTATCACGTCCTTCACTCCAAGATCTGATAAAAGTCTTGTGATCCAGCTTAACTCAGCAGTCACGAGCCTCATGGATCTGTACTCAGCTTCGGCTGAAGAGAGCGCTACAGTGGGCTGCTTCTTTGATTTCCATGACAAGGGGCAGCCTCCAGCTGTATGAAATAGCCACTTACTGATCTTCTTGTATTTGGGCAGCTGGCCCAGTCTGAGTCACAAAAAGCCAACAGATTCAGTGAGTTTTTTTATCGAAAAACAGACCATAATTCAATGTACCTTTGATGTATTTTAGAGTATGTAAAGCAGCTGTATAGTGTAAGTCTGTGGGTTTTTCCAAGAATTGACTTAGCAATTGGATAGTGAAACTCAGGTCTGGCCTGCTGTGCATCAGGAAACTAATTCTACCTACCAATCTTCTGTAAACAGAGGTAGAGAGAGGATTTCCCTTGTCCCTGATGAGTTTAACATTAAGCTCAAGAGGGCCAACTGTTGTTTTATTGTTCCAGCAATCAAACTCTTTCAAAAGGTCCTGCATACTTCCTTTGTGTCAGAACCACACCTTGTGTGGTGTGCAGAAATTCCAAACCCAGAAATAAATTTAAACGACCCAAATCCTTTATTTGAAATTTCTTATTCATACTTTCCTTAACCAGCTGAATCATCTTAGTATCACTTCCAGTTAATAATATGTCATCCACATATACAACCAGAAAACAAACACCATCATCACTGTTTCTACAGAAAAGAGAGTAATCATTGAGAGACTGAGAAAAACCAAGTTCTTTAAGGAAAATGCTAAGCTTTTGGTGCCATTGCCTAGAGGCTTGCTTAAGGTCGTATAAAGACTTTTTCAATAAGCATACTTTGTTGGTGTCTACAGTGTTAAGTCCCTCAAGCAGTTCCATATAAACTTCCTCAAGAAGATCCCCGTGTAGAAACGCATTGTTGACATCAAGTTGGTCAACAGTCCACCCCCTTTTGGTGGCAACAATGACTAAAGCTCGAATTGTAGTAAATTTAACTACAGGGGAAAACGTTTCCTGGTAGTCTATACCGTGCCTCTGTGTAAATCCCTTTGCTACTAGCCTAGCCTTGCACCTCTCTAGGGTACCATCTGATTTGTATTTATTTCTAAACACCCACTTGCATTTGACAGGTTTCTTACCCTTTGGGAGTTCAGTTATGACCCAGGTTTTATTTCTATTGAGGGCAAGAAACTCTTCTGCTATGGCTTTTCTCCATTTGGGATCCTTAACAGCACTGTGATAGTCTCTGGGTTCTACCTCTCTGTTTAAAATGGATTTATGATAGGAAGTGTTGGCAAGTAAACAGAGAACTTGAGCAGGGTAAACAGATGATGTTAAAGAATTACTATCATCAATATGCAGAGAGTTTTCATTATCACACTGATTACCAAGAATATTAGTGTTTTGAGTGCTGGAAGCAATCCTAAGTCTATCAGATAGAATTGCAGTAAAAAGACAGTGTGGGGACTTATCTTCTTTTTGTGTGCAGACTTGGTTGATCTCATAGTCTTTCAGGTATTCAGGAGTATGTTTCTGTCTTTGTGATCTTCTAAGAAAAATTTCTTCAACTGGTTGATTTTCTTCTTCTTCTGTTGTATCCTGGGCTTCTTGTTCTGTGCTTTCTTGGCCTTGTTCTTCTGGTGAAGGCCTTTCTTGGCTGCTCTGTGTGTTGTCCTCATTCTGCACTTCTGATGAGTTTCTTTGTTCTCTGTCACTTAGGTTAGTACTTTCAAAAAATACATTTAAATTGTCATCATCCTCCAGGTTGGTAGGAAAAACAGACAAGTCATGTTCTCTATGATTTTGTGTGGTTTCAGCAGTGGTTTCTTTGTAAGGAAAAAGGTTCTCATGGAAATTGACATCTCTGCTGTATATTATTTTGTCGTGGTCTAGATCATAAATCTTGTATCCCTTTTTGCCTTGGGGGTATCCAATGAAAATGCCTTTCACACATCTAGAGGAAAATTTATCATGCTGATCATAATTTATATTAGCAAAGCACAAACAACCAAAGCATCTAAGGAGATTGTAATCTGGTTTTTCATTGAAAATGATTTCATATGGAACTTGGCCGCCTATTGATCTAGAAGGCATTCTGTTTATGAGGTATGTGGCGGTCATTACACTATCTCCCCAAAATTTTAAAGGTAAGCCTGACTGAAACATGAGGGCTCTTGCAGTATTCATAATGTGCCTATGTTTGCGCTCTACCACCCCGTTTTGTTGTGGACTGTGTGGGCAAGAGGTTTGGTGCATTATTCCCTTTTCTTTAAGAAGGTTAGCATTAAACTTTGAACTACCCAATTCATAAGTGTTGTCTGATCTGATACATTTTACTTTCTTGGCAAACTGTCTTTCAACTAATTCAATAAAATTGAGTATTATTTGAAAGCAGTCAGACTTGTTGGCACATAAGTGAACCCATGTAGCTCTACTCTTGTCATCAACGATTGTCAAAAAATACTGAAAACCATCATGGGTTCTATGGGGGTAAGGCCCCCATAAATCTACATGTATTAGATCAAAAGTATTCTTGGATCTAGTGTTGCTTTCATTAAAAGGTAACCTGTGACTTTTGGCTCTAATGCAAGGTTCACACACAAATTGTTTACAAGGTTTATCTTCTCCTAGCAGATTCAAACTAAGAAGACCTTTCCTATGAAGATGTCCTAGGCGATAATGCCAAAGAGAAAAACTGTCATTACAATCAAATCCTATAACAGTTCTATTTCCAGAATTAACAGAACTAAACTTGATGTTTACAGAACCATCAGAAACTTTCTTGTCACAGAGATTGTCAAGCAGATAGAGACCACAGCAATATCCTATTTCCACTTCATTCTTCCACTTAGAGTCCTGGTATACACAAGATTTGGAATCAAAATAAATCTTTCCTCCCATGTCTCTAGATAGCTTACTCACAGCAATAAGGTTGAATTGAAAACTTGGAACATAGAGAACATCATTCAGAGTTATCATAGAATTGATTCTCACTTTTCTTATAATTCTAACAAACTGCGGGTGTTCATCTGGCATGATTATGCTTTGGGCATTACTAATTACATGATGCGTAATAAACATAGAAAACTCACAGCACATGTGGTCAGAAGCACCAGAGTCAAGCAGCCAGACAGAACTATCAAATTCCTTTGTCACGTTGGGTTCTTTATTCTGATTATTAGCTAAAGCAAAAGATTCTGATAAATTAAAAGGGTAAGGATGGATCATACCTACGAAACCGCAGTTGGTTTCTTTGATTTGATCTTCCTTGGCGACATTCTTGGACTTGCTGATGTATGCCAGAAGCTGATTGACTTGTTCGTTCGTCAAGCCACCCTTGAAAGGATCTTCAGGGGTTTCACCTTTTGCCTCATCAATAGCCGCGCTGGCATTTGCCTTCTTGTTCCCGTTACTTCTCCAGTTCTGAGGGAAGCCATGTTTGCGGTAGCACTTGTCTTCTTGGTGCCCATTTCTTCCGCAAAAAGTGCAGACAAGGGTTGGTCGTCTGGTGAAATTTCCCGTCTGATTGAAATTTTCCGTTTGATTTCTTGCTGCTGTTCTTCTCGAATTATCGGCGGCGAAAGACGATGAGGCTCCTTCAGAGAGGTTAGCTACGGTCAGGGTTTTCTGCCGCTCTTCTTGCACGAGCAGAGAGAAAACTTGCTCTACACTGGGCAAGGGTGTAATCATGTGTATGTTTCCTCTTATAATCACATACCGTTCATTAAGCCCCATGAGGAATTTGATTAATCGTCTCTCCTTAATGTAGGTCTGAAACTTCTCTGTATTGTTGCACTCACACTTGGGTATGGAGTCGGTGGCGTCAAACTCGTCCCAAAGCTTCTTGATGCGGCTGAACTATATGCCAATCGTGTCTCCTCCTTGAGAGATGGCGCTCAATTGCTGTTCAATTTCGTAGATCTTGGTAGCGTCTTTCTGCTCATACCGTCCACACAGCTGCTCCCAGATTTGAGCTGAGGTGGGGTTAAAAATGACGGTTTCTGCTATCGACTTCTCCAGACTTGAGAGGAGCCATGACATAACCATCTTATTACATCTTTCCCAGGCTTGCACCTTGTGCGCTGGAGTCTCTGGTTTCACGGTTGTCCCATCCAAGAAACCGGTCTTGCTTTTTGCACCAAGAGCAATTTCAACTTGCTGTTTCCAACAAGCAAAACCTGTCCCGTCGAACTTGCTTGCCATAGCTTGCCCTGGTTGATCGGAACTAGCAAGATATAGCGGGTCGCCGACTGGGATGTAGGTCTCATCCCCAGATTTGGTTTCTTTGTTCTCTTCTTGGTTAGGGTTTTCTGGCGGAGTCCCAGACATTCTCTAGACGGCGATGGAAACCAGCGAAAAATTGTACTGAAATTGGAGACGGAGATGAAGGGAAAACAAGATGGGAACGGAATCGCTCGAAGAACAATCTTGAAGGAAGAAAATAGACGGAGAAATTTGGCGACGACGATGAAAGGGAATAACGAAATCGCCTGAAGTTAAATGCCGGGATACGAAAGAAAAACGAAGTCGCCTGAAGCTAAACACCGGGATTCCTTCGTGGCTCTGATACCATGATAATGATCGACTAACTCTGGAGCTCGATGAGATCGAAGCAGACCAGAGAAGGAGAAGAAACAGAAAGGAGAATAACTTTCCTTTGAATTGAGAAGAACGGGATTACAGAACTTAGAGAGTAAGATAGAAAACTAAGCCATATATCTAGGGCCTAATATGACTGTTGACCAACGTTACTGATAAAATGTTATAACAGAGAACAAATAATGTACACCTATCTTATACACCTATCTTAACATACACAGCTTATAGATATTCTCACAAAACAAGTCACTGCCAAAGATTATCAAACTTTTCTTAACAAGATAGGTTTTGAGACATTACATTGGCATGACTCACTCTTTATAAGAATCAGGTTCCATTTCATTCGCACCCCTTCGTCTTAAGGGGCAGTGTTGGAATTACCTTTTCTACATCATTGTTTGGTTCAGTTTGTAATTAGTTTGGTAACTTTGTAATTATGAAGTTGGCTATTTTGTGTAATAACCGTTAGTGGGAAGGGGGTTCTAGTAGTTTATATAGGAGTCATTTCTTACTCTGTTCTAATATATACAACATTGTACAGTTTACTCAATAAATCATAGTGTATTCCCGTTTTTATTCTACAAGCATCGATCAATACATACATCGAGGGAGTTAAAAGATATATAAATAAACTGAAGACCCTAAATTGTAATATCCCACCTGTACTTGTTTCTCTTAAAGTGACAGGCTCAGACAAGAATGAGTGAATTTGGAGGATTCAAACTCAGGACCCCTTGCTTCCCTACTCCACCGTCACAACTTTCTCAATTTACATACACATGCATATGTACCTAATATAAAATTTTAAATTATTTAAAACATATCAACCGTTCTTGTTTATAAAATTAAATTTATCCACAAAGTGATATAAAATTAAGTTTCAAAGATGTATTTAGAAAAATATACCGGTATATATTTTAATTATCTATTTTCTCTTTCTATAGTTGCTGCTTGAACCTGCCTGTTCGACCGATAATATACGATGGCAAGTCCATTTTGGTTGCTGTCAAGCAAGGTTTATACAAGTTTTGTTACTAGTTAATAAATAGTATGTTAATTTACTTAATTTGTCTTGTTTGTATGACATGTTACTTTCAAATTAATCGACGAACCCTGCTCATACACTATATACAGCAATAGTATGACGGTATGAAAATTAAAATGGAAAATAAAAGGGTGAATAATAATGCTTTAGTTTCAGATCAGGATGTATATATGCTTTTTGTTTTAACGCCTTCCTTTGTTACTTTTGTTTCTAAGGGCATCTCTGTTAAATTGGCAGAGAGGTATGGAACCTTTTTGTTTGTTTGGACGTCGACCTTATCCTCACCTCCAGTCCACATAACACAACTCATGATTAATAAAGCTAGAAAGCAGATGCAAGAAAGCCTGGCCACTTCTGCTACTTAATAGGCAAGTTTTGGTTGAAGTACGAGCATAACGGAGGGGTGAGAGGAACTATGGATGGGCATTAATGTAAATATAGGTATTAGCTGGGTAACTTTAACGGAGGGGGTGAGAGGAACTATGGGGGTAAGTATGCCCCATTCTTTTGCATAGCTAATAATCTAGCTGATGTCAGTTGTCAGCTGAAAGTTAGAAAAAGTAGAGGGGAAAAATAGTTGATATGATAATTGATATATGTGACATACAGAGACAATAAACTAGCTGATCAAATAAACTCGGTGCAAAAGTAATCAACAATTCATAAACAAACAAAGCTTATGCATGATTTTCAGACACTGGATTAAGATGTGAAAAAACAAAGCCATCTAGGGCTCCCAGTTAGGGATGTCAATAGGTCGGATTTGGGTCGGGTGGATCGTCACCCGATTTCACCCACTCTACCCGTACCCGACCCGTCATCTGTTTGGTATCACCCCGTCACCCACGGGTGAACTCACTTACCCGATTGTTTTTCCTTTTCCTTGTTCGCCAGTTAGGTTTGCAAATTACTGTGAGTGGAGTGAAAATAGAGGCGTAGAGCATGTAAGTTCCATGTTCACCGGTTAGGGTTGCAATTTACTTCAGAGAAGAGAATGAAAAACTGTGAAGAGCATGTATGTTCCATGTTCACTAGTTACGGTTGCAAAATTACCATGAGTGAGAGAGAAAATAGAGGCGCATAGCATGTATGTTTCATGTTCGCCGGTTAGGATTGCGAAATTACCTTCAGTGAAGAGAATGAAAAACTTCACAGAGCATGTAAGTACCTTGTTCTCCAGTTAGGGTTGCAAAATTACCAAGAGTGAAGAGAGGAAATAGAGGCGCAGAACATGTATGTTCCATGTTTGCAGGCCAGGGTTGCAAAATTACCTTCAGTGAGAGAGAAAATAGAGGCAAGAGCATATATGTTTCATGTTCGCCAGTTAGGGTTACAATTATCTTCAGTGAAGAGAATTAATAACTGTGCGCAGAGCATGTATGTTAGGGTTGAAAACTTGCTGAGAGTGATGAGAATGAAGAATGGCGCAGTCGCGCAGAGCATGAATGTTCCTTGTTCACTAGTTAGGGTTACAAAATTACTGTGAGTGAAGGGGAATGAATAATAGTTAACAACTTAACATATAATAATATATATTATATTTATGTAGGTGAACGGATCGGGTGAACGGGTGGAAAATATACACCCGTCACCCGACCCGCACCCGTTTCACCCGTCATCCATTTTTCACCCGGTTTAGTGGGTCGGGTGTGACCGTGATGATAAAAGGTACAAGTGGACCCATTACCATCCCTACTCCAGTTAAGGAAGACTTATTAGGTTGTAAGAGTAGTGATGACAAACCTATTGAAATGAAAAAATGGTCTAAAGAGATGGGCGTAGAAGAGGAAGAGGCTCTAGAATCTAAGAGAAAGTTGTCCATGAAGGGCAAGTGTTAAAGAAATTGTTGGACACTAGTAAAAATCAAATTTGGTGTTATAAAGTTTTTGGTAATGATTTAACTTCTTTATCGTACTTGTTATTAGTGACAAGTATTTTGTTACCAAAGATAGTACTGAAGACTTTAAAAATTTTGAGACTACAATAACGATATAACTGTTACAAAATCATATTTTTAGTAACGATATAACTTTTAATAACGAAAAAAATTCATTACAACAAATAAATTGATCTTTGGTTATGTCATCTCGTGTAACGATATGTAGCGACTTTTATCGTTACAATAAATTGGATTAGTAACGATTTGGATTTTTGATAACAATTGTTTGTGTTACCTAACATCTATATTCTAGCAGTGGGAGGACGCGGAATATCCCTTGGTTTTGAGCCAAAAGGCAACATGGTCGAGGTTATTTTGGGAAGTAAGGGGGAGACGCATACAAAGATGGTGACTAAAGGTTAGTTTGGTGAGAGTGATGTCGTGGACATGGAAGCAACAATCGAAGCGAATGAGACCTTGGAGCTTTCCATGAAGCTAGGTTGTAAGGCCTTGGATGAGGATAGGTCATGGACGCACCTTAAAGTGGCGTACTTGGAATCTAGCAAGAGTTACTTTGAATAGTGTGTATCGTAGAAAAGGAAAATGAGAAAAATGTGAGTATCATCCCACATAATCACTAGTACAAAAAACGTCTATTTTGATGACCCTCTCTGGGAGGTTGCAAAAAGAACCGCTGAAATAGGGCCTTAAAAATTCTTCTATTAAAAAAAAAGTTTATTAGCCTATTTTGGCGATTCCTACTAACAACCGCCGAATTAGATATTTTCCCCCTTTTTTAAAAAAATGAGCCTATTTCAGCGGCTATAGAAACAACCGCTGAAATATTTTTTTTCTAGATGTAGGGTAATTTCGCCAAGTATTGTGTGCCTCCTCCTCTCTTCATCCTCGTCGCTCACTGTAATTCACACACGCACCTTCGCCTCCCTTTATCCTTACTAATTTCTCAACCCTAACCTCTCTTCGCTCACAGTAATTACTTAACCATCGTAACTTCTACACTCACGGTAACTGATAAACATACATGCTCGGTAATTCGCAATCCTAACTTCGAACATACATGCTTTGTGTCTTCGCTCTGCGCCTTCACTCTCTTCATTCACGGTAATTTCGTAACCCTAATTGGCGAACATACTTCTGCACCTTCACCTCTCGTCATCCTTCTTCTTGTTTCTGGCGCACACCAAAAATATACTCGAACTCATTCTCTTCTTGTGTTTGTGCCTCTGCAGACGGTAATTTCGCACACCAGACCGAAAAATGGTAATTTCACAACCCTAACTGGAATCGCTACATTTCACGCACCGAACTGAAGACGAGGGCTGCAAAACTTATATATACTTGAACTTATCATCTTCTCTCTCACGACCGTCCTCATTCTCTTCACTCATTGTAATTTTGCAACCTTAATTGCTACATCTCGCCTTTGTTCATTCTCTTCTTGTGTTTGCACCTCTGAATAAATCACTGGAACGGTTGCATCTGCTCACCAGATTGAAGATGTTTCAGAACGTACATACTCTGCGCCTCTGGACAAATCATTGGACTTGTTCTTCTTGACAAACATACATGCTCTGCTCCTAACTGCTGCATCTTGATGACCAGATTGAAGACGGGGCTGAAACTAGAAAAAAAAAGTAAGATTTATTTCGGCGGTTCTTAGCAAGAACCATTGAAAGATATGGGTTATATTTTATTTTTGTCGGGCATCTATTTTGACGGTTGTTAATAGGAATCGGCCGAAATAGAGTTTTACAGCTATTTCAATGACCGTCATTTCAGCGGTTCAGAACCGCCAAAATAGGTTGTTTTGAACCACCAAAATATGTCCCTTTTCTACTAGTGAATCCTCTCCCAACTTATAAATAGGGGGAAAGGAGAGAGTGAAAAAAAAACTCAATCTAGGTTTAGTAATTATTCCCAATGGATTAGGGAACTCGTAGAGGACTTGGAAAAGATAGTTAAAAATGGTTAAAAATTCATGATAAATCGGTAAGCATTGGAAAGAAGGAAAGATGTGCAAGGGGGTATGTATGAGATGTTGAATCAAAACATGTATGTTTTGATTTATCAATATAATTTGTGGACATTTTTGGCTTTTGCCATCAATTTTTGTGTGATTACTGATTTTTATTAGAGGTCTATTGTAATTTGAGTTTTCAAAGAGATGAGATCTTATGCGTATGGCTGTGGTTAAGGTTGATATAATGGTCAATGCTTAATCCGAACGATGCGATGTATTCTTTGGAGGCATACATATAAGAGAAAGTATTTGGCTGCCAATAAAGTTAGGGGTTAGCATTTGGATTGGATATTTTTTGGATTTTTAACCGAATTTTAGTACCAAATCTAAAATTTCGGTTATTCGGATATCTGAATTATAATTCGGTTTGGGTTTCGGTTTTAACCCTGTAAAATTTGGTTAACCGAATTATCCAAACTTTTTTTTAAAGAAAAAATCCCTAAATCTTTCCATAATAGTTAATACTCTTTAAACATGACAAACAAAACGTCAAAATTCAAAACCCTATCTCGTATTGCTCCAATCCTTCAATTATATAATGTCATACTATTCTTTTTTCATCAAATTAATTATATATAACTGGTTGTTTTGGAACATCGTTCATCGCTGCTCACCCCTAGTTTGATGTAACTAGTCTAATGTTTGAGTGAGTTCTTTCTGTTTTTGTTGTGATGAATTGGCAACTAGGGAATTCACAATTTTCTAGCAGCTTATGGTTATGACTGCTGATGATGAACATGAAACGAAAAAAAATGTCCGGTTAATTGAAATCTGATTTATAAAATCGGTTTTCGGTTTCTTTTTAATTTCAGTTAATTGAAATCCGAACTGAAGGAAATTTTGGATTTCATTCGGTTTTTGGTTTTCAACTTAAAAAATTTTTGGATTTTGGATAATTTGGATTTCGGTTAATTCGGTTTTGATCAAAATTTGGATAATTCGGTTAAAAACCGAATTTACCGAAATCCAATTCTTTTTTTTACAATTTGGATTTCGGTTAACCAAATTATCAAAATGTTCACCCTTAAATAAAGTAATGGACGATGAAGAGAAGGCGAAGCTTGAACCGTTATAACTTATAATCAACTAATAAGTATAATGTGGATTGGTGATGACCTCGGGAGTTTTAAGAATGTGGGCAAACACCGTACCCCGCATTACAGGAGGAAACTTGAATAATGGGAATGAAAAAGATTTTTTTTTAATTTTTGTGATTGTTTGTTTGAGTTAGGGAAAATGAAATAAATAACTGTTAACAATCATTAGTCAATGGTCAATGATCAACAGCGATCAATTAATTGTCGGTTAACATTCACTGATCATTGGTCATCGATCAATGATTATATGTTACCAGTCAAATTGTATTGAAAAATAAAATTACATTCCCTAATAGGAGGTGTGGAATAGTTAGCGGGGTACGGGATAATTCGATTCTTTTTTACCATTGAAAAGAAAAACTGGTAAAACAAACAACATGATTATCTGAAAAGAAACGCCCCCTCAGTCCAAAGAGGTAAGAGGTAATTTAAAAAAAAAAACACTAAAACTTACAAAGAGGTCATTTTCAACCTTACAAAGAGGGATTGTAAAAACAAAACATTATTTGAGTTATACGAGGGATGAAACAATTGCTATGTACACTTCGGAAACGACATGATCAGAAAGGGAGGGAGAGCGAGAGAGAGAATGTCTAGGTTCAACGACCGATGAGGATAGTATGAAGGTAGTAGGCACAACTTGTCAACTTTGGTAGAAGATTAGAAGACCTGGAAGATGAAGAACCCAAGAAAGGAGGAGATTGCAGTCTCACAGTGAAGGTGGATTCATTCAGGAGCAAGAATTTGCGATAGTAGTAATAGTAAATAATCTGGACGTACACCGTCTCTACATGGCTGCATGCGAAGGGACAAGGACAAATCAAGAGTCACAATCTATTGCTTTCAATATTTTTCTACGAAAAAAGCAAACAAGACCAATGAGCAATTTACCACGAGTATTAATTAAGTATATATCACTGTAATCCACATAGGATTATCTATTAAGGCATCCACAATGGTTTTAAGTTTCTTAAAACATTTAGGTGTCATGTCATCTAAAAATTATATTTTATTACTTAAGAAACTCTATTCACTACAATAACAAAGTTTCTTAATCTTCTCTCTCTTAATGAACAACCAATAAACTATCACTATTTAGATGTGAGATAAAATATGAAAGAGAGATACACATAGGTGGGTCTAAGGGCATCCACAATAACAAAAGTGGATTCCACCCACCAACAAATATTATTTTATTATCTCCTCTCACAATCTCTCTCTTGCTTACCTAGGTTCTCTAAAAGAGAGTGTCTTAGGGCATCCACAATGGTGTGGAATCCACTCTAAATTAATAAAACAAAAAGATAAAATATGACATGAAGGAGAGAAGTTGTATGAGAGTTTCTTAACTAAGAACCCCAAAAATGGATGTCTTAGCAAAAGAAGAGAGAGATTGTGAGGAGAAGAATAAAATATTATTATTTTGAGTGTGGAATCCACTCTTGTTATTGTGGATGCCCTTAGTTAAGAACTCCTCTCACATCCTCTCTCCTCCACCTCATCATTTTCTTTTTTCTCTTTTAACATTATGAGTGGAATCCACACCATTGTGGATGCCCTAATGTGTCATAAAAAGTGGGGTTCTTATTTAAAACTTTGAAAGAGAAAATGGTGGAATCCACACCATTGTAAAACATTTCACATATGTCACCGTGTCAAAAACTCCTATTGTGGATGCCCTTATGGCGCATACGAAAGTGTCGCCTCATCTCCTTAAAAAGTGTGACTTTTCCACAAGTCGATTGAATAACATAGTAGCTGGTGACAAAATTAACAATGCCATTGGTTCATTATGCGACCAATGGCAACTTATTAAGTACATCATTAAATAACGCCATACTTTTTTTCTGTTGGCTTCCATTTGTCATCAAGCACATATAAATAAACGTAGACGCGCGCAATTGCTTTACACTATATAACTGGGTCTGGGTGTACACCAGCAGAGAAAAAGTTAACGATGACGATAATAATAGCATAATCATATTAATGCACGTATTTATGTGCTAATGATATTTAAATATTGCCGACCCGAGTGCAGTAGTAGCAGTAATTTGCCACTATCATGATGACACTTTTATTGTATTTTCTTTCAATACTGATTTGGCACACAAACGTAACGCAACTCTTATATATTATCAAAAAGTTTGCAAAATATAGTATGAATACCATTTATTCACCGATGTATATATATGACGCAGTGGACACTAACTCCCAAGAAATGCTAAAAAGTGGAATGGAGAGTGTCCATCTTTTAATCTGAAACTTGGGTTATTGGTCGGAATTTAATTATTAATCTCTCTTTTCCTTCAAAAATAAATTATCTTTCTTTTAATTGTGCGTTGATTTTATTTTTAACAATAAACTTGGACGGCAGGGACTTGTGGGTTGTTGTGCCTCTGTTGATCTCTTTCTTATTCAGCTTGTGCGCGGCAATGCTTTTTTGGAAAGAAATGCACAACTTAAACCCTAAATTTCTACGACTGCTATGATCTTAAAGGTTCTTAATTTTGGGTGCATTGTATAATATCACGGAGGTGTATGTAGTATGTGCTAATTAAGGGAAATATGTGGAAGCTAATAATGTATACTTTTGGGACTATATACGTTAAAAACTCACAAAGTCATAAGTTTCTTGTGTGAATCCTTCCGAATAAAACCTAAAGTACGTAAGGAAAAGACTAGCTAGGAATGAGTATAAGACAACTAATATTGAATTAAAAAAAGTTACAACTGAATTAAAAGAGTTCATCCATACTAAAAACTAACAAATTAAGAGCAATCATAAGGACTCTAGAAGGAAGGGAGCCCACCAAATTATAGGATCAACAACTTTTTACACATATGTTGTGTGGATAGAAACAACTCTAATGGTTATTTTCAACATCTATATAAACCATTTGAACCACATATAGTATCCCTTACAATTTTTTGATAGGGAACAAGGACATGTGCTAGGATCATGTATGAAAACCTGTTATAATTAATGCTAAATCCGCTGAGTTACTCTTGTGAAGTAATTGGTTTCGTCATCCAATTAATTTATTATTTATGAAGAGTTTTACGGAAGATGAAGATATATTAGTGGGAGCATTTATGCGGTGTAAATTAATGGCGTCTAAAGCATTTGGTTTTCTAAGATTATGAGGGGAGTTATGAGGAAGTTAAAATCTTTGAAAGAAGAAGTTTTGACTTCGAGCTTTCTAGATACCCACGTGTTAGTTGTTCTTAGGTGTTAATGGATGGTGTTAATGAGTTGTAACCATTATAACTTGTAAGTCATTATTATACTGTTGTTACAAGGTTAACGTTGGGATAAGTGAAGGATTTAGATCTAGCACTATAAATAGATCTAGTAACTCGTAGCTTATGATCATCCCAACTTGTAGGGATCACATCCAAGAGAGTCAAGGGTGGTTCTATGAGAACTCAAAGGGACTCGGGTAAAAACATCAAGGGAAACACGGGTTGATGAGTTAGTTGGGTAATCCTCATGTAAACTTATAATCCTCATCTTCTTAATGAAAGTTGTTATATCTCCTCCCGTGGATGTAGGTCATGTTTGGACCGAACCACGTATATCCTTGTGTCACTATTTAATCATTACATTATCTTGTGGGTTTTCTTCTTTGGTAACCATGTCAATCTCACCACGATCCTGGGGATATGAGCTTGAAATCCTAACAAAACCCTTGGCTTATGAACCAACCACTATGAGCAAGACAATAACTTCCATATTATAACTAAAAGCTAACAATGAACTAAGGGAAAACCCTTCATAAGATCATGAGATGGTTTTTTTAACTTCTTTATTACCTCTTGTAAATGACCTTGCTCGTGAACATACAAGCCTTAATGATACTTGGTAGAGTGCAAGAGATCAATATAGTGGTAGTCCTGATTTATATGGTAAAGGGCCAACAACTAAATCCAAATAAGAAAGACAATAGGGGTGCTTAAACACAAAACAAAGCAAAACAACAAACACAAAGCACAAATTAAACTTCTACACCTTCCAAAAAGCTAGGACTTATTATAATGGAAGTGCCAATAAGGGAAACAAAGCCAAAAAGAGGGGTGGGAATTAAAAGAACAAACACCATTCTCAATCCTTTAGTATTTCCCTAATGGGCGGCCTGACCTAAGGTAGTGAAAGACAAGGAAAATGAGGCCTCTTTAGATAAAGAAGATAAAAACATCCTTAAGTTTATTTACCTTTTTTATTTTAGTTATCATATTTCTTTTATGCATCCCTTTCAATGTCCTCAGAGCTTATCATCTTATATACTTTTACTTGTCCATTTGGTGCTTTCTTACCTATCTTACTCTTACACGTTCTTAGTTTGTCCCCGAGAAATGTTAGTAACTTCTTCATTTTTCCTAACCAAGGATATCAAAGTATGAGAGACGACATACCTTATAACTCCAAAATTCATTATCGTCATCCGATAAAAAAGAACAATAATTTGATCTTTCAATCCCCTACTAGGAGCTAGGTAGGGTTAGATAGATCCTTGTTCATGTTGACCCTTCCAAGCTTTCAAACTCATTTGCTTGAAAATAGCTCATGCATTAAAAAAAAGTTTCCTAAGGTTGAACTTTAATCATGGAAATGTTATTAGGCCTAGACAAACTCATGTCTTTGATGAAAATGGTATTCCTTATAAGCTCATCACTATGTGATAAAGTCTCTGGTCCTTGAAGAAAGTGTAATTCCATTCATTTAGTTGTTGTCCCACTGATCAAAAGAGGTCAGAGAAAAATGTGCATATATCAAAACATAATTAAAAACCAATGGCTTAGTGAGAGAAAGCTCTCTTCGCTCACTAGAATTCTCGCTGTGAATCTTCAATGGGGAGAGGACGCAAAACAAAAATCGTTATGCCATCGATAGGATCTCAAGTGTCGACGCCGGTGAATCAGAGTACATTAGGGGTGGATTCGGCTAACCCGAAGAAAACCCTAATTTTCGGAAGTCAGGAAATGCGAGAGGATGTGGTGGAAGTGGAGGTTCTAGACAAGGAGAAGTCCCATAGCGATGGTTTCGAGGATATTCAGGGTAGGGAAACAGGCTCTGGGGTGGATCTGGGGAAAGTCCCGCATATTAAAAAGTCGTGGAGTGAGATTGTTGCGAATAACAGAGATAGGTCGAACTGTTTGAATTTGGAGAGCTTCCAAGAGGACGACTCTCCGATTTTGAAATTCTCGAAAGGGGAAGTCCAGTCGGAGTGTGAGTATTGGCAATTCTCACTAGTGGGAGCTGCGCTGGGTGTGCGATGTTCGTTCTCGACGATTGAGCGCTTTGTTCAAGCTAGATGGAGTAAGCTGGCTATTCCGAAGATTCTTCAAAATGAGGCGGGGGTTTTCATTTTCCGTTTCGAGAATCAGGACGATATGATGAAGATTATAGATAATGGGCCGTGGTTTGTGCAAGGGAATCACCCGTTGGTTTTGAGAATCTGGAGCCCGGGGTGTAGGCTGGATTTGGCGAATCTCTCTTCTATCCCCGTCTGGGTGAAACTCCCTAATCTGGATCTCCAATTCTGGTCCCCCAGGATGTTGAGCAGGATCGCAAGCAAAATAGGGAAGCCTATTTTAGCTGATAAGTTAACTGCGAGTAAAGAAAAGATTGGGTTTGCAAGGCTTCTGGTGGAAATTGATGCTCGAATTCAACCGCGTGAGGAAATTGTGCTGGAGGATGGTGATGGAAACAGGATTAGCCAAAGAGTGATTTATGAGTGGAGGCCGTGGTATTGTGAGGTATGTAAAAAGTTTGGACATACCTCAACACGATGCCTGAAGAGAACTATGGAAGGGATTAAGGTGGGTGTGGCTAATGCTAGTACTGGTTTGAATGGTGAAAAAGCAGAGGTGAGGAAAGATGATAATGGTGGGAGAATTGTTCAGAATGTTAATGAGGATATTCCTTTGGAGGTTAGTGGTGCGGGGAAGGATATTATGATGGTTCGTGATAATACTAGGCAAGGAAAGGATAAGATACCTGCTCAGGTGCCAGTGAGCCAAGGCAGGGACCAGGTTCCAGATGGGGTGCAATCTGGTGTAGAGCCAGGGGGCTGGCAGGTGGTTAGTACTAAGAGAAACTCTCGAGCTATGGAGGAGAGAAGAAGGGCTATAGTTTCCCAAGCAGGGACTTCGAAGAACCAGATATTACCTAATGGGTAGTTATCAAATTGCGGCTTGGAATATTAGGGGGTTGAATACCCTTAATAAAAGAGAGGCGGTTCAGAAATTTGCTGATGAGAATAAGGTGAGTATCTTAGCTGTGCTTGAGACTCGAATTAGAAGCAGTAAGTTAGAGAATGTTGCTGGCTGGTTTAATAAGAAGTGGAGATGGATTTCTAATGTTGATATGGATATCAACTGTCGGATTCTTCTCTTGTGGGATGATTCAATAATAACTAGCCAGGTTATTCATTGTAAAGTAAAGTCAAAAAATGGTGTTTTGTCCTTTTGGCTCTCTGCGGTTTATGCAGCTAACCAGAGTAGTGATAGAGAAGAACTGTGGGAATTCCTGAGTAGAGTTGGTCAGTTCATGAATGATCCTTGGATGATTTTGGGAGATTTCAATTGTATGCTGAAATATGGAGAAAAAATGTTAGGGAGTGGGGAAGTAGATGCGGTTGATACACAATTTCTTAGTTGTGTGGAGAGTATTGATGTGCATGATTTGAGGTACTCTGGTGCGTTTTTCACCTGGACTAACAAGCATGTGCAGGATCCAAGTTCTAGGGTCTGGTGTAAGTTAGACAGAGTGTTGGTGAATTATCCGTGGCTTTGTGAATTTGAGGACTCTTTCTCTGAGTTCTGTCCTCCTGATATATCAGATCATAGTCCAGTGTTAGTAAGATTGGATAAAATGAGAAGTAAATCCCCAAACTTGTTTAGATTTCGCAACATTTGGGTTGAGGATAGAAGTTATTTGGATATTGTGAAAGAGTGCTGGAATACTGATGTTAGGGGCTGCCCCATGTATAGAGTAATTCAGAAGCTTAAGAGAGTTAAGTCGCGGCTTAAGCTCCTAAATGTCTCTAAATTTTCGAATATCAGGAAGAAGTTGGAGGAGAGTCGTGAGGCTCTTCATGAGGTTCAGAAGGGTATGTTGAGTAATTTGTTTGATAGAGCTCTGATTGAAAAGGAAATCAAGCTGATGAAGGAGTACAACCAGAATTTCAATCTAATGCATATTCAGATGACGCAGCAGGCTAAGATGGATTGGATTCAGTATGGGGATGAATCCAGTGCCTACTTTAATAGAGTTCTTAAGGCAAGGAAGCAATCTTCTAGAATCCTTTTGATGGAAATTGACCAAGGCGAGAAGTTGGTGGTTGAAGAGGATATCAGAAAGCATATTGTTGATTTTTTCAAGAATCTGTTGGGTAGAAAGGTCAGTAATAGAAGCTTGTGTGAGAAGGATGTATTTCTGCAAGGGATGAGGGTAACTAGTGAGGTAAATGAACGTCTGGTTCAACCTGTTTCTGATAAAGAAATTTGGTCTGCTTTGAGTTCTATAAAGAACACGAAGGCACCGGGGCCAGATGGATTTAGCTCCCTGTTTTATAAATCCTCTTGGAAGATTATTGGAGATGATATTAGAAGGGCCGTTTCTGATTTCTTTGTTAAAGGGAAAATCCTCAAGCAGGTTAATACTACTCTTATTTCCCTGGTGCCCAAGGTTGCTAATCCTTCTAAGGTGACAGATCTTAGGCCAATTGCATGCTGTAATGTCATATATAAGATTGTGTCCAAGATTATTACTGCAAGATTGAAAGAGGTTCTGCCCATGATAATTAGTGATTGTCAAGGGGCGTTTGTCAAAGGGAGAAGTCTAGCCCCCAATGTATTACTGTGCCAAGAGATAATTCAAGGTTACAAGAGAAGGAATGTCTCTCCAAGGTGTGCGTTCAAGGTGGATATACATAAGGCGTATGACAGTGTGAGTTGGGAATTCTTGGAGGAAGTGCTGGTGGGACTTGGGTTCCACGACGGATTCATTACTTGGATTATGAGGTGTGTAACTACTCCTTTTTATTCAATAATGATTAATGGTCATAGTAGTGGTTTTTTTAAGGGAGAAAGGGGTTTGAGGCAGGGGGACCCCCTATCTCCCCTTCTTTTTGTGTTATGCATGGAGTATCTGAGTAGATTACTGTCAGAGGCGAGGGGGAATCATGATTTCAATTTTCACCCTAAGTGTGATAAGGTGGGGCTTAATCATCTCTGTTTTGCGGACGATTTGCTAATATTTTGTCGGGGAGATGTTGGCTCTATTACAATCATAAAAGGGATTATTGATAGGTTCTCAGCTGCATCTGGTTTACTCATAAGCCATCAGAAGTGTAAAGTGTTTTTTGGTGGAGTGAGTGAGGAGGAGAAAAAGAAGATTATTGATGTGCTGAAGTTTGAAGAGGGAAATCTTCCGGTCAGATATTTGGGTGTGCCTCTGTCAACTCATAGACTGACCAAGGATGATTACACCCCCCTTATAAATAAAATCACAGCCAAGATTTCCCATTGGGCTGCTCGAAAGCTGAGCTATGCTGGTAGGCTTCAGCTGGTGGAGAGTACTTTGATTAGCATTCAGAGGTTTTGGGCAAATGTTTTTGTGTTCCCAAAAAATGTGATTCAGCTGGTTGTTCAGAAGTGTAGAGCTTTCCTGTGGAGTGGTGGACTGGATGGCAGAAAAGCCCCGGTGGCTTGGAGTAAAATTTGTAGACCAAAGAGCATCGGTGGTCTGGGTATCAAAGAAGTGTTGGCGTGGAATAAAGCAGCTGTCATGTGCAATGTTTTAAAGTTTCAGGGTGAGAAGGATTACCAATCTGCTTTGTGTAGATGGGGTAATGAATATTTGTTGAAAAGGGAGACAATTTGGTCTGTAAAGTTGAAGGGTACTCATGCTCATTGGTGGAGCTGTTGCTTGCGCATCAGAGATGAGCTTGTGAGGAGGAATTTGAAGGTGGTTATTGATAATCTGCTAGTAGAGAAGGGCAGGATAGCTACTAAAGAACTTTATGATATGTTGCATCCTGAGCCATCAAGTAAGGATTGGGACAGAGTTTTATGGAACCGGTACTGCTCTCCCCATGCTTCATTTATATGGTGGCTGGCGTGCCAGGATAGATTAGCAACGAAAGATAGATTGAAGAACTGGAAAATTAGTTCTGATGACCTCTGTGTTCTGTGTGGACAAGTTGAGACTAGGGACCACCTCTTCTTCACTTGCGAGTTTAGTAAGGGGGTGTTTGAGGAGATTTTGCACCGGTGGTTGAAGTGTAGACTACCCGTAAGTTTCCTGGAGTGTATGGCTTGGCTGTGGAAGTCGAATAAGAAAGGGTCTCTGGTTTACAAAATGAGAAGCTCGGCTGTTGGAGTGGTGATATACTTCATTTGGAAGACAAGAAATGAGGCAATTTTTTCGGGTATACCTGTAGATAAAAGAAGATGTTTGGTGAATATACAATCAGAATTAAAGATTAGATGGAGTAGATTTCCTTTACAGTTCTCGAGAAGAAATTATAGAGTTTGCAAGAGTTTTGGGCTGCTTGAGTTGATTAGAGTTAATGGTGTGATGTAATTGAGTTGTTTCGGTGCGATAGTTTGGGTTAGGTTGTAAATACTGTTTCGTTAAGTTCAATATACATGCTTACCTTTTTGTTCAAAAAAAAAATGTGCATATACCTTCCAATATTCATGACATAGATTGAATTTGCGTCCTTTGATTAACTAAAAACTAACTATTAGTTATTATCATCAACTAATGGTCTTCCTTTTATCAGTTCCTGAAGATCCACTACCAATAGCCGTCTTGAAACCATCTTACCAACTATCACAGTCATAAAATCTTTTGAAGGATGAATCAGTTCCTTAAGTCAATTGAAGACACCTGGTTTGCATGGGTAGTGGAGAAATTCCTATACTTTCCGAGGAAGATGAAACCTTTGACCTTCAAAGAAAATACCTCCCTTTGTATAAAGATCCTCAAACTTGATACACACTTGCCTTCTAGTGTAGGCCAGGGTAAGCTCTTAAATTAAGCTTAACTAAGAGATTCTCTCAGAGTCACCAGCTAAAATAAACATAAAGTAGATGGTCAATCGAGATGGCCAAGGTATATGGTGGGGCTAAAAAATCCAAATAGACCAACTTTTGATAAAGATAGCCAAATTGAAAGAACCATTCTGATTTCACACTCCTTCAGTTAAACAGAAGTCAAAGAGGTTATGAAAACTAACCACCTTCCAAAGTTGAGAAAAAGGACAACACCAAGCACTACAAGAAAAACATGTTTTAGCTACCGATAAATTGCTACTATGCATATATTGGTATCTAAATTGGAAAATTGCTACTGATTTCTGATGTTATTAACAAAGTGGTTGCTTTTGTGCTACCACAACAACAATGGTAGCTAAACTTTTTGTCAGTAGCTAAATGTCTATCGCCTTACAAGATTGCTACCATCAATATTAGCTATTTTATCTTTCATTCCGATAGTTTTAGTAAAAGTAATTTTGCTACCAATATCGGTAGTTAAATTAATGAATTGCTACTACTTGGTTAATGCTAATTCAATCATGGTAGCTATTATGCTACTATTTGAGCAATGGTAGCAAAAAGATTCTAATCAATAGCTAACTAGCTACTATCTTAAAAGTTGCTACGACCATGTAGATAAGGGAAATTATTAAATTGCTACTAACACTTGATTATGGTTGCTATAGTGCTACTATTTTGGCTATGATAGCAAATAACAAGTAGCTAAATTGCTACTATCTTAAGTTTCAAAATTGCTACGAACCGACTAATAATGCTGATGAAATTTCAGTTGATATTGTGCTAGAATATAAGAAATGATAGCTAATATTCGTAAGAATTAATAAAATTATTATTGTCTTATAACTTAAACGTGTGAATACTACATAATTCAGAATACTAACCTATATTGCTACTGCCATATGGATATATTATATTCTTATATAAATATTTTATTTTTTTATAATTTTTTCATAGTACTTTAGTATATTTTACTTCTTACCTTTTAACTACCGAAATTTAAATAGAACTTTAAGTAAACAAAAAATTTCTAATTCATGAAAATTAATTAAAACTATATACCACTACAAGAATTTATTTATCATATAAGATATATGTAACATAATATATTTTTGATAGTTATAATATTTTTAATTTTCAAAGTATCGCACGTATTAATAATTATAAAATAGAGTACATGTAATAATAATAATTTAAACTAGTACATATGTTGGTTAAAATTTACAAATTAATATAAATTAGTTGTCAAATAATTTAAATTAGTAAATGATATATTTGTATATAAATTTTAAATTTTGTGTAGTTTTTATACATTTTACTATATAATTCTTTTAGTTTACAAAAAATCACATAAATTAGTAAATATAAAATACAATAAATGATAACAATTTAAATTAGTTGACGTGGTGGTTAAAATTTGCAAAACAAATACAACTATAAATATAATTTATAAATGTTTAAATATTTTGTAAATGTATATATATATTATATATATATGTTTAGTTTTTAATTTTATTCAATTTTAAGCCAACATACACTTTTATTTTTATTATTTGACTGTACAAAATAAATGTTTGTAATATTATGTAAATTAAAATACAACATCTATTTTATTAATTTTTACATATCCAAGGTTTGATCATATCTCGATTAAAATTTTGATTTATATTTAGAGTATCAAACATTCAATATATCATGTAGTATGTATATATGTTGTGAATAACTATCATGGTTCAATGGTTAAGGTAATAGCTATCCTGTCCACACGTTGCAGGATCGATTCCTGATGTGTGCACATTTTTAAGCTCACTAGTCTCAAATAATTATACCATTGGTAGAGGTTTGTTTACCCATACGTTCGATCAAGGTGCTCAGAGATATATTCAATACGTCGCGGGTCGGGTTCGATCCTTGATGTGTGCCCCGAGAATCGTCAGCGCACGCACATGGCTTTAGTAGAGAACCACACATGTGTGAACATAATACTGCCACACTATTGGTGACAAATTTTTTTAACCCAATTTCTTGGCTACAACCACATGTAGTTATAGATAGCTACATACATGTACATTTGGTCATTGAAAACTGTACATGTGATCATTCAAAACTGTACGGATGTATATGTACATGTATACAGTGAATTATGATATTTCTGAATTTGTACTAAATGTACATACTAACTTATAAACTGTACAACAAACTTATAAAACATGTACATTTACTCTACACAAAACTGTACCATGAAAAATGTAGCCAAAGATGGCTACATATGGTTGTAGCTAAGACTCATTGTTTTTTTAATGCAACCACTAAAGTTGGTATCTAAAAAGAATTTGCTACTGAATTTATTGGTAGCAAACAAAGTAAAGCTACACACATAATCAGTAGTAAAATTGCTACCAGAAGAAAGACCCGTGACAAAATTGCTACCATAAGAAAGATCAGTGACAAAATTGCTACCATAAGAAAGAGCAGTGGCAGTGTGGCAGCAAAATTGCTACCAACCAGAAAATGGTAGCGAAAATCAATTTCGCCACCAAGGGTTTACCCACCGCCAAACTCCGGTAGCAAATGAACAAAAGTGGTAGCCCGTTCTATATGGCTGCCAATTTCACTATTATCGCTACCAATTGCGTCGGTAGCCACTAGCCTTTTTCTTGTAGTGAAGAGATCCCAAATCAACAAATTCGGGCGATACGAGGAAGAACATAGCCTCCAACCCTATCCTTCACAAATTCCAATCTCTATTACGATTCATACCGGGTCAACACCACTTGGGTCCCCATAATGCCGCCCTTGTCATTCATCTCTAAAGAGCGAAGTTCAGATGCAACCATCACCATCGAAGCCATCAGAGCTACCACTTTGAAGGGCACAACCGCGGTGGTCGTAGAACATGTTGCTTCTCCCACTCCCGCGGTAGGATTTCTCCCTTTAGCTAGCAGGGTACGTAGGGCTGGAAAGGTATATAGAGTGTAAGTTGCTTATGTCTTTCAATTTGTTTTGTTCTGCCTAGTGGCACATTGGGCCTTGTGCCCCTAATTATAAAAAAAAACATGTTGCTTCTCCCATACATGCGTATTAGGATTTATACATCCCAAAGAACTGGTTATACTCTTATTTGACCCTAACTAACCTCATATTATACTACTGTTTTCTGAAATAACATGTAAAAAATTGCAACCGTCAAGCTCATTAGAAGCTTTTGCGAGACTCATTTCTCTAAAGTTGATGAAATATGTGAGAGTATTTTTTAGGAAAATAGAGTTCACTCATTCACAACTTATTACACATGCCTTAAGAGGCGTGTCACAATACAATAATATGGGAAGGAATAATGAAAAGTCTAGATCCTATCACCAGGGTAAAAAGGAGATGTGTCGCTGCGCATGCGCAAGAAAATTTGCATTTACCCCAATAAACAAATAACCAGTTAATGGTTGTGAGAGTATTGATATTACATTTGGGATCGATGCTAAAATTGATATAGCTTTTCAATCCTAAAAGAAGTATCTTGGACTTTCAACATGCTAATGCTATTCAATACAAGTTAATATAATAAATTAAGATGATATTGTGCGTACTTTATCAGAGAAATACTAATTTATTATCAAACTTGGAATAATGTATCCAACTTATACTGTATGTGATTTATTGGAATAGAAAGGTCAATTAAAGTCGGACACAAGAATTATTTTCAGACATATTGAATATATAGTATAATTCAATAAAGAGAAGATTGTGGATAATCAATGAGGAGAAGCATTGAGATTTATAATGGTGGCCATCGGGTCCGGTTCTACCCGGAACCGGCGGTTCTACCCGGAACCGATTGGAACCGGAACCGGGCGGGAACCGGTGGGAACCGGAACCGAACCGCCTCAGCCGGTTCCGAATACGAATACATGTTTTGAGATTCGGGTCCTAACCGGGCCCGGAACCGGAACCGCCTGGAACCGTCGTCGGATTCGGAACCGGGAACCGGAACCGGTGGAACCGGAACTGGAACCGCCACAGAACCGGTTGAAGTTACCGTTGGAATCGGGCCAAAACGACATCGTTTTGGGTCTCGGGCGCGCGCTCCTCTAAAGAAAATAGCTGTACTCTTTTTCCTTATTAGGGTTTTCCCATGGGTTTTTACCTAATAAGGTTTTAATGAGGCATTAGATCATATAATAAAATTCTCTTTGTTCCTTATTTTTTGTAAATTCAATAAAATTTCCTAAGTCTTTGTTTCTTACACATTTAGATTATAAACTTGAAGAATAACGTATCTAGGAGTAAAGTGGGTGAAAAGAGCAACGTGTACGCTCAAACGGATCTCAAATCGGAGCTAAAACAAAGCAACTGGAGCTGATTGAATCTTTCCGGAACCGCTCCGGAACCGATCAGAACCGGAACCGAATCGGAACCGGCCGGAACCGATTTTTTGACCGAATCCGAAGCGAATCCAGATTTCAGAACCGGACCCGGAACCGGGACCGCACAAACCGGTTCCGAATACGAATACACATTTTCCAGAACCGGAACCGGAACCGGACCCGTGGCCACCATTAGAGATTTATATAACTATTCAGTTTTCTACTCTCCTGTAGTTTTCATGAATTTGATCATGATTTACCAACTTAGTATAAACAGACCACCATTTGTAAAAGAGACTAAAAAACAGGAAAAGAGCTAATGCTCCTCCTCGTGTTCCTCTTTTGTCTCTGTTCCCCACAATATTTGTATTTGTTGGGCAGCTGCGTTGGAGAAGGTAACAACAGTCCTTGATTCATGGGTTATGTCTGCTAGTTTGTAAAATCAGATAACGATTGGTAAGAGGTGATGTGTGCAAGGGCGGCTATGTGCATGTCTAACGAACAGGTTCTCCAATTTTATTAGAGACCCTAATTTTTTTGGATCTATTTTTTTCTAAATAGATTCAGTTATTTAATAGTATTAAGTTGTTTGGAGAGACGAATTAATAAATAAAAAATTTCGATGGAACTACTACCTATATTTTTAAAAAGAAACATTTTTTCTTTTTTCTACGTGATAACCTTTTTAATAATTTTCTTCTGTTTTATTAAGTACTAACATTATTTCTTCAAATATTTTTTTTAAAATATCAAATATTTTATTGTAAAGAATGATATCAGTTTATTTTTAATTGATTATTCAATAAGTAAAATTCTTTTAGTTTATTGTATTATTTTTTTTAAAGTTTTTTATCTCATTACATAACTCAATATAAAATTATGTTGTTATGAAGCTAAATTATATATTTACTTTAATTTATATGTGGTCCCATAAAATATTCAGAAGGTCCCGTGAATTACCTCGCCGCCCTACATATCATTATACTGTTACTGTTACTGCTTGTTAACTTCATCAGATTCGAGAACACACATTATACATGACTGGATGTTATATTATAACACTCGGCAAATCGTAAGGACAAGAATTATTCAAACCTGGTGATCAAATCAAGTAACGAATAAATTAGATTGAGATTTATTCCCTAATTCAAATCTAAGTAATCATCATTATTATTGTCTTTTAGTAGTAGATTGAAGTAGAGAAAGTGGAGGAAAGTGGCACTGGATCTCTTCTTAATCATATTGGTTTATTTAGTGTATATCTGTCGCCCAATGCCTTTGATCATCATAGCAGCATGCGTGCTACCAAACGGGTTAAAAAGGAACAAATGCTTTATTTTTATCCGGAGGAACAAATGTTTTTTTTGTCTGGATTAAGAAATAAATGTTTCAAATTTAAAGATAATAAGGAAACCAACTAAAGTTCTGCTGTCAAAGTTATCTTTAATTATCATTTTTCACTAATTATTTGAACTTAAGGAAAATAAAAATAAAATATAAATGGAAATAGAAAATTAAGCGGCAACTACTTAAGGCTCTCTTGTTCAAAACAAAAAGAAATTGAATTGTGGGTGAACTCAAAACGGACAAAATAAAAATGGAAACCGCAAGAACATATAAATATTCTTTTAACAAAAGCTAGTCTTTCTGTAAATTGCACTATAAAAATTAGTCATTATTTTAGTAAATTGAATCATGAAGATGTAATTACAAGATTGAATACCTTTACTGTAAAGAAAAAAACCAACAAGGAAGAGTAAATATCTGCAAGTTACCCCATCTTCGATCCTCTATGGATGAAGAAAAAATTACTAGAATGAATATCTCCGTTCCTCCTCCGCTCGATTTCACCAATTTTGCGAAACTACAAAGGAGACAAGGAAACAGATTGAAACCCAAAATCATATCGAAAAGCAATTTGAAAATACATCTAGGAGGACGGTATCTGCCATTATCAATGGACGGGAGAGCATCCAACAAATTTCTAACATCCAACAGATTTCTGGATTTCACCAATTTGGACAAATCTAGAAGAAATGGAGAATAGCATACTGAAAGCGCTTCACCGTTTTGAGTTCACCCACAATATTTTGTTTTGAACAAGAGAGTCAGTAAGTAGTTGCCGCTTAATTTTTCTATTTCCATTTTTATTTTTTTATATTTTCCTTAAGTTCAAGTAATTAGTGAATAATGATTATTAAAGATAACTTTGACAGAATAGTTAATAGATCGTTAGTTGGTTTTCTTATTATCTCTAAATTTGAAACGTTTGTTCCTTAATCCAGACATAAAAAAACATTTATTCCTTTAATCCGGACAAAATAAAATGTTTGTTCTTTTTTAACCCGTTTTGTCGCATGCGTGCATATCTCCACCCTGAGATCTGTCTAATCTAAATTTGGTGGTTAGATTTAGAGCACCAATTAAAGTGCTTAAGTTCCAGATTCATTAATTCTCCTGTCGCCTTTGTTTTTATGAAAAGGACATATTTCATTCTTTTTTCTTATATCACTAGAAAAGGCCGAAAAAGAAATGTTTCAAGAAAAAAAACTGAGGGAGATTTGATTCCACTAACCCACCAGCTTGTCTATGCTAGTAGCATTTTCTTTTCTTAATTTTCTTTTTTGAAACAAACTAAGCATTTCCGGCCTTGACACAAATGGAAACCTCCAGGTCAGCCCAGTAGTACATCATTCTTGGGCTTTAGGCCTGCAGTAAAAGAAAAGGATCCGCGCGGACAACTAAACATGGATTTAATGGGCTGTGAAGTGGGCTAAGACGGTTATATGGCTAGGGCCTGCTAATCTCATGATAATTACACTCACCAGCCCTACTTCAAAGTTCAAAACAATGCAGTCGTATTGAAGCCCAGTAATATCTAGCGAAAGATGTTCAAGAAGAGAAGTAGTGATTCTCCAACTCTAACAACTTTTGGGGAAGTGTATTGACGCTTTCAGTCCAGTTATCTAGATCTAGACCCGGTTTCATGAATTAGTACGTCTTGCTAATTGGTCTTGGTATGTTCATAGCAGAAAAGAGAACGTGTAGCCTTTGTAACATAAATAGACATCTTTATTATCCTAACGCCCAAACAATTTCATAAACAATGGGATTAACTTAATTCTCGTTGCACAAGATAATGAAGCAAGAGATTATACCGATTTAATTGGGGTGCACATGAGCAAAGGTTACGGATCTACGATTGAAGAACCCTAAGGTAAATTACAATGGGAATGATAAGTACACACTTAATTTGTTCATAGTTAACTACATAGCCTCGACAAAACTGAGAATCCTCAAAGGGAGACAAATGCCATTAACAGTTGAAACACCGTAATTCTCTAAAGCTACCTCCAGATTATGGAAGGACATATGAGAGGATTGAGAAATTCTACCCTCCTTGAACAAATTAAAGGGGACCTCACGTTAACACCGAGACAATGTTAAATATGGTAAGTCTTAAAAGCTTACAAATGTATAAGTAGTACACGGGATTTTTATTTCTGGTTTAATAAAATATTAATTTATTTACGATTAAATAATTATGTGTAATTAGCGTTAATGCGTAATTTGGAATTTGTCATTTCGGTATTTATTTGGGTATAACTGCGTAATTGGATATTTATGCATTATTTGGAATTATTGTTGGTTTCTAGAGTTATGACACTTTCTGAAGTTATGTCGGCTTCTGGAGTTACATCATTCATTTATTTAACTGTAGTGGATGCTTAATTGTGAGTTATGGCAGTTACGAACGTTATGTTCGTTTTATTTTAATTGTAGTTGATGTTTAATTGAAAGTTATGACAGTTTTGGGAGTTATGCCAGTTTCGTTTTATTTAATTGTAGAAGAGCAGTTAGGTTTGGTTAGTGGGCTGATTTACTTAGTTATTTATTCAGGGCCATTATTCAGTAACGCCTATATTTGATTAAGTTATGAGAGGACATGAAGAGTTAGTAACTGCTCTATTTAATTGAGTTAAGAGAGTAAGGAAAAGTTAGTATCTTGACCTTCTCTATACAGCTGAGTTCCTCATCTTCAAGCATCACCCACAGCTCCACGATCCCTTTGAGTAGAACTCTGTGCCCAATAATCTTGTGACTGCTTCTGAAGTCATTTACCTATTCCCCCGGGGGCATTCATTTCCTTGATACACTCACGGTGACCAAGTTGAATCTGTTGTCGTCGTCCACCAATATACGGTGTACGTTCCAATTGTGGATGTGTGCCGAGATGGCGAGGGGAACGTTATAAGGGAAGAATATGTCTTTAAAGTTGTCGCTAGAGATGTTGATGGTTGGCGTATTACCCTTGACCAGCGTGTCCATGTCAGCGAGGTATGGCTCGTGGAGGGTTCACTTTCGGTCTTGATAGGTGGCATAGCTTCTATCAGCTATCATGAAGACCAAGCTCTCCTTGTGCCTTCTCAGATGGTGATCATCAACGTCAAAGTCATTGTTTGACTGGGACCTCTTTGTCTTTTCTCTTCCATTGGACGGGGCATTTGGGCAGTAGATGTAATGGTCCAGGTTTTCGCGATGGAAGGCTCAGTTAAGTTCCTTGTGGAGCCTGTATAAGTCCTCGGTGTGGTGGCCTGTGTGGGCATGGAACTCGCATAACCTCTTTGATTTTTCATTGTTAAGGAACGGGGCAAGTAAGGAGTTCCCCACAAAGTTGTCCCATGAATCAATCGGAAAGACTTCTGCCATTGGCCTATTGAAACGTCTAAGCTCTTATGTATTGGGCCGTTGATGTTGTTAGTCTCCCGATGGGTTGTGTTAGTGATAAATTTGGCCCTGGTGTAACACCTATATGGGTAACTATCCAACAACCTAGCTCTCAAACCATTCAAGCTTGAAAACTAGCGACTTTAGGCTCTCAATCCTCACTTAGGCTTAAAAGTGGAAGGTCTTGTTGTTGTACTCAACCCATATGTATCCTTATAAACTACTCACATTACTACTCATATCCCAATATGGGAATGGGGCATTACATACTCCCCACTCAAAGAACGTGACGTCCTCGTCATAAGCCTAACATCCAAAGTCCCATGGACCGCCTCGGTAGGTGTCGGGTAGCCCATCCCGGTACGGTCCCGAGTTAGCTCTAATACCATTTGTAACACCGTATATGGGCAACTGTCCAACAACCTAGCTTCCATGTCATCTAGCCACTTTAGGCCCCTAATCCTCATTTGGGCTTAAAAGTGCAAGGCCTTGTTGTTGTAGTCAACTCATATGTATCCTTATAAACTACTCACATTACTACTAATATTCCAATGTGGGTTAGGGGTATTACATACTCTCCCACTCAAAGAACGTGACATCCTCGTCAAGTCTAACATCCAAGTCCCATGGACCTGCTCAGTAGGTGTCGGGTAGCCCATCCCGACACGGTCTCGAGTCCACTCTGATAACATTTATAACACCAATATGGGTAACTGTCCAACAATCTAGCTCTCAAACCATTCAGGCTTGAAAACTAGCCACTTTAGGCCCTCAATCCTCACTTGGGTTAAAAGTGGAAGGTCTTGTTGTTGTAGTCAACTCATATGTATCCTTATAAAATACACACTTACTACTCATATCCTAATGTGGGAATGGAGTATTACACCTGGTGCCCAGAGCTCTGGTTTTTATTATAGCTGGCACCTTCGGAGCAGTGCCTGATGTCGTGGTTTCGGTTGTGACCCTTAGGCCTCTCCGCTTTCTTGAAGGGCTCATCTTCACCGTCAAAGTAGTTGTGGGCTGCCTTGGTCATCTCTCTAGCTACTCGGAAGGCTTTCTCGCCGCCCTTAATGAAGTTCTCAGCCCGTGTGACCACCTCGTCGTAGGACTTAGTGGTCATCACAGTCAACTCCCTCACGAACTTGACTTGAATTAGGCCATGTCAGTAGGCTGAGACCAAGAACGAGCCTTCGTGTTTGTCAACCTTTCTAACAGGGTTTGAAATCGCTTAGTGTATCCTTTGACATCCTTGTGCGGGTGTTGTTGCATTCGTATGAGGTTGTCGGACATCTTCTTGGTTCACCCTTCAACCATGAAAATTGTCCAAGAAGATCTGTGCGAGCTGTTTGAAATTGTGGATGAATTTATTTGGTTGGCATGTAACCATGTAAATGCCCATCCCACCAAGGATGATGGGAACAGGCGGCAAAGGGTGTGGCCATCAGTGTGAGCCGCGGTCATGGTGCACTTAACCGAGATATGTGCTCGGCTGAATCTCCCAAAGCATCATACATAGTGATGTTCTTGGAGGAGTTGGCAAGGAGGGCGGTTTGGTTTATTTTGTCAATAATGGGTTGTGATCCTATACTCTTACCCTACCAGAGTCCGCTGTTGCCTGTTGCTACGTGAAACGTTAAGCTATGTCAGCTAATTATTGTTGCACAACCAGAAACCTGTCTCTAAAGATAGTTTGCTGGCTGATGGGGTCGAAAGTCACTCCCCTATTTTCGTCGAGCGTTCATTCATCCATGAGAGGTAAACTCGACAGAGTGTGGTTCTTCTGGTTCTTCGGCCGTGAGGTGAAGCCATTTCAGGAGTCATTTCCGGTGGGAGGTAAGGTGGGAAGGGCTTTGCAAAGATGGTGAGAAGGTACCCACACGATGTCAAATGTTAGATGCTGGTAATCTACAAGATAAAGTGTAATCCATGAATTTGGGTTGGATTACTTCTCTCTGTGATTAACATGGTGGTTAGAGCGTGATAACAAGTAGCAAAGAAGACACTAGGATTTACGTGGTTCGGTTTTAATTACCTAGTCCATAAAGGGTTTGATAGAGGTTCTTAGTAGAATTGAGTGAATACAAGTGGAGGGAGAATGAGTACTTCAGGATTTCGTCTCTTATCTCCTCTATTGTGTGATGTATAATAAATTTGACATTAATTGTTATTTATAAGGAACCTGATAAGGAAGTTGGTGAGCTTTCCGGGTTGCCTCCTTCTGCTAGCCAGGTTAATGACACAGACCATGCCACGAGATGGGGCTGACGTCACTCTGGATAGATCCTTGTCAGGGGTGAAACTTCCTCGCTCTGCTTCAGCCGCTCATTCTTAATTATGAAAAGGACACTTGCTATCTTGGAGCATTAATGTCATGTCACAGAGGCGTACGAGTTTGTAACCATGAAATGATAAGACGGTAATGTCAGGTTGCCCGATTAGACTGATTGGACAAATCGTCAGAGGGATATGTACTGAGTCATAGGTGCTCTTTTTGTGGTGAAGGGAGCCGATCGAGGTTTTGGTTGGAATCCCGACTATCTTTGTCTGACTTTGAGGTAGGGTGAATCGGCTTCCTGGATTTGTTACCTGCTAGTCGGGACATTGTCCAGCTAAGATCCTTGTACCCTGATTGTTGGTCTGTTTTGGTACGTGTGATCAAAAGAGAGAAACATGATTAGTGCTCTTAACATTATGGTTAGGTATGACTAATTATACCGTACCAACACTAAGCCTTATCTTTATTTGACTATTATTGACCATTGCATCTATTGGTAGTATTTGGTTTTAGTTGTGTTGGGTCTAAACATTGCAATTTGGGTCACGCGGTTTATGTAGGTTTAATTTTAGTTAATATTGACTGTCCATTATTCACTTTTGTTTTTTTATATGTTTAGATTCGTGATATTAAGTTAGTTTCACCAAACGTCTGTATTTGATTAACAATAGCGAATACCCTTGACAAATAATGATTCTTTTCCTTTCATAACAAGAGTCTCAACATGATTAGAGATTGCAATCTTACCATGATTACTTTCTTATCACCATGAACACTTGCTTCAAGATATTTCATGGTTCTTTTGAAGTTGATTCTTAAAAAAATTCATCATCAAGGGACCGTTGTCGAAAGAAAAGTGTCTTCTCATCCTTCTTCTAGTTTTTCTCGAACATGGTTCTCTCGACCTTGTTCATCAAACTCATTTTCAACCAGATCCCTGAGTTCATGAGATCTTAGTAGAGATCTTTAGGCTCCATAGATGATAATTTTACCTTTGAAGATAAGAGGTGTGGCTAGGTCGATCCGTAGGTTGTCATGCACGTTTAGAGGTAGTTTGATTGATACTGAAGCTGTTTTGCACATCAGAGTAGATTTGGCTGAAGTAGAATAGATTTGGTGCTATTGTGTGATGAGTGTCCAAATGAGCATATTTTAGGGGTGTATTTAGTATGTTTTATCAACATTTTCATGCTCATTTCTCCATTTTAGCTAGTTTTCCTCTAGTTTTGTGTGTTTATTGTTGATTTGCCATTTATTACTTAAACAAGAGGAATAACATATCTAGGAATAAAGTAGACGAAGAGTGAAACGTGTGGGCTCAAACGGATCAAAAAACGAAGATAAGAAATGAAGGAGTTAGGCCATAATGAAGATTGGTCCAGGTATGTAACCAGGACCACAGCAGGAACAATCTTTTGTCGAGTTTTGAGTGTGGTCCAGGTTTATGTCCGGAGAAACAAACCCGGATCAAAGCACCGAGCAACCTTCTAGACAATTTTGAGGGTGGTCTAGGTTTGTGTTTGGGAAACAAACCCGGAACAAAGCATAGCGTGAGTTGCGAGCGATTTTAGAGGCTGGTATGGGTTTATTCCCCGGACGGAAACCCGGACCAAGCCAGAATTTTAGCGGAGCGTGTTTTAAAACGCGGAAAAGAGAAGAGAGTGAAGAGAGTTCAAGCCAGTCATTCTAGAGCACGGAAAAGGAAGAAGAAGGGAAAGAAGAGGAAGATCCCCTCACCATTGAAGCTCTTCTTCAACCTTATTCATGGCTATTCTTCTCCTTTCTATTATTTGTGCTTTAATGGAGGCTTGACCTCATTTGTACTCTAGGATGAGGGTTTGACCCAGATCTCTAACACTACAAGAAAAACATGTTTTAGCTACCGATAAATTGCTACTATGCATATTGGTATCTAAATTGGAAAATTGCTACTGATTTTTGATGTTATTTACAAAGTGGTTGCTTTTGTGCTACCACAACAACAATGGTAGCTAAATTTTTAGCCAGTAGCTAAATATATACCGCCTTACAAGATTGCTACCATCAATAGTAGCTATTTATCTTTCATTCCGATAGTTTTAGTAAAAGTAATTTTGCTACCAATATTGGTAGCTAAATTAATGAATTGCTATAATTTGGTTAATGCTAATTCAATCATGGTAGCTATTATGCTACTATTTGAGCAACGGTAGCAAAAAGATTCTAATCAATAGCTAACTAGCTACTATCTTAAAAGTTGCTACGACCATGTAGATAAGCGAAATTATGAAATTGCTACTAACACTTGATTATGGTTGCTATAGTGCTACTATTTTGGCTATGATAGCAAATATGTTTAACAAGTAGCTAAATTGCTACTATCTTAAGTTTCAAAATTGCTACCGACAAATAATGCTGATGAAATTTCAGTTGATATTGTGCTAGAATATAAGAAATGATAGCTAATTCGTAAGAATTAATAAAATTATTATTGTCTTATAACTTAAACGTGTGAATACTACATAATTCAGAATATTATCCTATGTGCTGCTGCCATAGTGGATATATTATCTTCTTATATAAATATTTTATTTTTTATAGTTTTTTTCAATATAGTACTTTAGTATATTTTACTTCTTACCTTTTAACTACCGAGATTTAAATAGAATTTAAGTAAATAAAAAATTTCTAATTCATGAAAATTAATTAAAACTATATACCACTACAAGAATTTATTTATCATATAGAGATATGTAACATAATATAGTTTTGATACTTATAATATTTTAATTTTCAAAGTATCGCACGTATTAATAAATTATAAAATAGAGTACATGTAATAATAATTTAAACTAGTACATATGTTGGTTAAAATTTACAAAATTATAAATTAGTTGTCAAAATAATTTAAATTAGTAAATGATATATTTGTATATAAATTTTAAAATTTGTACAGTTTTTATACATTTTACTATATAATTCTTTTAGTTTACAAAGATCACATAAATTAGTAAAATATAAAATACAATAAATAATAACAATTTAAATTAGTTGACGTGGTGGTTAAAATTTGCAAAAAAAAAAACTATAAATATAATTTATAAATGTTTAAAGATTTTGTAAATGTATATATATGTTTAGTTTTTAATTTTATACAATTTTAAGCCAACATACACTTTTATTTTTATTTTTTTGAATGTACAAAATTAATGTTGTAATATTATGTAAATTAAAATATCAACATCTATTTTATTAATTTTTACATATCCAAGGTTTGATCATATCTCGATCAAAATTTTGATTTTATTTAGAGTACCAACATTCAATATATACATGTAGTATGTATATAGTTGTGAATAACTATCATGGCTTAATGGTTAAGGTAATAGCTATCCTGCCCAACGTCGCAGAATCGATTCCTGATGTGTGCACATTTTAAGCGCACTAGTCTGAATTAATTATATACCATTGGTATGAGGTCTGTTTACCCATACATTCGATCAAGGTGGTCAGAGATGATATATTGAATACGTCACGGGTCGGGTTCGATCCTTGATGTGTGCCCCAAGAATTGTCAGGCCGCACGCACATGGCTTTAGTAGAGAACCAACACATGTGTGAATATAATACTGCCACACTATTGGTGGCAAATTTTTTTAATGCAACCACTAAAGTTAGTATCTAAAAAGAATTTATGCTACTGAATTTATTGGGGCAAACAAAGTAAAGCTACCACACATAATCAGTAGTAAAATTGCTACCATAAGAAAGATTAGTGACAAAATTGCTACCATTAGAAAGATCAGTGACAACATTGCTACCATAAGAAGATCAGTGACAGCATTGCTACCATAAGAAAGAGCAGTGGCAGTGTGACAGCAAAATTGCTACCAACCAGAAAACGGTAGCGAAAATCAATTTCGCCACCAAGGGTTACCCACCACCAAACTCCGGTAGCAAATGAACAAAAGCGGTAGCCCGTTCTATTTGGCTACCAATTTCACTATTATCGCTACCAATTGCGTCGGTAGCAAACTAGCCTTTTTCTTGTGGTGTAAATTTGACATGTAATACCTATTTCACCTAATTTAGTTGTGGTTATCTCTTGAATTTATTGAATGTTTCGAGATTGGCCATCGCTTATACATTTGTGATGATTCCTAATGACATTTGGTTTGAAGTTAAGGATTGTGACCAAGAGAGAGAGAGAAACCCTAGTATTTGCCTCCTTTATTTAGTTGGTGAATTCTATGTTTCAAACTTGTGCTTAATGTTACTTGGTGAGGTTAAGTGGTTAACCCTAAACGGTTGTGAAGGTTAAAATTAGCTAAGTAAGATTTGGCTCATCTTTGGTTTAAAGGGTCATTATCGTAGTTATATTAGACAACTAGAGTGAATTAGGATTAAGGCCATGTTTGGTGCATTTGGGCGATTCCCTCACTCTAGAAGTACACATATTCTAGATTAGTTAAAATTAGTTTTACTGCTTTCCTTTATTTCTCCAATCACAACCAAAAACCTTAAAACCTCCAGTTGACATTTATGCGCTTTTGTTAATATTCTTGCACAAACACTAAGCTTATGATTGATTAATAGTTATGAAGTCTCTATAAATACGACTTTGTTGGACTACAACTGAAATACCCCAAATTATTAAAGCATGGATTAAATATTTAATCATATTAATTAAGGCCTAAACATGCCTTAAAAGTCAACTGAGAACAACAGTGGTCAACATAAAACAAGATGTTGCACCCTTTGACTGTTAAGGGTAAATAAATACCCAAATAAACTTCTTAGGACCTAAAAATTTGTCCTAAGCATATTAACATACTACTAAACATATTATAATCGTTGGACAACACTCCAACACAAAGAAAAAGCATTTACATGCTTCAAGGTCAAAAAGGGCAAAAAGGTGCTCTAGGAAAACCTTAAAAATCAAAGGACCTCTAAATGATATAAAATTAATTACATGATCAAATATCATGTAGGGAAACAACAAAACCGTTGTCAAAGAAAACCAAGCCCAGAAACACCTTGCGACACAAAATGTGCACTAAAACTCCTTAAAGCACGTTTTTGTGTAATCGCCTTCTAAATTGGTCTTAAATGGGCTAAAAGGTTATAAATACCTTTAAATATAATAAAATAACATATTATATGATATTAGGAATTTAATTCCAGAAATTTACAGATTTTTACAAATTTAATATTAAAATATTAATAAAACACTAAAGTGGGGCCCACATGAGTCAATATTGACCAAGCATGGTCAATGGTCAATTAATTGACCCATTTGGACCAAGGAGGCCGGCTGCAATAAGTGAGGAGACAGCATACAATGATTTTGGAGACAAATCATTACCTAATGTTCAATTTGCAATAGTAACTTTATTTTTTCAAATTAATCAAGCTTTCCCACCTTCTCCTTCCTCCTTGTCCAATCCCAGCCTCTCCAACCAAGCTCTCCTCCTTCCTAGCAGCTCTCAAGCTTTGTTCTTGAGCATGGAAGGCAGATCTAACTCCTAAGCTCTTAATGTAAGTGTTTTAATGTCATTTTTAGCTCTTTTTCTTCATCTCTTCACTACCAACACCTAGATTTCGTGGCTCATCAATTCCTATGGCTTATTCTCAGTGTTCTAAGGTTAGAACAAGAGCTAAACTCGGTTGAGACCAGTAGAGGGACCAAGGTTGTCCAAATCTACATTTTAAGGTAAAAATGTGCTTTAAGCTCATAACTTTTGATTCCCTTCAAGTTCGGCTGTGAAACTTTGGTCATAGCCTCATCTTCTTCTCCTTTTCATGTGTAATCTGTTGGTTAGCCATTTCGAGCAAGGATGGCCGAGATCCAAAGGAAATACCCTCTTTTAAGGCATTTTTCCAAGGTAAAACCTAATAACAAGGTAGCTTGTTGAGATCTAGCTATTTCCTATGTCAATATGGTAGATCTAACACCTTGTGGTGTGCTTGATTCAGGCCGAAATCATCTTGAACTCTCCTTGCCTTCTTAAGGTAATTTTTGCCTTAAATCTTACATTAAATTACTTCCTATGGTTAGATCTTGCTTGGAGACTAACTAGGCCTTGCTTTCTGTTTGAAAACATGTAAAACAAGCTGTGGAGAATTTCTACTTAAGGTGGCCGAACCAAACAAGGATTACCTAAGCTAAATCAAGGTATAAATCACTTAAACATTAACTTTGCTAAGTTAAAAATTTCTAAGCTAATTCTAATACTATTGCCGTGAGTGAAGAAGAATAATAAGGTCTTATTTGACCTTAAAATGTTTAAGGAATGGTTTAATAAATTTTATAACTAATTAAACAAGCATAATTGTCAAATTTAAGACATTATGTGGAAGTTTGGTAATTAAATGGAAAGTGTGTGGTGAGGCCGAAAATTTATAAGTGTTTTTGGGACATTTATGTGTAATTTATTTGCAAGCCAATGTTTGTAATAAGGCCATGTATTTAGGCCATTTTATTTATGCATTTACAAGCTTTTAATTAAGTTTAAGTAGTATAAATGCATTACCGAAAAAAAAAATGGGGTATTAGGTGTAATTAAATTAAATTTGGGGGCTTTAGAATAATAAGGCCAAAATTAGAGGTAAAAGGAGTTAAAATAAAGTTTATAAGATTTTATTAAATTTTGGGGTTAAATGGTGATTTCTAGAAAGTTTGGGTGCAAACCGTAATTATAAGGAATTGGTGGTCAAGGAAATATTAAGGTGGTCAACCTTGACCATATGATAGGTTTTGACCAAATTAGATAAGTTAACTTATTTAAGGTGTTATAATAAGATAAGTATCTTAAGGTAATATTTTTATAACATATGTGGTAAATATGTTATTACCGAAAATAAAGGGTGTACAATGGTATTTAAACACCCATGGGCTATTAGGAATTTTAGGAATTTATTGGGTTGTTTTTGGAATTAAAATAAACTACATATGTATAATATATAGTTATTATGTCATTATGACACTTTGGAGATATATATGGTGGAATGGTAAATACCAAGAGTATATGGGTTAATAAGGATATTTATAACCCTTTGGTAAAATTTGGAGATTTTTAGAATTATATAAGAGTATCTATTGAGATATGTATAAGATATGATTTCAATGATATGGTAAAACTATATGTTATAAATAGGGCCGAATGGCAATTATAGAATAGCACAAGGGCTGTTCGGAATTTACAAAAAATAACCATAGGTTATGCTCTTTTATAAGTTAGAAATGTTATATTAAATGGGATATATAACATGGTAAAAAGAAAGGGGTGATTTTGTAAATAAAGGAAATCATGGCTTAAGGAAAAGTATAAGGTTTAAATATGCCTATGAGGCAATACACAATAGTTTTGTATAAAAACTATAGATTATAAGTTAAAGGAAATAAAAATATCATAGCAAATGATATTAGTATTTTGGTATAACATTACATGATGTTATGTGGTCAAAAGGGAATTTAAATAAATTCAAGGGCTATACCGAATTATTAAGAGTTGGAAAATGAATTTTAGACTACGGTCTACTATGTTATAAATGTTATGACAATTAAATGGTATTAAGGTGGTTCAGATGGAATTAATATAAGGAAGGGTACTCACATAAAATAGTGTGACAAACTATAAATAAATGGGATTTATAAACTAAGGTACTTATGAATAAACCTTAGGAGTTGTAAATGTACAACATAAAATGTTACTCATGTTAGGATAATAATCTTAATATAAGTTGTACAATATGATACAACTAATGGGAATAACCATCTAATAGGAGATGATAAAAAGTAACATAAAATATAAGAGTTTATTGAACTCATGGGAATTACCTACGTGGTAAATATATACATACACAAGAATAATGTATATAAGGTGGATATATATTTTGGTTGAAAACCATATGGTTTAATGGTGGTGGTTATTTTAAAAAATAATAATAATAAATATAGTTACGAACTATAAGTTATGAGTTTTGGAAGCAAATATTATTTGCTAAAGATAAAGGGATTATAAACATGTCGAATTATGAAGGATGGTGGGAAAATAAAACAATACGAAAGAGAATACAATAAAATAAATGATACAATAAGAAAAAGAATATAATATAATATAATCATGCATGCATACATGCAACTATAGGTTACGTACCTAAACTAGATGTGGATAAGATTAAAAGAAATATAAGGAATTAAACTTAATGTGGAGGGTGATTTTTCGGTATGAGGGGGGTCTATCTAAATATGGTCTGACTGAGAAGCCAAGACCCTAGAAAATGTCATTCTGTGGAGGGTGAAAACCCATTATTCTGGCATCTCTCAAATACCTACTAAATCGTCCGTCTTTCCCAGAAAGCATAAGGGGAGTGTAAGTGAACACACCCGCTCTCGATGGGCCCCACGCGGACTTATGCCTCTATAAGGCGGAATTGACTAGAGTCGCCACCTAGTTTGACCTATGATAACTAGGAAGGAAGAGAGGGAGGGTTCTAAGAACCATTGATTGACTCTGAATTTGTTGCCTATGGATAGGACTTATCTGATCAAGCCAGAGATTCTGTGTGGGTTCGCACTGGGTTACACCCCTTGGAAGTGGCAACGACCACAACTTCGGATTGGTGCCCGAGGAAACCTCGGTCTCCAATTGTCGGGATTGCCTTCTTTCAAAACCTTATTAAAGAGATTCATTTAAAAGCCAAGGATAAGATTAGGTGTGGTTTGAGGATTGGATGATTTAGAAGATTTGAAGAATAGGCTGGTCTTGGAGTTATTTTGGTTGAAGGGTTGAGAGTTTCTAGAAGAACACCTTAGAGGGGGAAAGGGGTTTTTTATTTGGAATGGGGTCGCGCCCTAGATGGGCTGCCTACGTACTCAACTCCCTGCTGAGATCAGACCTTACGTAGTTCAGGTTTTTAGGATGATTGAGTTTTTTATTTTAGGTGATCGAGGGTTGGAAATGCATGAGGTTGCTTGGAGGTGAAATGACTAAGTGCAAAAGGGTATTTTTATTTGATGTGGGGTCTTGACCTTTTGGGTCTTTGAAGGATCAAATGGGTTTTGTGATCATTTTGTGGGGACTTGATGATTTGTCGAGTTTGTTTTGGAGTTTGAGGTGTTCGACTCTGTGAGATATTTGAAATCTTAAAATGATGACGTCTGTGAGACACTTGGGTTTGTGAGACGTTTGAGGCTTGAAAGGGTTATCAAATTTCAAAGGGTTCGGCTTTTTGAGGAGCTGAGGGCTTTCGAAGTGTTTGAATTTGATGAGTCTATTGAGACATCTGAACCTGTTGAACTGCGGAGACATTCGAGTCCGTTGAACTGTTGAGACGGTCGAGTCTGTTGAGCGGTTGAGACGGTTGAGTCTGTTGAGACGGTCGAGTCTGTTGAGCTGTTGAGACGGTCGAGTCTGTTGAGCTGTTGAGACGGTCGAGTCTGTTGAGCTGTTGAGACGGTCGAGTCTGTTGAGCTGTTGAGACGGTCGAGTCTGTTGAGCGGTTGAGACGGTCGGAGATTTGAGATGCTGGAGTTCTAAGGAGTTTGGGGTTTCAAGGTGTTTGAAGCTTCAAGGAATTTGAGATTTATGATGTCTGGAATTATTTGGGAGATGAAATGAAGTTGGAATTGGAATTGGGATTTAATTTGAATTGGAATTGAGATTGAAATTGAATTTGAATTGAGTTTGAATCAAAATCGAAATCGAATTGGCATTGGTTTTGAAAATGAACTGGAATTGAATTTGAGTTTGGATCGATTTGGAATTGAATGAATTTTTGAAGGAAAGGGAACTTCACTTAACATATCAGAGACATGCGCCATGGAGAAACACCTTCTAAAGTTTTTCTACGCTGAGCCCATGGGCCCAGAAATAGTAATCCTAATGGCTATTCTTTAGTCACATGTAATGCGGATTGAACAATTGAAGCGAGAAACGACAAAAGCGAAACAGATGCCAAGAATAACAACCATACAAAATTTGTAAGTACACATGTCAAAACATCAATGAGAGTGGCAGGATGAAACAAGATTTCACAATTAAATGAATCGGTCCCAAGTGAAAATCAAACTAGGATCATGGTTTGAGTCAATTTCTCAAGTCGAATCTATGCACAAGGAGCAAACAGTAAAGCGAGATACGTAAACATGATGTTGGTCATGATCAAGGAGAGGTGTAGATGATAGGAAACCAACCTACGGGGTGGCATGCCCCCGGTTTATCATTCAATCAAAATATGAGGAGAAAATCCTAGCCGCGTCAGCTCATAGTCCCGTCTCAGCTATGTATGATCAATCTAGATGTTCACGCCCGAAGAGGTAGCCATAGAGACCATGAATCTACAAGCTCGACAATACCCGGTTGAAGTCTCGAAATGTAATGTACCTCGGTCACATGACAAAGCAAGATAAGCAAGATGGTGTAGTCAAAGTAATACTTAGGTGGATAATAAACATGAATCGGGTTAAATTTAGGGTCATATGCGAAAGAATAATTTTATTTGCCTAACATAAAACAGTTTCAAAAGTAGCATACAAAATAATATTTATGGAATGAAAACGCCACCAAAATCCAAACCCAAAAGAAATTGATGACATGTGTAGGCCAGTTTAATCACTAGCGCATGACCAACAATAGGGAAACCCAACTTTCAGCAATCAAGCGTAAACGAAGCCAGCCAGAGTGATACTCTTCGTCGCCTTATCTCAACAAAACTGCAGTCAAGTCCAGATACAAGATTCTTGCATCCACAGTTTTTTTTGTTTTTGGTAATTCAACACCCATAATCTATTAATCTCCTTGTAAACCACTCTATTCCTACTACGTCTCATAATTTTTTCGAACAAACAATGAACAAGCAGCAACATGGGATGAGAGATACATTTGTCAGTGTATTCAGTTCAATCAGAGTATATCAAAACTACAAGTGACAAAATGATGAATCATGCCTTCTATTATAATGCAGGTAACATGCATAGCAACTAACGTTGGCAACCTTCAACAAAGGTACAGACAGTAGTGAATAGCCAGGGAGAGATTATAGAGTAGAAAAGAAGACAAAAGGAGCGTAAAACTGATGTTTGAGGAAGCCATAATCGAAGTTACACAAGGAGTCGCTACTCGTATAGCTATTCAGAAGACAATCGGAGAAGGAAGGCATCCACCGGTTATACGTCGGTCAAAATGTATCAAGCCCAAAGCAATATCAAAGAGCCTATTAGACCAAGCAAAACAACAACCAGACTATACATATTTCTCTTCTCTAAATCACGAAACAAAACCAAATTGAACGACATAAAACCAGTAGAGAGGAATTGAACCATACAGCCTAATCTAAACCAGAGCCGTAGTGATCCGTACAAGCATAGACTAGAATCGAATTTGAATCAAGAGAAACGAGTGCCTGACCTGGGAACCATAAATGGTTCGATTGAAACTCAGAACAGAATCGGGCTGACACATAGGCAATTTGAAAAGGCTTCGGAGGTAAGCCTGGCATGTCGCTTTCTTCTCTTTGAGTTCATCACCCTCACGGCCGTCTGTGAAGAGAAAATCCAAGCGTAGAGCCTGTGTTTCCTTGCTCGTCAGTTAGGTCGCAAAAATCACCATTCGTGAAAAGATGAAGCAGGCGTAGAGCATGTATTTCCTAGTTCGTCGGCTTCTGTGCAGTGAGATGTACGGAGGCGCAAAGCATATATGTTCCCTCATTCGCCAGTCGGAGTAGAAAAATTACCGTCGAAAAAGGAAACAAAGAGGAGGAGCAGGTATATTCCATGTTCGTCGGTGAAGAGATGGGCAGAGCTGCTCGTTCTTCGTTCTCCAGTTGGTTTACATATTTATGGAAGTGAAGGGATGAATGAAGGCGCAGAGCACGGGTGTTCCTTGTCGCCATTGAGGATGTAAAAAAAATTTTGAGCGAGGAGGATGAAGATAGCAGAGATGCATGCTCCTTTGTTCGCCGGTTCAGGTTGCAAGATTGTTGTCATGACGTGAATGATAACATGAAGGAGCAGGGGTTGGGGCTTGTTTGTTGCTCGACAGTTGAGATGAGGAAAATGGAGGTGCAGGGTAAGTATGTTTTGTTGGTCGCTTGATGTGAACATTACCGTGAAGAGAACAAAATGAAGGAGGCACGAGCCTGGCTTTGGGTTGCAAATCGACGGGAGTGAAGAGTTTGAAGGAGGCGTGAACAGTCTGTTCATGTTCACCAGTTAGGTTGTAAAACCGTGAGTGAAGACAAGAAAAGATGCAGAGTGAAGAGCTTGACGGAGACGTGGAGCTGTTGTTCGCCAGCGACGTGAAGAGAATGAGGAGGGCTTGTATATCCTTGTTCGTCGGTTGTTGGGTTGGTAATACGCCTTGAGTGAGGATAGGAAACAAAGGTGGCGCAGAGCTCGATCCTTATTCCACCAGTTGAAGAGAATGAGAGGTGCAGAACAGATTCGTTCCTCGTTCGTGAGGAAAACGATGAACAAGATACAGAGCTCATATGTTCTGTGTTTGCTAGTTGAAGATAATGGAGATGGCTTCAAGTTCATACGTTCCTCGTACGCATGAAAGGAATGAAGATGGAACTTACTATGAAGAAGATAATGAGGATGGAGGAGCTCATTCGTCAGTTTTTTTTGGGTTGCAAGTTACCGTGCTGAAGAGAATGAAGAGAGTGGAGCAGACTGCTCTTGGTTCGCCGGGTAGGTTACAAAGTCACCGTGTTGAAGAGAATAAAGAGAACATGGCATATTGTTTTCGTTCGCCTGGTGGGAATGATGGAGATGGAGGAAGAGCATCTATACTTTTTGTTTGCCAGTTCGGCTAGCAAACTACCGTGAGCAGAGAATGAAGTGCAGGGCATTTCTGGTTCACCATTCAGGAAGAAAATGACGATATAGAGCCAGGATGATCTTGTTCACATGCTGGTTTTCTTGAGAAAAAATAAATGGGGATGGGAGATCGGAGAGGAGAAAAGACCAGAGGAAGCGGACGTTCTCCTTTTGTGTTTTTTTTCTTGAACGAGAGCTTTTACACAGAAGATTTTTTTTTGGAGGAAGAAATTCTGAGAATGGTGAAGAGGACCGCGATGGAGAAGAGGTGGGTAATGAAAGAAAATCGAAGGAGGCCGGGGAAGCAGGACATGGGTGTCGGTGTTGGAGGTGATTTCCGATGAAGGGATAAAGAAGATGAACCATCCTCGTTCTCCCTGGAAGCTCGTCCCTTTTTAGATTCAAGTAGGAGAATGTTTTTGAAGAGGTTGGATGGCGAATCGAGAAAGAGATCGACAGAGTATGGGTCTCCTGGGTTGAATCGAGGAAGCATGGGTTTTATGGTGGTTTTCAAAACAAGAAGAGACCAAGCGTGGTGTCTTCTCTGTCTTTTTTTGTTTTTGTTCTTCTCGAGATTTCAAAACCAAAAGGAGGAAGACCAGGACCTCATTTGGGGTATTGGCAAAAATCGGACCCAATTGAAGGGTTGGGCCGCGGTTAATCTGGACCGAAGCAAGGTCTTGTTTAGTTGGCAATATGCCTGGAAAAAAATGAATAAAAATTCTACACTTCCCTAGATTCGAACACTAGGCATTTGCATCCTTCAAGAACCAAGTGACCAGTTAAGCTAAGACAACATTTCTGTATATGATTGCGATGACTCGAACTAAAACTCTTATTCAAGCTAAATGGAGAAAAATAAAAATGCCTTCGTCTTCCACCAGATTTGAACTTGAGATCTATAGGTTTATGAGTTAGGACTTTAACCAACTAAGCTATGTCAAATCTTAGTATGTACATGAGAGAAATAATATAAGAGCTCTAAATTTGACTGGATGACTTTGTCTTTCAAGAGCTACAAATCCAAAAGAAAGTATATGCAATAAAAAGAGATGATTAATCTAATGCATGAAATTATGGAATGTAAATAATAAGATAAATAAATAAAACAAAATGAATGGGTTTAAAACCGGATTATTGTTTGAAAATTCATTTTTTGGAAAATCGTGTTTTTATGAAATGCTTTAAAAAAAACGTCATAAAATGACGGTTTCGTTATGGCACGCACGCTAATATGTTTTTTTTTTTGAAAGAGAAAGGCGACGACCCCTCTTATTATTTCGAAATTTGCTTTATGGGGTGAGAATTTTTGGTGTCTACACTTAACAGTTGGGATAGTTTTGACGTACGCGTTTTAAGTAACAAAACCGACTGTTTTAGAGAAACCCGTAACAAAACTGTAGAAAACAGGGGTGAACTGTCGGGTTGCTTATTATTCGGAAATACCGGATGTAGTTAGTCATGGAGACTGACTTATAGTTTTATTACCGTTTAGAGTGTACTTCTGACAAGGACGCTTGACGAGCTAACGGACTACACGGAGCGTAGGATCTTGCTGATTCATACTCCACCTAATACAATCAGGGTGAACGGTATGTAAAGGGGTTTGCCGAGTTGACCTAAGGTTGCTCCTTGGGCTCGGATTTGGTTGATATAACTTGTGTGTTATATGTGTGGATACATGTATGTGATTGTGTGCTACTGCATTAATTATTTATGCACGAGCGTCCTACGGGACTAACACTACGACTATAGATCGACTTATATAAACATACATATGCGTTGTGATGACATGACGGTTACTTGATATAATACCATGATATTAATATTAAGTATTGGTAACCTAAGTAAAACACTTAGGAACGAGTCACGACATTGTCGGTCTCTAGAGCATGGATCTCTAACATAAATATCACCTAGATGACTTCTAGGTATGCGTGACCCATTGGGCCGCTGGTTAATAAATATTCTCCATAAGACTAAGAGCAGATCTTAAACATTATGAGAGAGTGATGGTATGAGATTGAGGTGAGGAATCCCGGTAGTTTACGAACTACTTGGTTGCGCATTTGTGATCACTGAGGGGTTTCCTATTGGATTCCGCTCCAGGTTATATCCAACGAGCCCAAATAGGTTCGTGGATCAGGTGGCTACGGCCTTTTTATGGACGTCTTACGAGACATAAGTGAGTCAGGGGCCTCCGGACCTCTGGCGAAATGAGCACCTTTGTGTACGGGGGACTACTGTCCATGGTGAGGTTATCGGGTTGTCCTAACATGACGCCCTACTGACATTAATTAAACATGGTTGGATGGAGCCTACAAGGCTAAGGTAAATTAACTATGGGAACTGTACGCTACGGCGAATGTACATTGTACATATGGACGGGGCTTGAAAGCCAAACTAAAATAAATTGACAGTGGATGGTGAACACTACGGCGATTGTACATTGTACAAAATATTGTTGTTATTGCTCGATACGTTCGATATACAAATGTTGTTTGAAATATTCTATGAATGTTTGGTTGGATGGATGATTAATGTTTATGAAATTTGGATGGTTGATTATGTATATTATACATTTATGCTTCAGTTTTGATTATAACTGTAAAAAGGAAAAGCATGAAACCAATCTAATAATAAGATGGTTAAAATGACAAGTGACCATTAGGGTCCAGGCCCGGCATACTCAGCGTCTATCGCTGATACTACACCATTTCAGGTTGTTGATCATTGTCGGAGCTGAAGAGCAGGAACAGGGTAGTTGGAGATGTTGTATGGTAATGAAGATGGTGTATGGTCTTATGGTAAGGTTATGTATTTTTCAGGATTGGGTAGACGCTCACTTGTCAATGTTTATGGTTATGGACTTAGTTTGATGTATAGGAGTTTCTCGTTATCACTGCGGTTAGCAGTTTGTTTTATTGGAAGTTGGATGTGGTTTGGCTACGTTGCTCGCATGGGCGAGTAATGGCCGGTGACACCCGTGTGAGTTTTGTAATTGTTATTTTTTTTCCGCTGCGAGACGTTTTATTTATTGCTACGTGAGGGATTATATCGTGATTATGGAGAGGGGTGTTACAAAAGTGGTATCAGAGCGGAGTACCGCTCTGATGACGAGAAAGTAGGTTAAGACAATGAGCTTAGGACTTGGGAAATATTGGGAAACATTTAGGAGGTACGAGACGATTCGTCTCAAAGATATTGTGTCTAGAACGCAAATGCGTGACAGGATAGCCTTTAAGGCAACTTAATATCTATTGGTTGTGTACGGTAATTTACCGAGTATTTATGTGACATACTGTACTACAGATGTCTGGTGGTACTAGAGGGCGTGGTGCTGGAAGAGGTAGAGGCGGTGACCCCGGCATTCCAGGAGTTGCTGAGACGGTTGCAGCCGTTCTTGCACAGCTGGGTACTCAGATAGGAGGAGCACCAGCCCACCCGCCACAGCCCAGGGAAACAAACTGGCTGAAGTCAGTTACAGAGACCCGACCACCTACATATTCAGGGGAACCAGACCCCGTAGCTTTGGAACGTTACATCGTGGAACATGAGAAGGCCTATGAAGCGTTACAGGTACCTGACGACAAGAAGGTCGCTATTGCTGCTTTCCATCTGAAGGATGCAGCCAGCACTTGGTGGAGGTTGGTCAAGGACCAGCACCTGGCTACGCCCGACTTTTCGTGGGCTGCCTTTGTTGAGTTACTAAGAGGGAAGTACTACCCGGCGCACCTCAAACAGAAGAAGCGCCATGAGTTTGAAACATTGACCCAGGGAGGTCTGACCGTGGACGAGTATTACGCTCGATTCATTGGTCTACTACTTCATCCCCGGTGTGGATTACTCAGAAACCGTAAAGATCGAGAAGTTCCGGGGAGGACTATTATTTCGCATCCAGATGGCGATGGGTGCTACCCTCTACACTACCATCCAGGTATTAACATGAATGCCATAAATTCTTTACTTACTATAGTACCGTATAACCTTGTGAGAACTTACCAATGAGATTCCAGGAGTGTTACGACGCTGCCTCGAGGACGGAGCTAATGCTCCAGACTCGGGAAGAGACTCTAGGGGCAAAGAAAAGGAAGAACCCTGAGGAGAGTCTGAGGGTGGAGGAGCATCTTCAAGCGATGGCCAGAAAAAGGGAAAGTAAGGACTTAACCCAAGATTATTATCATACTAAATACCTTACGAATGCTGACCCGAAACCTTAAACAGGAAATTCTTTCCAAAGAAAGGGCAGCAGGGTCACCAGGGAAAGAAAGGGAAAGAGCCCGTCCTGCAGTTGACCGGCCCAGCTATTGATGCTAAGCCTCTGAGATCTGCACCTCCTAAGGGTGAGAACACCTACCTCTTAAATTCAAATATAATCTAACCTATATCACAGATTTAACTTAAACTTAAATACTATCATCAGGCACCGGACAGCCCCAGCGCCATTTTTACTGTAAGCGTTGTGGGAAGGACCATCCAGGGGTCGACTGCGAAGGCCGCAAAGTTGTCGTACGCCCACAAAGAGGGCCATAGGGAATTTGAATGTTGGATGAACCCAGAGAGCCGTAATTACAGGCCACCAAAGAATACTCAGAAGACCTCAGCTGGAGGATCTGGAGTACCACGAGGCGGTCAGGATGGCTAGACATCTGCTGATGCTGGAGCCCAGAAGGGCAAGGGAGTAGATAGGGCATGAGTACCCATACTCCATGAGACCGCTAGTGGAAGACTTTTACTTACTATGTTGTGTGCTTACCTTGAATGTTAGAAGGAGCTATGTTATAAGTATGTGGGAGTGTGTCATTGACCACTCGCCTTTTGTGTAAGACTTTGGGATTAGTTGTGTGTACTCAGTACCAAAAGCTTTAAACCTTGACGGATATATATATGAACAGGAT
>CM041779.1:16954901-16977983 GCA_023374045.1 Limonium bicolor | reverse complement strand
CGCCATGTGAGTGAGAATATGACAGCCGTTAGGGAGAGAGTAGAGAGGAAAGAGAGGGTAGGCCATGGGGAATTAGTTTCAGGGATGACATGACGACGGTAGATCAATGCATTTGCTACCATGTAGAAGACGAAGAGAGTCCCAATACAGACAAGGTTCAGAAGGATTTCGAGATCAGTTAATAGAGCGATTGCGGCTGTGAATATTCCTGGAGATAATATAAGGATCGATCAATTGTTAAATTAAGATGTTAAACAAAGTGTGTCAAAAGCAAGCACGTAAAAAGAATGTTATGCCTAGTCAAGATTGATGAAATGAAATAAAGTAGATATTGATTCCTACTGCAAAGTAAGCTAGCTAGGAAATCTCTAAAATTGTCGATCCTTTTGTCTAATCCCTACATTTCAAGTTAGATTCATTCTTGACAATGACGAGAATCATTACTATAAATGTTGAACCAAGCCAACCAAGTAGACAAAATAATATATTCTCACGTGGTGTTTTTTAGCGTAAGAGTAAGGTCAACTAGTTGACAAGACCAAGCCAACAGAAAAGATAGAAGAATATGAATATTTGAACCAAACAGAACTGAGATACCATTCTTCAACACACAACACAAGTGGGTTCCAAGTCTTTTACAACAACAGGGATCGATAAAGAATATCAACTGTTGAAAAGGTAGAGATAACGCAATTTAGATGGGTGGACACTTCCTTCCAAATCCGCTAAGATTGCCAAAATAAAGCTTCAAAAAATCATCAACAACCTACTTACTTGCTTTCTATTTCTCGTGTAATTAGCAAACTTTGTCATTTCAGTGGATGATTAAAAAGTTGGGTTTGATGAACTTTTCATCATCCGCCACTGAATTCCAGTAAAACAAAAACAAAAAAGAAACCACCCATGCTAATGAAATGTCACTATATTATTTATTGTCGCGAAAAAAGACAAATTTCTGAACAAAAGTTAAAACTAGCTTTATAGGTGAAGCGGCGATCTTGCAAAAAAAAAAAAAAACCTAATATGCTTTACAGCCAAAGCACCAATTAACCTGATCCTCATTAAATTACACTAGCTAGCACTCAGCAGGAGAACACAAACAAACTACTACTGATGAATTAACCAAGTTACAATATTGTTCTTCTTGACCTATCTGTAGTGTATATTATTCTGCACCCACTCACTCAGTTTTCCATTCATGCCTCTTTTTACAATGCAAGCTAGGGACTCCATTGTTATTGTTAGTTGTTTATCCCCATCCATCACCTCTTGATCAGCAAGAGTCAGACTTTGATTTTGAATGTGCATGCTTCAGCACTTGAAGTGACCATATAATTAAATTTAATCTTAAATGGACAATATCTCTAACAATTTCTTTAATGAATCACTTTTTGGACAACAATAGCTTTAATTAGATCAAGTTTTATTTTTTGAGTCAATAGAAACACAATAATAACATACTCCCTCCGTCCTCAATATTAAGCATATAAGATAAAATAATTTTATAAAATTAAATTTTATATTATATAGTTTATCATGTAAGGAATCATATGCAAAACTTTAATTTTCAAAATTAATTTATCTTATATGTTAAAAATTGAAGTCAAATGATCCCAATAGTAAACAAGACGATCAATTCAGGACGGAGGGAGTAGTGCATTTATACTTTACATTTGATAACTAATTCAAATATATTTATAAATTATTTCAAGTCAATCAAATTAGTAGAATTAGGATCAGACAGACTACGCAACAAAAGTAGTGAGAGAGAGAGAGAGTGTTTACCTAGGAAAGCTGAAGCGTTGACGGGAGTAAACGTGTTGGGGTGAATCTTCGCAAACCAAGCAGGGACAACATTAGACCGTCCGATGACACACATATACCTAGCCTGACCTAGCATCGCCACCATCAGAGAAGTCAAAATACCGAAACTAGCCCCACCGCCGATCACTCTAGATACCCACTCCCACCCTTTCTGCCCACTAAACGCCGCCGAGAACGGAGCATCTGGGTCAATCTGTTATTATTATTTTTACTTTTCAGAAACAACACATCAATATTATATTATATTTTTTTTTGATAACAAACAAGCAATACTCCTCCGTCCTGAATTGACCGTCCTGTTTGCTTTATGGCACGCTTTTCCACTTCAATATTAAGCATATAAGATAAAATAATTTTATAAAACTAAATTTTGTAACATAGAGTTTATCATGTTTGGATTATATGCAAAACTTAAATTTTCAAAATTAATTTATCTTATATGTTAAAAATTGAAGTCAAACGACATGTCCAAATAGTAAACAAGACGGTCAATTCAGGACGGAGGGAGTTATATATTTATATCAAAAGTGAAACGTACAAGCAAAATCGAAATAATAATAATAATAAGATCTTAGTCGTACGTACTGCATCGTATGGAATGAGCATGCACATGGCAGCCGACATCAAACAGTAGAGAACAGTCACTATTGCAACCGATCCGGATACCCCCACTGGAATATCTTTTATAGGGTTCTTAACTTCCTCCGCCATCGTTGAAACGGCGTCGTACCCGATGTAACTCAGATACACCAGTGCTGCACCGTTTATCACACGGATGCTCCGAATGGAAAGAATCCGGCAGTATGGTGATCCGGGTCAACCGGGTGAGTCAGATTCTGGACATCGCCTTTCCAGAACCCGATAATAATCACGAATCCAATGAATAGAAGGTGAGCTCCAGTCAAGATCATGTTCACAACCGAGCTCTCTCTCGTACTGTTTTTTTTTTTCAATTTATTATTAAGTTAAAAGAAAGTACCAAACTTTTAAATTTTTTTTTGAAAAGAAATTTAAAATTATAGAAAAAAAGTACACGAAAAAAAAAAGAAAAAAACGAAAGAACAAAAACAGAGGGATCGATATTGATTGATTTATGAGAAAGAAAATGGAGAGTTGACCTGTAACAAATGGTAAAAGTGAGACGAGAATGACCACGACAGCAAGAAGATCGACTTCATTGAATCCTTTTGGAAGATAAGAAATAGTAAATCTCCATTTTGAAGTTGAGACTCCGATTGCAGCACTGAGGTAAGCGGTGAAACTCCGAGCAACTGCTGCGTTTGATAGAACATAGTCAACTATCAAGTTCGCTCCGGTTAAAAACGCCGCGAATTCCCCTGCAATCAAGAAACAGAGTAAATGAAATTCGTTTCCGATTCTTGATGAATTAAACCCAACTCCAACAAAACAACTGATCAATCAATTCATTCAACGACTACTACTAACCAAACGTGACGCGAAGATAAGTGAAGGCACCACCAGCGACGGGAATATCAACAGCAAACTCCGTGTAACAGAAAGCTGATAAGAGAGCGCAGAACCCAGCAATGGCGTATGAAAGTACAACGCCAGGACCGGAAAGGTGTCTCGCTGCTTGACCAGTGGTAACGAAAACACCAGCGCCTAGCATACCTCCGAGCCCAAGCGCGATTAAGTCATACCAACGGAGTGACCGTTGCATGCAAGCGCCGGACCGGGCACGGACTCTACCGGTTTCGTCCAATGGAGAGGAGACGGCGCAGAACCGTTTCGCTAGACGAGTTGGTGTCTGCGCAAGTGCCTTGCGGTAGGCGGTGAAGCTAGAGAAGGAGGAAGACGACGGCGATGGGGATGGGGAGATCTGCATAGTGTAGTAGTGGGTGTGGGCAGAATGGAAGTAGTATAGGAGGAGCACGCAGTCAGTGTCTACCTAGAGAATCAGAGATGGGTTTTCTCTGTTCTCTGTGATTTACGAGGCAGAAAGAGGTTTTTGATAGGAGTGACGGAATGGAGCAGTGGGAAGTGGGATCAACTTTTTCATACGAGAGTTTGCAAGTTGCAAACTGACTGGGGAAGTTACTGGTCCAACGGAAACGCAAGGAGATGGGGTATGGAAACAAACCGTGAACTTCATTTTAGATTATTGCAGGTTACTAGTAGTACTTGTATCTAGGCACTAAATCAGACAAAGGCATAAAATATCACCAAACTATTGGGTTCCCCCCTATCGTTATGTGCAATCGTAGAGATTTTCTTTTTTCAAAAGTCGAAAAAGTTGCTTATACTTTTATAACCCCGGTCGGCAAAACTATTGGTTTTATTTTCCAAAAGACCTACTATTGTTTTTTATTTTGGAAATTTTAGGAAATGCCACCATAACCTAAGAATTCCTGGAAAAAAAACTCAGGCAATTACGCAGTTAAAAAGATTTTAGTGGGTGTTTGTTTTGGGTAATCTCGAATGGGAATCGGAATGTCCTCTTGTTTGTTTTGTCAGTTTTTTTTATTTTTATGAAAGAGAATGGGATTACCTAAAACTCTTTATCTTGATTCTCCACCCCTTAATAGCGAATGGAATTCTCTTTCCCCATTATACTTTGACCGATGACTAATGACCATTGACCGGTGACCGGTGAATATTGACTGGTAATTAATGACCGTTGACCAGCAACCGACATGACCATTGACTGGTTATTTATTTCATTTCCCCTAGCTCAAACAAACAACCATGAAAATCAAAGTTTTCCGTTCCTCCCCATGTTTCCCCTGCCTGAAACAAACGCCCTCTTAGTAACATTCAAGCAACAAGCAAGCACACATGCACACAGAAACACTGAACAAAAACAAGACATCCACACGTCAAAGGCATCAAGCACATAGCTTGACAAGCCTTTGGGTAAATTAACCAAGGACCCCAGCATTGCAGCACACAACCAACATGCCGGATGCGCCACTCATAACCACAAGGATGAGAGTGGACTTTGTACCACCCTTAATAGATAAGTTATTCGGTCATCCCTATTCCCTTAACATCAAGCGTCAAGGCCAAAGGGATGTGCACACACCACTTGCAACTCCTTCCCAAGTGTGCAGCCCAAGTACAAGTAATGCCGGTGTTTGGGTTACAACAAGATTGACCCACACAGTCAATGCAAGCACCGACAACCGGAGGGTGAGGGCATCGGGCGAACATCAGCACACTTATCTCCACCCTAATCCAACTCTTTCTTGTACGAGCCACAAAGGCTCTAACGATGTGTCGCCCGCACATCGGGGTAAGATTAACCAGGGACATACTCAGTTGATTTCATTGTTGGCATATTTATGAAAAGCCACGAAAAAAACATAAAATATCACTATATTTTTGTACAAGTTCATGAAATTAAATGTCACTATCTCATTGACCAAAAGAAAAAAAAGACAAAAATACCCCTACTAGTTAACAAAGTACTTTTAAAGTTCACAATATACCCCTAAGTGTTAACAAATTCACTAAAATTCACAAAAAATTTCAAACTACTATAAAATTATAAAAAAGTATAAAAATATTTAAAATTATAAAAATTATAAAAATGAAAAATAAAATGAAAATAAATTAAATTATCTTCAAATATCGAAAAAAGAATATTTCTTATATTCTTTATAAAAATTTTAATACCATAAAAAAGAATAATGATTTAAATACATAATTTATACCAATTTTCTACCAATTAAGTACCATAATTTTATACCAATTGAATACCGTAAATTTTACCTTACATGTTTAGATTATTTTTTCTACCAATTTAAAATATTTATTCAAAATAAATTATTTATATTTATATTTTTAGCCAATATTTAGAAAATATATATTTTTGTATTTATATTATATTTTACAAATAAATTTATGACATAATATTTTTTATCTACAAAATAGAATATAATTTTTTTGAATAAATAATTTTTATTTTTAAAAAATATTATTTATAATTTATATATTTTAAATAAATTATTTCTATTTTTAGCTAATATTTTTGGAAATTTATTATTTTTTAATTTGTATTCTAGTTATCATAAAATTGATGCAATACAAATTTGTTATATACAAAATATTATGTCATAAATTTATCTTTAAAATAGAATGTAAAAGTAAAAGAAACAAATTTTCTTAATATTAGTTAAAAAAACATAAAATAATTGATTTTTGAATCAATATTTCAAATTGGTAGAAAAAAAATCTTAAAAATATAAGGTAAAATTATGGTATCTGAATGATATAAATTATGGTACCTAACTGGTATAAATGGGTAAAAAATTGATATAAACTATGTGTTTAAAACATTATATTAATTTTTAGGGTATTGAATAATTTTAAAAAGAATCTAAGAAATATTTACATTTTCCAATATTTTATGATATGTTACTTTACAATTTTCATATTTTTTAAATGTTTTTATAGTTATCTATAATTTTACATTATTTTGATTTTATTTAGTGAATTTTAAACACTTAGGGTATATTGTGTACTTTAAAAGTAATTTGTTAACTAGTAGGGATATTTTTGTCATTTTTTCTTCTGGTCAATGAGATAGTGACATTTTATGGACTTTTGCAAAAATGTAGTGGTATTTCATGAATTTGCCAAAAAAAATAGTGGTATTTCATGAAATTTCCCTTGTTTTTTTCTATAAAAAGCATCAACCATTAAAAACTATCTATAAAGCAAATTCTTTTGTAAAGATACAATCAAAATTGATATGATAATTAATGTATATGATATATGAGAGAAACAGTATTCTTTATCACATAAGCTGTTGAGATCTATACAGACACTCATCCAAACTTTGCGCAAAATCTATTTCACGAACATCTTTAACCTCAGGCTATAGGTTCGTGTATTGAATTTCAACGACCCGAAGTAATGCATCATTGAGGGATAATTTGGCTTTAAAATGAAGGGGAACTTATCCACCAATTCTACATTCAAGTAATATAAGGTAAACAGTCGTATGTTCTATTTAACCGTTCAAAAGGTATCCTCACACTACGATGCTAATTTGTTTGTGTTGTATTTAACTGTTCAAAAGTAATATAAATAATGTCGCATCTCTCGCTTATAGACAAGATCCAATAAACATTCTAAACTCCGGTCGAGAATTAAGAACAACATTATGTAAATGAATAAACTTTTACTAAACTAAAGTAATCAAATCATCGTCGAACAAATATAAAACAAAGATCCAGGGCTACATTGGACAGCTGAATTACTTCGTTGGAATGGAGTTCCTTCATACAGAAAGAGCAATTATCTTAAATCAAGGTAAATATGCCCAAGATTTGCTAAATTAATATTTACCTACTAACTCCTCTATGGTTGTAGTTCCTTTGCTGCCAGAACAAAAAAGTTAGAGCAAAAACAAGGGAAGCCTCTTCAAGATAGTACTTCCTATAGACGGTTGATAGGCAGAAGCAACTTTCTCACAAACACAAGACCTGATTTAGCTTACCCAGTGCAGTTCGTAAGTCAATTATTTAAGGGCCCTACTACAGAACACTATAAGGCAGCAATACACCTTCTGCGCTACATCAAAGGAACTTTACATCAGGATATCTTGTTCAACAACAATCCATAAATGGTTTTAAAGGCTTATTGTGATGCGGATTAGACAAGCTATCCATTGACTAGCTAGGAGATCTGTAAGCTGGTATATAATATTCTTGGGAAGAACTGCAATTAGTTGGAAGTAAAAAAAAAAGCAACAAACTATTGCTCTCTCTACAGCTGACGCTGAATACAAATCAATAGACATGTTACTACAAAATTGACATGGTTATCAAGACTCATGCATGAGCTGGGGACAGAAGGAACAACTTCAATCTAGGTTAGCTGCGACAATAAGGCAACAATACATATCGTCGGAAACCTAGTTTTTCACGAGAGAACCAAGCATATAGACTTGGATTGCCATCTGATTCAGGAGAAAATCAAGGAAGGACTGATCAAACTCGAACACATTCCAGGATTACACTGATAATGATCGACTAACTCTGGAGCTCGATGAGATCGAAGCAGACCAGAGAAGGAGAAGAAACAGAAAGGAGAATAACTTTCCTTTGAATTGAAGAACGGGATTACAGAACTTAGAGAGTAAGATAGAAAACTAAGCCATATATCTAGGGCCTAATATGACCGTTGACCAACGTTACTGATAAAATGTTATAACAGAGAACAAATAATGTACACCTATCTTATACACCTATCTTAACAGGCCCCCTCAAAACAGACACCCAGTGACTGTTTTGAATCTTCAGACTGTGAATTCACCAACCCCATATCATGTAATGTTTTGGTGTAACACCTCCCAGGTAGAACCTTTGTAAGCACATCAGCTAGCTGTGAGTGTGTGCTGATAAACTTGACCTCTATCAGTCCTTCCTCCAGCTTCTGTCTCACAAAGTGTACATCTACCTCAACATGCTTGGTGCGTTCGTGCAAGACAGGATTCCTAGCTATGTAGATAGCTGACTGACTATCTGACTTCACGGGGACTGGTATCACGTCCTTCACTCCAAGATCTGATAAAAGTCTTGTGATCCAGCTTAACTCAGCAGTCACGAGCCTCATGGATCTGTACTCAGCTTCGGCTGAAGAGAGCGCTACAGTGGGCTGCTTCTTTGATTTCCATGACAAGGGGCAGCCTCCAGCTGTATGAAATAGCCACTTACTGATCTTCTTGTATTTGGGCAGCTGGCCCAGTCTGAGTCACAAAAAGCCAACAGATTCAGTGAGTTTCTTTTATCGAAAAACAGACCATAATTCAATGTACCTTTGATGTATTTTAGAGTATGTAAAGCAGCAGCATAGTGTAAGTCTGTGGGTTTTTCCAAGAATTGACTTAGCAATTGGATAGTGAAACTCAGGTCTGGCCTGCTATGCATCAGGAAACTAATTCTACCTACCAATCTTCTGTAAACAGAGGTATCTGAGAGAGGATTTCCCTTGTCCCTGATGAGTTTAACATTAAGCTCAAGAGGGCCAACTGTTGTTTTATTGTTCCAGCAATCAAACTCTTTCAAAAGGTCCTCTGCATACTTTCTTTGTGTCAGGACCACACCTTGTGTGGTGTGCAAAAATTCCAAACCCAGAAATAAATTTAAACGACCCAAATCCTTTATTTGAAATTTCTTATTCATACTTTCCTTGACCAGCTGAATCATCTTAGTATCACTTCCAGTTAATAATATGTCATCCACATATACAACCAGAAAACAAACACCATCATCACTGTTTCTACAGAAAAGAGAGTAATCATTGAGAGACTGAGAAAAACCAAGTTCTTTAAGGAAAATGCTAAGCTTTTGGTGCCATTGCCTAGAGGCTTGCTTAAGGTCGTATAAAGACTTTTTCAATAAGCATACTTTGTTGTGTCTACAGTGTTAAGTCCCTCAAGCAGTTCCATATAAACTTCCTCAAGAAGATCCCCGTGTAGAAACGCATTGTTGACATCAAGTTGGTCAACAGTCCACCCCCTTTTGGTGGCAACAATGACTAAAGCTCGAATTGTAGTAAATTTAACTACAGGGGAAAACGTTTCCTGGTAGTCTATACCGTGCCTCTGTGTAAATCCTTTTGCTACTAGCCTAGCCTTGCACCTCTCAAGGGTACCATCTGATTTATATTTATTTCTAAACACCCACTTGCATTTGACAGGTTTCTTACCCTTTGGGAGTTCAGTTATGACCCAGGTTTTATTTCTATTGAGGGCAAGGAACTCTTCTGCTATGGCTTTTCTCCATTTGGGATCCTTAACAGCACTGTGATAGTCTCTGGGTTCTACCTCTCTGTTTAAAATGGATTTATGATGGGAAGTGTTGGCAAGTAAACAGAGAACTTGAGCAGGGTAAACAGATGATGTTAAAGAATTACTATCATCAATGTGCAGAGAGTTTTCATTATCACACTGATTACCAAGAATATTAGTATTTTGAGTGCTAGAAGCAATCCTAAGTCTATCAGATAGAATTGCAGTAAAAAGACAGTGTGGGGACTTATCTTCTTTTTGTGTGCAGACTTGGTTGATCTCATAGTCTTTCAGGTATTCAGGAGTATGTTTTGTCTTTGTGATCTTTAAGGAAAAATTCTTCAACTGGTTGATTTTCTTCTTCTGCTGTTGTATCCTGGGCTTCTTGTTCTGCTTTCTTGGCCTTGTTCTTCTGGTGAAGGCCTTTCTTGGCTGGTTTGTGTGTGTCCTCATTCTGCACTTCTGATGAGTTTCTTTGTTCTCTGTCACTTAGGTTAGTACTTTCAAAAAATACATTTAAATTGTCATCATCCTCCAGGATGGTAGGAAAAACAGACAAGTCATGTTCTCTATGATTTTGTGTGGTTTCAGCAGTGGTTTCTTTGCAAGGAAAAAGGTTCTCATGGAAATTGACATCTCTGCTGTATATTATTTTGTCGTGGTCAAGATCATAAATCTTGTATCCCTTTTTGCCTTGCGGGTATCCAATGAAAATGCCTTTCACACATCTAGAGGAAAATTTATCATGCTGATCATAATTTATATTAGCAAAGCACAAACAACCAAAGCATCTAAGGAGATTGTAGTCTGGTTTTTCATTAAAAATGATTTCATATGGAATTTGGCCGCCTATTGATCTAGAAGGCATTCTGTTTATGAGGTATGTGGCGGTCATTACACTATCTCCCCAAAATTTTAAAGGTAAGCCCGACTGAAACATGAGGGCTCTTGCAGTATCCATAATGTGTCTATGTTTGCGCTCTACCACCCCGTTTTGTTGTGGACTGTGTGGGCAAGAGGTTTGGTGCATTATTCCCTTTTCTTTAAGAAGGTTAGCATTAAACTTTGAACTACCCAATTCATAAGCGTTGTCTGATCTAATACATTTTACTTTCTTGGCAAACTGTCTTTCAACTAATTCAATAAAATTGATTATTATTTGAAAGCAGTCAGACTTGTTGGCACATAAGTGAACCCATGTAGCTCTACTCTTGTCATCAACGATTGTCAAAAAATACTGAAAACCATCATGGGTTCTATGGGGGTAAGGCCCCCATAAATCTACATGTATTAGATCAAAAGTATTCTTGGATCTAGTGTTGCTTGCATTAAAAGGTAACCTGTGACTTTTGGCTCTAATGCAGGGTTCACACACAAATTGTTTACAAGGTTTATCTTTTCCTAGCAGATTCAAACTAAGAAGACCTTTCCTATGAAGATGTCCTAGGCGATAATGCCAAAGAGAAAAACTGTCATTACAATCAAATCCTATAACAGTTCTATTTCCAGAATTAACAGAACTAATCTTGTGTTTACAGAACCATCAGAAACTTTCTTGTCACAGAGATTGTCAAGCAGATAGAGACCACAGCAGCAATATCCTATTTCCACTTCATTCTTCCACTTAGAGTCCTGGTATACACAAGATTTGGAATCAAAATAAATCTTTCCTCCCATGTCTCTAGATAGCTTACTCACAGCAATAAGGTTGAATTGAAAACTTGGAACATAGAGAACATCATTCAGAGTTATCATAGAATTGATTCTCACTTTTCTTATAATTCTAACAAACTGCGGGTGTCCATCTGGCATGATTATGCTTTGGGCATTACTAAGGACATGATGCGAAATAAACATAGAAAACTCACATCACATGTGGTCAGAAGCACCAGAGTCAAGCAGCCAGACAGAACTATCAAATTCCCTTGTCATGTTGGGTTCTTTATTCTGATTATTGGCTAAAGCAAAAGATTCTGATAAATTAAAAGGGTAAGGATGGATCATACCTACGAAACCGCAATTGGTTTCTTTGATCTGATCTTCCTTGGCGACATTTTTGGACTTGCTGATGTACGCCAGAAGCTGATTGACTTGTTCGTTCGTCAAGCCACCCTTGAAAGGATCTTCAGGAGTTTCACCTTTTGCCTCATCAACAGCCGCGCTGGCATTTGCCTTCTTGTTCCCGTTACTTCTCCAGTTCTGAGGGAAGCCATGTTTGCGGTAGCACTTGTCTTCTTGGTGCCCATTTCTTCCGCAAAAGGTGCAGACAAGGGTTGAGCGTCTGGTGAAATTTCCCGTCTAATTGAAATTTCCCGTCTAATTTCTTGCTGCTGCTCTTCTCGAATTATCAGCTGCGAAAGACGATGAGGCTCCTTCAGAGAGATTAGCTACGGTTAGGGTTTTCTGCCGCTCTTCTTGCACGAGCAGAGAGAAAACTTGCTCTAGACTGGGCAAGGGTGTAATCATGAGTATGTTTCCTCTTATAATCACATACCGTTCATTAAGCCCCATGAGGAATTTGATTAATCGTCTCTCCTTAATGTAGGTCTGAAACTTCTCTGTATTGTTGCACTCACACTTGGGTATGGAGTTGGTGGCGTCAAACTCGTCCCAAAGATTCTTGACGCGGCTGAAGTATATCCCAATCGTGTCTCCTCCTTGAGAGATGGCGCTCAATTGCTGTTCGATTTCGTAGATCTTGGTAGCGTCTTTCTGCTCATACCATCCGCACAGCTGCTCCCAGATCTGAGCTGAGGTGGGGTTAAAAATGACGGTTTCTGCTATCGACTTCTCCAGACTTGAGAGGAGCCATGACATAACCATCTTATTACATCTTTCCCAGGCTTGCACCTTGTGCGCTGGAGTCTCTGGTTTCGCGGTTGTCCCATCCAAGAAACCGGTCTTGCTTTTTGCACCAAGAGCAATTTCAACTTGCTGTTTCCAGCAAGCAAAACCTGTCCCGTCGAACTTGCTTGCCACAGCTTGCCCTGGTTGATCGGAACTAGCAAGATATAGCGGGTCGCCGACTGGGATGTAGGTCTCATCCCCAGATTTGGTTTCTTTGTTCTCTTCTTGGTTAGGGTTTTCTGGCGGAGTCCCAGACATTCTCTAGACGGCGATGGAAACCAGCGAAAAATTGTACTGAAATTGGAGACGGAGATGAAGGGAAAACAAGATGGGAACGGAATCGCTCGAAGAACAATCTTGAAGGAAGAAAATAGAGACGGAGAAATTTGGCGACGGCGATGAAAGGGAATAACGAAATCGCCTGAAGTTAAATGCCGGGATACGAAAGAAAAACGAAGTCGCCTGAAGCTAAACACCGGGATTCCTTCGTGGCTCTGATACCATGATAATGATCGACTAACTCTGGAGCTCGATGAGATCGAAGCAGACCAGAGAGGAGAAGAAACAGAAAGGAGAATAACTTTCCTTTGAATTGAGAAGAACGGGATTACAAACTTAGAGAGTAAGATAGAAAACTAAGCCATATATCTAGGGCCTAATATGACTGTTGACCAACGTTACTGATAAAATGTTATAACAGAGAACAAATAATGTACACCTATCTTATACACCTATCTTAACATACACAGCTTATAGATATTCTCACAAAACAAGTCACTGCCAAAGATTATCAAACTTTCTTAACAAGATAGGTTTTGAGACATTACATTGGCATGACTCACTCTTTATAAGAATCAGGTTCCATTTCATTCGCACCCCTTCGTCTTAAGGGGCAGTGTTGGAATTACCTTTTCTACATCATTGTTTGGTTCAGTTTGTAATTAGTTTGGTAACTTTGTAATTATGAAGTTGGCTATTTTGTGTAATAACCGTTAGTGGGAAGGGGGTTCTAGTAGTTTATATAGGAGTCATTTCTTACTCTGTTCTAATATATACAACATTGTACAGTTTACTCAATAAATCATAGTGTATTCCCGTTTTTATTCTACAAGCATCGATCAATACATACATCGAGGGAGTTAAAAGATATATAAATAAACTGAAGACCCTAAATTGTAATATCCCACCTGTACTTGTTCTCTTAAAGTGACAGGCTCAGACAGAATGAGTGAATTTGGAGGATTCAAACTCAGGACCCCTTGCTTCCCTACTCCACCGTCACAACTTTCTCAATTTACATACACATGCATATGTACCTAATATAAAATTTTAAATTATTTAAAACATATCAACCGTTCTTGTTTATAAAATTAAATTTATGTACAAAGTGATATAAAATTAAGTTTCAAAGATGTATTTAGAAAAATATACCGGTATATATTTTAATTATCTATTTCTCTTTCTATAGTTGCTGCTTGAACCTGCCTGTTCGACCGATAATATACGATGGCAAGTCCATTTTGGTTGCTGTCAAGCAAGGTTTATACAAGTTTTGTTACTAGTTAATAAATAGTATGTTAATTTACTTAATTTGTCTTGTTTGTATGACATGTTACTTTCAAATTAATCGACGAACCCTGCTCATACACTATATACAGCAATAGTATGACGGTATGAAAATTAAAATGGAAAATAAAAGGGTGAATAATAATGCTTTAGTTTCAGATCAGGATGTATATATGCTTTTTGTTTTAACGCCTTCCTTTGTTACTTTTGTTTCTAAGGGCATCTCTGTTAAATTGGCAGAGAGGTATGGAACCTTTTTGTTTGTTTGGACGTCGACCTTATCCTCACCTCCAGTCCACATAACACAACTCATGATTAATAAAGCTAGAAAGCAGATGCAAGAAAGCCTGGCCACTTCTGCTACTTAATAGGCAAGTTTTGGTTGAAGTACGAGCATAACGGAGGGGTGAGAGGAACTATGGATGGGCATTAATGTAAATATAGGTATTAGCTGGGTAACTTTAACGGAGGGGGTGAGAGGAACTATGGGGGTAAGTATGCCCCATTCTTTTGCATAGCTAATAATCTAGCTGATGTCAGTTGTCAGCTGAAAGTTAGAAAAGTAGAGGGGAAAAATAGTTGATATGATAATTGATATATGTGACATACAGAGACAATAACTAGCTGATCAAATAAACTCGGTGCAAAAGTAATCAACAATTCATAAACAAACAAAGCTTATGCATGATTTTCAGACACTGGATTAAGATGTGAAAAAACAAAGCCATCTAGGGCTCCCAGTTAGGGATGTCAATAGGTCGGATTTGGGTCGGGTGGATCGTCACCCGATTTCACCCACTCTACCCGTACCCGACCCGTCATCTGTTTGGTATCACCCCGTCACCCACGGGTGAACTCACTTACCCGATTGTTTTTCCTTTTCCTTGTTCGCCAGTTAGGTTTGCAAATTACTGTGAGTGGAGTGAAAATAGAGGCGTAGAGCATGTAAGTTCCATGTTCACCGGTTAGGGTTGCAATTTACTTCAGAGAAGAGAATGAAAAACTGTGAAGAGCATGTATGTTCCATGTTCACTAGTTACGGTTGCAAAATTACCATGAGTGAAGAGAGAAAATAGAGGCGCATAGCATGTATGTTTCATGTTCGCCGGTTAGGATTGCGAAATTACCTTCAGTGAAGAGAATGAAAAACTTCACAGAGCATGTAAGTACCTTGTTCTCCAGTTAGGGTTGCAAAATTACCAAGAGTGAAGAGAGGAAATAGAGGCGCAGAACATGTATGTTCCATGTTTGCAGGCCAGGGTTGCAAAATTACCTTCAGTGAAGAGAGAAAATAGAGGCATAGAGCATATATGTTTCATGTTCGCCAGTTAGGGTTACAATTATCTTCAGTGAAGAGAATTAATAACTGTGCAGAGCATGTATGTTAGGGTTGAAAACTTGCTGAGAGTGATGAGAATGAAGAATGGCGCAGTCGCGCAGAGCATGAATGTTCCTTGTTCACTAGTTAGGGTTACAAAATTACTGTGAGTGAAGGGGAATGAATAATAGTTAACAACTTAACATATAATAATATATATTATATTTATGTAGGTGAACGGATCGGGTGAACGGGTGGAAAATATACACCCGTCACCCGACCCGCACCCGTTTCACCCGTCATCCATTTTTCACCCGGGTTTATGGTCAGTGACCGGGAAAAGGTACAAGCGGACCCATTACCATCCCTACTCCAGTTAAGGAAGACTTATTAGGTTGTAAGAGTAGTGATGACAAACCTATTGAAATGAAAAAATGGTCTAAAGAGATGGGCGTAGAAGAGGAAGAGGCTCTAGAATCTAAGAGAAAGTTGTCCATGAAGGGCAAGTGTTAAAGAAATTGTTGGACACTAGTAAAAATCAAATTTGGTGTTACAAAGTTTTTGGTAACGATTTAACTTCTTTCGTACTTGTTATTAGTGACAAGTATTTTGTTACCAAAGATAGTACTGAAGACTTTAAAAATTTTGAGACTACAATAACGATATCTGTTACAAAATCATATTTTTAGTAACGATATAACTTTTAATAACGAAAAAAATTCATTACAACAAATAAATTGATCTTTGGTTATGTCATCTCGTGTAACGATATGTAGCGACTTTTATCGTTACAATAAATTAGTAACGATTTGGATTTTTGATAACAATTGTTTGTTGTTACCCAACATCTATATTCTAGCAGTGGGAGGACGCGGAAGATCCCTTGGTTTTGAGCCAAAAGGCAACATGGTCGAGGTTATTTTGGGAAGTAAGGGGGAGACGCATACAAAGATGGTGACTAAAGGTTAGTTTGGTGAGAGTGATGTCGTGGACATGGAAGCAACAATCGAAGCGAATGAGACCTTGGAGCTTTCCATGAAGCTAGGTTGTAAGGCCTTGGATGAGGATAGGTCATGGACGCACCTTAAAGTGGCGTACTTGGAATCTAGCAAGAGTTACTTTGAATAGTGTGTATCGTAGAAAAGGAAAATGAGAAAAATGTGAGTATCATCCCACATAATCACTAGTACAAAAAACGTCTATTTTGATGACCCTCTCTGGGAGGTTGCAAAAAGAACCGCTGAAATAGGGCCTTAAAAATTCTTCTATTAAAAAAAAAGTTTATTAGCCTATTTTGGCGATTCCTACTAACAACCGCCGAATTAGATATTTTCCCCCTTTTTTAAAAAAATGAGCCTATTTCAGCGGCTATAGAAACAACCGCTGAAATATTTTTTTTCTAGATGTAGGGTAATTTCGCCAAGTGTGTGCCTCCTCCTCTCTTCATCCTCGTCGCTCACTGTAATTCACACACGCACCTTCGCCTCCCTTTATCCTTACTAATTTCTCAACCCTAACCTCTCTTCGCTCACAGTAATTTACTTAACCATCGTAACTTCTACACTCACGGTAACTGATAAACATACATGCTCGGTAATTCGCAATCCTAACTTCGAACATACATGCTTTGTGTCTTCGCTCTCTGCGCCTTCACCTCTCTTCATTCACGGTAATTTCGTAACCCTAATTGGCGAACATACTTCTGCACCTTCACCTCTCGTCATCCTTCTTCTTGTTCTGGCGCACACCAAAAATATACTCGAACTCATTCTCTTCTTGTGTTTGTGCCTCTGCAGACGGTAATTTCGCACACCAGACCGAAAAATGGTAATTTCACAACCCTAACTGGAATCGCTACATTTCGCGCACCGAACTGAAGACGAGGGCTGTAAAACTTATATACTTGAACTTATCATCTTCTCTCTCACACCGTCCTCATTCTCTTCACTCATTGTAATTTTGCAACCTTAATTGCTACATCTCGCCTTTGTTCATTCTCTTCTTGTGTTTGCACCTCTGAATAAATCACTGGAACTGTTGCATCTGCTCACCAGATTGAAGATGTTTCAGAACGTACATACTCTGCGCCTCTGGACAAATCATTGGACTTGTTCTTCTTGACAAACATACATGCTCTGCTCCTAACTGCTGCATCTTGATGACCAGATTGAAGACGGGGCTGAAACTAGAAAAAAAAAGTAAGATTTATTTCGGCGGTTCTTAGCAAGAACCATTGAAGATGGGTTATATTTTATTTTTGTCGGGCATCTATTTTGACGGTTGTTAATAGGAATCGGCCGAAATAGAGTTTTACAGCTATTTCAATGACCGTCATTTCAGCGGTTCAGAACCGCCGAAATAGGTTGTTTTGAACCACCAAAATATGTCCCTTTTCTACTAGTGAATCCTCTCCCAACTTATAAATAGGGGAAAGGAGAGAGTGATAAAAAAACTCAATCTAGGTTTAGTAAATATTCCCAATGGATTAGGGAACTCGTAGAGGACTTGGAAAAGATAGTTAAAAATGGTTAAAAATTCATGATAAATCGGTAAGCATTAGAAAGAAGGAATGATGTGCAAGGGGGTATGTATGAGATGTTGAATCAAAACATGTATGTTTTGATTTATCAATATAATTTGTGGACATTTTTGGCTTTTGCCATCAATTTTTGTGTGATTACTGATTTTTTATTAGAGGTCTATTGTAATTTGAGTTTTCAAAGAGATGAGATCTTATGCGTATGGCTGTGGTTAAGGTTGATATAATGGTCAATGCTTAATCCGAACGATGCGATGTATTCTTTGGAGGCATACATATAAGTATTTGGCTGCCAATAAAGTTAGGGGTTAGCATTTGGATTGGATATTTTTTGGATTTTTAACCGAATTTTAGACCAAATCTAAAATTTCGGTTATTCGGATATCTGAATTATAATTCGGTTTGGGTTTCGGTTTTAACCCTGTAAAATTTGGTTAACCGAATTATCCAAACTTTTTTTTAAAGAAAAAATCCCTAAATCTTTCCATAATAGTTAATACTCTTTAAACATGACAAACAAAACGTCAAAATTCAAAACCCTATCTCGTATTGCTCCAATCCTTCAATTATATATGTCATACTATTCTTTTTTCATCAAATTAATTATATAACTGGTTGTTTTGGAACATCGTTCATCGCTGCTCACCCCTAGTTTGATGTAACTAGTCTAATGTTTGAGTGAGTTCTTTCTGTTTTTGTTGTGATGAATTGGCAACTAGGGAATTCACAATTTTCTAGCAGCTTATGGTTATGACTGCTGCTGATGATGAACATGAAACGAAAAAAAATGTGTTTGGTTTTTTTTTTTAAAAATTCCGGTTAATTGAAATCTGATTTATAAAATCGGTTTTCGGTTTCTTTTTAATTTCAGTTAATTGAAATCCGAACTGAAGGAAATTTTGGATTTCATTCGATTTTTGGTTTTCAACTTAAAAAAATTCGGATTTTGGATAATTTGGATTTCGGTTAATTCGGTTTTGATCAAAATTTGGATAATTCGGTTAAAAACCGAATTTACCGAAATCCAATTTTTTTTTTTTACAATTTGGATTTCGGTTAACCAAATTATCAAAATGTTCACCCTTAAATAAAGTAATGGACGATGAAGAGAAGGCGAAGCTTGAACCGTTATAACTTATAATCAACTAATAAGTATAATGTGGATTGGTGATGACCTGTCGTGGAGTTTTAAGAATGTGGGCAAACACCGTACCCCGCATTACAGGAGGAAACTTGAATAATGGGAATGAAAAAGATTTTTTTTTTAATTTTTGTGATTGTTTGTTTGAGTTAGGGAAAATGAAATAAATAACTGTTAACAATCATTAGTCAATGGTCAATGATCAACAGCGATCAATTAATTGTCGGTTAACATTCACTGATCGTTGGTCATCGATCAATGATTATATGTTACCAGTCAAATTGTATTGAAAAATAAAATTGCATTTCCTAATAGGAGGTGTGGAATAGTTAGCGGGGTAGGGGATAATTCGATTCTTTTTTACCATTGAAAAAGAAAAACTGGTAAAACAAACATGATTATCTGAAAAGAAACGCCCCCTAAGTCCAAAGAGGTAAGAGGTAATTTTTAAAAAAAGCACTAAAACTTACAAAGAGGTCATTTTCAACCTTACAAAGAGGGATTGTAAAAACAAAACATTATTTGAGTTATACGAGGGAGGAAACAATTGCTATGTACACTTCGGAAACGACATGATCAGAAAGGGAGGGAGAGCGAGAGAGAGAATGTCTAGGTTCAACGACCGATGAGGATAGTATGAAGGTAGTAGGCACAACTTGTCAACTTTGGTAGAAGATTAGAAGACCTGGAAGATGAAGAACCCAAGAAAGGAGGAGATTGCAGTCTCACAGTGAAGGTGGATTCATTCAGGAGCAAGAATTTGCGATAGTAGTAATAGTAAATAATCTGGACGTACACCCAGTCTCTACATGGCTGCATGCGAAGGGACAAGGACAAATCAAGAGTCACAATCTATTGCTTTCAATATTTTTCTACGAAAAAAGCAAACAAGACCAATGAGCAATTTACCACGAGTATTAATTAAGTATATATCACTGTAATCCACATAGGATTATCTATTAAGGCATCCACAATGGTTTTAAGTTTCTTAAAACATTTTTAGGTGTCATGTCATCTAAAAATTATATTTTATTACTTAAGAAACTCTATTCACTACAATAACAAAGTTTCTTAATCTTCTCTCTCTTAATGAACAACCAATAAACTATCACTATTTAGATGTGAGATAAAATATGAAAGAGAGATACACATAGGTGGGTCTAAGGGCATCCACAATGACAAAAGTGGATTCCACCCACCAACAAATATTATTTTATTATCTCCTCTCACAATCTCTCTCTTGCTTACCTAGGTTCTCTAAAAAGAGAGTGTCTTAGGGTATCCACAATGGTGTGGAATCCACTCTAAATTAATAAAACAAAAAGATAAAATATGACATGAAGGAGAGAAGTTGTGTGAGAGTTTCTTAACTAAGAACCCCAAAAAGTGGGTGTCTTAGCAAAAGAAGAGAGAGATTGTGAGGAGAAGAATAAAATATTATTATTTTGAGTGTGGAATCCACTCTTGTTATTGTGGATGCCCTTAGTTAAGAACTCCTCTCACATCCTCTCTCCTCCACCTCATCATTTTATTTTTTCTCTTTTAACATTATGAGTGGAATCCACACCATTGTGGATGCCCTAATGTGTCATAAAAAGTGGGGTTCTTATTTAAGAACTTTGAAGAGAGAAAATTGGTGGAATCCACACCATTGTAAAACATTTCACATATGTCACCGTGTCAAAAACTCCTATTATGGATGCCCTTATGGCGCATACGAAAGTGTCGCCTCATCTCCTTAAAAAGTGTGACTTTTCCACAAGTCGATTGAATAACATAGTAGCTGGTGACAAAATTAACAATGCCATTGGTTGATTATGCGACCAATGGCAACTTATTAAGTACATCATTAAATAACGCCATACTTTTTTTCTGTTGGCTTCCATTTGTCATCAAGCACATATAAATAAACGTAGACGCGCGCAATTGCTTTACACTATATAACTGGGTCTGGGTGTACACCAGCAGAGAAAAAGTTAACGATGACGATAATAATAGCATAATCATATTAATGCACGTATTTATGTGCTAATGATATTTAAATATTGCCGACCCGAGTGCAGTAGTAGCAGTAATTTGCCACTATCATGATGACACTTTTATTGTATTTTCTTTCAATACTGATTTGGCACACAAACGTAACGCAACTCTTATATATTATCAAAAGTTTGCAAAATATAGTATGATGATACCATTTATTCACCGATGTATATATATGACGCAGTGGACACTAACTCCCAAGAAATGCTAAAAAGTGGAATGGAGAGTGTCCATCTTTTAATCAGAAACTTGGGTTATTGGTCGGAATTTAATTATTAATCTCTCTTTTCCTTCAAAAATAAATTATCTTTCTTTTAATTGTGCGTTGATTTTATTTTTAACAATAAACTTGGACGGCAGGGACTTGTGGGTTGTTGTGCCTCTGTTGATCTCTTTCTTATTCAGCTTGTGCGCGGCAATGCTTTTTTGGAAAGAAATGCACAACTTAAACCCTAAATTTCTACGACTGCTATGATCTTAAAGGTTCTTAATTTTGGGTGCATTGTATAATATCACGGAGGTGTATGTAGTATGTGCTAATTAAGGGAAATATGTGGAAGCTAATAATGTATACTTTTGGGACTATATACGTTAAAAACTCACAAAGTCATAAGTTTCTTGTGTGAATCCTTCCGAATAAAACCTAAAGTACGTAAGGAAAAGACTAGCTAGGAATGAGTATAAGACAACTAATATTGAATTAAAAAAGTTCAACTGAATTAAAAGAGTTCATCCATACTAAAAACTAACAAATTAAGAGCAATCATAAGGACTCTAGAAGGAAGGGAGCCCACCAAATTATAGGATCAACAACTTTTTACACATATGTTGTGTGGATAGAAACAACTCTAATGGTTATTTTCAACATCTATATAAACCATTTGAACCACATATAGTATCCCTTACAATTTTTTGATAGGGAACAAGGACATGTGCTAGGATCATGTATGAAAACCTGTTATAATTAATGCTAAATCCGCTGAGTTACTCTTGTGAAGTAATTGGTTTCGTCATCCAATTAATTTATTATTTATGAAGAGTTTTACGGAAGTTGAAGATATATTAGTGGGAGCATTTATGCGGTGTAAATTAATGGCGTCTAAAGCATTTGGTTTTCTAAGATTATGAGGGGAGTTATGAGGAAGTTAAAATCTTTGAAAGAAGAAGTTTTGACTTCGAGCTTTCTAGATACCCACGTGTTAGTTGTTCTTAGGTGTTAATGGATGGTGTTAATGAGTTGTAACCATTATAACTTGTAAGTCATTATTATACTGTTGTTACAAGGTTAACGTTGGGATAAGTGAAGGATTTAGATCTAGCACTATAAATAGATCTAGTAACTCGTAGCTTATGATCATCCCAACTTGTAGGGATCACATCCAAGAGTCAAGGGTGGTTCTATGAGAACTCAAAGGGACTCGGGTAAAAACATCAAGGGAAACACGGTTGATGAGTTAGTTGGGTAATCCTCATGTAAACTTATAATCCTCATCTTCTTAATGAAAGTTGTTATATCTCCTCCCGTGGATGTAGGTCATGTTTGGACCGAACCACGTATATCCTTGTGTCACTATTTAATCATTACATTATCTTGTGGGTTTTCTTCTTTGGTAACCATGTCAATCTCACCACGATCCTGGGGATATGAGCTTGAAATCCTAACAAAACCCTTGGCTTATGAACCAACCACTATGAGCAAGACAATAACTTCCATATTATAACTAAAAGCTAACAATGAACTAAGGGAAAACCCTTCATAAGATCATGAGATGGTTTTTTTAACTTCTTTATTACCTCTTGTAAATGACCTTGCTCGTGAACATACAAGCCTTAATGATACTTGGTAGAGTGCAAGAGATCAATATAGTGGTAGTCCTGATTTATATGGTAAAGGGCCAACAACTAAATCCAAATAAGAAAGACAATAGGGGTGCTTAAACACAAAACAAAGCAAAACAACAAACACACAAAGCACAAATTAAACTTCTACACCTTCCAAAAAGCTAGGACTTATTATAATGGAATGCCAATAAGGGAACAAAGCCAAA
>CM041779.1:16727367-16954401 GCA_023374045.1 Limonium bicolor | reverse complement strand
AGGTTAGCTACGGTCAGGGTTTTCTGCCGCTCTTCTTGCACGAGCAGAGAGAAAACTTGCTCTACACTGGGCAAGGGTGTAATCATGTGTATGTTTCCTCTTATAATCACATACCGTTCATTAAGCCCCATGAGGAATTTGATTAATCGTCTCTCCTTAATGTAGGTCTGAAACTTCTCTGTATTGTTGCACTCACACTTGGGTATGGAGTCGGTGGCGTCAAACTCGTCCCAGAGCTTCTTGATGCGGCTGAACTATATGCCAATCGTGTCTCCTCCTTGAGAGATGGCGCTCAATTGCTGTTCAATTTCGTAGATCTTGGTAGCGTCTTTCTGCTCATACCGTCCACACAGCTGCTCCCAGATTTGAGCTGAGGTAGGGTTAAAAATAACGGTTTCAGCTATCAATTTCTCCAGACTTGAGAGGAGCCATGACATAACCATCTTATTACATCTTTCCCAGGCTTGCACCTTGTGCGCTGGAGTCTCTGGTTTCGCGGTTGTCCCATCCAAGAAACCGGTCTTGCTTTTTGCACCAAGAGCAATTTCAACTTGCTGTTTCCAGCAAGCAAAACTTGTCCCGTCAAACTTGCTTGCCACAGCTTGCCCTGGTTGATCGGAGCTAGCAAGATATAGCGGGTCGCCGACTGGGATGTGGGTCTCATCCCCAGATTTGGTTTCTTTGTTATCTTCTTGGTTAGGGTTTTCTGGCGGAGTCCCAGACATTCTCTAGACGGCGATGGAAACCAGCGAAAAATTGTACTGAAATTGGAGACGGAGATGAAGGGAAAACAAGATGGGAACGGAATCGCTCGAAGAACAATCTTGAAGGAAGAAAATAGAGACGAGAGAAATTTGGCGACGGCGATGAAAGGGAATAACGAAATCGCCTGAAGTTAAATGCCGGGATACGAAAGAAAAACGAAGTCGCCTGAAGCTAAACACCGGGATTCCTTCGTGGCTCTGATACCATGATAATGATCGACTAACTCTGGAGCTCGATGAGATCGAAGCAGACCAGAGAAGGAGAAGAAACAGAAAGGAGAATAACTTTCCTTTGAATTGAGAAGAACGGGATTACAGAACTTAGAGAGTAAGATAGAAAACTAAGCCATATATCTAGGGCCTAATATGACTGTTGACCAACGTTACTGATAAAATGTTATAACAGAGAACAAATAATGTACACCTATCTTATACACCTATCTTAACATACACAGCTTATAGATATTCTCACAAAACAAGTCACTGCCAAAGATTATCAAACTTTTCTTAACAAGATAGGTTTTGAGACATTACATTGGCATGACTCACTCTTTATAAGAATCAGGTTCCATTTCATTCGCACCCCTTCGTCTTAAGGGGCAGTGTTGGAATTACCTTTTCTACATCATTGTTTGGTTCAGTTTGTAATTAGTTTGGTAACTTTGTAATTATGAAGTTGGCTATTTGTGTAATAACCGTTAGTGGGAAGGGGGTTCTAGTAGTTTATATAGGAGTCATTTCTTACTCTGTTCTAATATATACAACATTGTACAGTTTACTCAATAAATCATAGTGTATTCCCGTTTTTATTCTACAAGCATCGATCAATACATACATCGAGGGAGTTAAAAGATATATAAATAAACTGAAGACCCTAAATTGTAATATCCCACCTGTACTTGTTTCTCTTAAAGTGACAGGCTCAGACAAGAATGAGTGAATTTGGAGGATTCAAACTCAGGACCCCTTGCTTCCCTACTCCACCGTCACAACTTTCTCAATTTACATACACATGCATATGTACCTAATATAAAATTTTAAATTATTTAAAACATATCAACCGTTCTTGTTTATAAAATTAAATTTATCCACAAAGTGATATAAAATTAAGTTTCAAAGATGTATTTAGAAAAATATACCGGTATATATTTTAATTATCTATTTTCTCTTTCTATAGTTGCTGCTTGAACCTGCCTGTTCGACCGATAATATACGATGGCAAGTCCATTTTGGTTGCTGTCAAGCAAGGTTTATACAAGTTTTGTTACTAGTTAATAAATAGTATGTTAATTTACTTAATTTGTCTTGTTTGTATGACATGTTACTTTCAAATTAATCGACGAACCCTGCTCATACACTATATACAGCAATAGTATGACGGTATGAAAATTAAAATGGAAAATAAAAGGGTGAATAATAATGCTTTAGTTTCAGATCAGGATGTATATATGCTTTTGTTTTAACGCCTTCCTTTGTTACTTTTGTTTCTAAGGGCATCTCTGTTAAATTGGCAGAGAGGTATGGAACCTTTTTGTTTGTTTGGACGTCGACCTTATCCTCACCTCCAGTCCACATAACACAACTCATGATTAATAAAGCTAGAAAGCAGATGCAAGAAAGCCTGGCCACTTCTGCTACTTAATAGGCAAGTTTTGGTTGAAGTACGAGCATAACGGAGGGGTGAGAGGAACTATGGATGGGCATTAATGTAAATATAGGTATTAGCTGGGTAACTTTAACGGAGGGGGTGAGAGGAACTATGGGGGTAAGTATGCCCCATTCTTTTGCATAGCTAATAATCTAGCTGATGTCAGTTGTCAGCTGAAAGTTAGAAAAAAGTAGAGGGGAAAAATAGTTGATATGATAATTGATATATGTGACATACAGAGACAATAAACTAGCTGATCAAATAAACTCGGTGCAAAAGTAATCAACAATTCATAAACAAACAAAGCTTATGCATGATTTTCAGACACTGGATTAAGATGTGAAAAAACAAAGCCATCTAGGGCTCCCAGTTAGGGATGTCAATAGGTCGGATTTGGGTCGGGTGGATCGTCACCCGATTTCACCCACTCTACCCGTACCCGACCCGTCATCTGTTTGGTATCACCCCGTCACCCACGGGTGAACTCACTTACCCGATTGTTTTTCCTTTTCCTTGTTCGCCAGTTAGGTTTGCAAATTACTGTGAGTGGAGTGAAAATAGAGGCGTAGAGCATGTAAGTTCCATGTTCACCGGTTAGGGTTGCAATTTACTTCAGAGAAGAGAATGAAAAACTGTGAAGAGCATGTATGTTCCATGTTCACTAGTTACGGTTGCAAAATTACCATGAGTGAAGAGAGAAAATAGAGGCGCATAGCATGTATGTTTCATGTTCGCCGGTTAGGATTGCGAAATTACCTTCAGTGAAGAGAATGAAAAACTTCACAGAGCATGTAAGTACCTTGTTCTCCAGTTAGGGTTGCAAAATTACCAAGAGTGAAGAGAGGAAATAGAGGCGCAGAACATGTATGTTCCATGTTTGCAGGCCAGGGTTGCAAAATTACCTTCAGTGAAGAGAGAAAATAGAGGCATAGAGCATATATGTTTCATGTTCGCCAGTTAGGGTTACAATTATCTTCAGTGAAGAGAATTAATAACTGTGCAGAGCATGTATGTTAGGGTTGAAAACTTGCTGAGAGTGATGAGAATGAAGAATGGCGCAGTCGCGCAGAGCATGAATGTTCCTTGTTCACTAGTTAGGGTTACAAAATTACTGTGAGTGAAGGGGAATGAATAATAGTTAACAACTTAACATATAATAATATATTATATTTATGTAGGTGAACGGATCGGGTGAACGGGTGGAAAATATACACCCGTCACCCGACCCGCACCCGTTTCACCCGTCATCCATTTTTCACCCGGTTTAGTGGGTCCGGGTGAAAAATATACACCCGTCACCGGACCCATCATGATAAAAAAAAGGTACAAGCGGACCCATTACCATCCCTACTCCAAGTTAAGGAAGACTTATTAGGTTGTAAGAGTAGTGATGACAAACCTATTGAAATGAAAAAATGGTCTAAAGAGATGGGCGTAGAAGAGGAAGAGGCTCTAGAATCTAAGAGAAAGTTGTCCATGAAGGGCAAGTGTTAAAGAAATTGTTGGACACTAGTAAAAATCAAATTTGGTGTTATAAAGTTTTTGGTAATGATTTAACTTCTTTATCGTACTTGTTATTAGTGACAAGTATTTTGTTACCAAAGATAGTACTGAAGATTTAAAAATTTTGAGACTACAATAACGATATAACTGTTACAAAATCATATTTTTAGTAACGATATAACTTTTAATAACGAAAAAAATTCATTACAACAAATAAATTGATCTTTGGTTATGTCATCTCGTGTAACGATATGTAGCGACTTTTATCGTTACAATAAATTGGATTAGTAACGATTTGGATTTTTGATAACAATTGTTTGTTGTTACCTAACATCTATATTCTAGCAGTGGGAGGACGCGGAATATCCCTTGGTTTTGAGCCAAAAGGCAACATGGTCGAGGTTATTTTGGGAAGTAAGGGGGAGACGCATACAAAGATGGTGACTAAAGGTTAGTTTGGTGAGAGTGATGTCGTGGACATGGAAGCAACAATCGAAGCGAATGAGACCTTGGAGCTTTCCATGAAGCTAGGTTGTAAGGCCTTGGATGAGGATAGGTCATGGACGCACCTTAAAGTGGCGTACTTGGAATCTAGCAAGAGTTACTTTGAATAGTGTGTATCGTAGAAAAGGAAAATGAGAAAAATGTGAGTATCATCGATCCCACATAATCACTAGTACAAAAAACGTCTATTTTGATGACCCTCTCTGGGAGGTTGCAAAAAGAACCGCTGAAATAGGGCCTTAAAAATTCTTCTATTAAAAAAAAAAGTTTATTAGCCTATTTTGGCGATTCCTACTAACAACCGCCGAATTAGATATTTTCCCCCTTTTTTTAAAAAAATGAGCCTATTTCAGCGGCTATAGAAACAACCGCTGAAATATTTTTTTTCTAGATGTAGGGTAATTTCGCCAAGTATTGTGTGCCTCCTCCTCTCTTCATCCTCGTCGCTCACTGTAATTCACACACTCACCTTCGCCTCCCTTTATCCTTACTAATTTCTCAACCCGAACCTCTCTTCGCTCACAGTAATTACTTAACCATCGTAACTTCTACACTCACGGTAACTGGTAAACATACATGCTCGGTAATTCGCAATCCTAACTTCGAACATACATGCTTTGTGTCTTCGCTCCTGCGCCTTCACCTCTCTTCATTCACGGTAATTTCGTAACCCTAATTGGCGAACATACTTCTGCACCTTCACCTCTCGTCATCCTTCTTCTTGTGTCTGGCGCACACCAAAATATACTCGAACTCATTCTCTTCTTGTGTTTGTGCCTCTGCAGACGGTAATTTCGCACACCAGACCGAAAAATGGTAATTTCACAACCCTAACTGGAATCGCTACATTTCGCGCACCGAACTGAAGACGAGGGCTGTAAAACTTATATATACTTAAACTTATCATCTTCTCTCTCACAACCGTCCTCATTCTCTTCACTCATTGTAATTTTGCAACCTTAATTGCTACATCTCGCCTTTGTTCATTCTCTTCTTGTGTTTGCACCTCTGAATAAATCACTGGAACTGTTGCATCTGCTCACCAGATTGAAGATGTTTCAGAACGTACATACTCTGCGCCTCTGGACAAATCATTGGACTTGTTCTTCTTGACAAACATACATGCTGTGCTCCTAACTGCTGCATCTTGATGACCAGATTGAAGACGGGGCTGAAACTAGAAAAAAAAAGTAAGATTTATTTCGGCGGTTCTTAGCAAGAACCATTGAAAGATATGGGTTATATTTTATTTTTGTCGGGCATCTATTTTGACGGTTGTTAATAGGAATCGGCCGAAATAGAGTTTTACAGCTATTTCAATGACCGTCATTTCAGCGGTTCAGAACCGCCAAAATAGGTTGTTTTGAACCACCAAAATATGTCCCTTTTCTACTAGTGAATCCTCTCCCAACTTATAAATAGGGGGAAAGGAGAGAGTGATAAAAAAACTCAATCTAGGTTTAGTAATTATTCCCAATGGATTAGGGAACTCGTAGAGGACTTGGAAAAGATAGTTAAAAATTCATGATAAATCGGTAAGCATTGGAAAGAAGGAAAGATGTGCAAGGGGGTATGTATGAGATGTTGAATCAAAACATGTATGTTTTGATTTATCAATATAATTTGTGGACATTTTTGGCTTTTGCCATCAATTTTTGTGTGATTACTGATTTTTTATTAGAGGTCTATTGTAATTTGAGTTTTCAAAGAGATGAGATCTTATGCGTATGGCTGTGGTTAAGGTTGATATAATGGTCAATGCTTAATCCGAACGATGCGATGTATTCTTTGGAGGCATACATATAAGAGAAAGTATTTGGCTGCCAATAAAGTTAGGGGTTAGCATTTGGATTGGATATTTTTTGGATTTTTAACCGAATTTTAGTACCAAATCTAAAATTTCGGTTATTCGGATATCTGAATTATAATTCGGTTTGGGTTTCGGTTTTAACCCTGTAAAATTTGGTTAACCGAATTATCCAAACTTTTTTTTAAAGAAAAAATCCCTAAATCTTTCCATAATAGTTAATACTCTTTAAACATGACAAACAAAACGTCAAAATTCAAAACCCTATCTCGTATTGCTCCAATCCTTCAATTATATAATGTCATACTATTCTTTTTTCATCAAATTAATTATATATAACTGGTTGTTTTGGAACATCGTTCATCGCTGCTCACCCCTAGTTTGATGTAACTAGTCTAATGTTTGAGTGAGTTCTTTCTGTTTTTGTTGTGATGAATTGGCAACTAGGGAATTCACAATTTTCTAGCAGCTTATGGTTATGACTGCTGCTGATGATGAACATGAAACGAAAAAAAATGTGTTTGGTTTTTTTTTAAAAATTCCGGTTAATTGAAATCTGATTTATAAAATCGGTTTTCGGTTTCTTTTAATTTCAGTTAATTGAAATCCGAACTGAAGGAAATTTTGGATTTCATTCGGTTTTTGGTTTTCAACTTAAAAAAATTTTTGGATTTGGATAATTTGGATTTCGGTTAATTCGGTTTTGATCAAAATTTGGATAATTCGGTTAAAAACCGAATTTACCGAAATCCAATTTTTTTTTTTTACAATTTGGATTTCGGTTAACCAAATTATCAAAATGTTCACCCTTAAATAAAGTAATGGACGATGAAGAGAAGGCGAAGCTTGAACCGTTATAACTTATAATCAACTAATAAGTATAATGTGGATTGATGTGATGCCTGGAGTTTTAAGAATGTGGGCAAACACCGTACCCCGCATTACAGGAGGAAACTTGAATAATGGGAATGAAAAAGATTTTTTTTTTAATTTTTGTGATTGTTTGTTTGAGTTAGGGAAAATGAAATAAATAACTGTTAACAATCATTAGTCAATGGTCAATGATCAACAGCGATCAATTAATTGTCGGTTAACATTCACTGATCATTGGTCATCGATCAATGATTATATGTTACCAGTCAAATTGTATTGAAAAATAAAATTACATTCCCTAATAGGAGGGTGGAATAGTTAGCGGGGTACGGGATAATTCGATTCTTTTTTATCAAAAAGATTAACTGGTAAAACAAACAACATGATTATCTGAAAAGAAACGCCCCTCAGTCCAAAGAGGTAAGAGGTAATTTAAAAAAAAAACACTAAAACTTACAAAGAGGTCATTTTCAACCTTACAAAGAGGGATTGTAAAAACAAAACATTATTTGAGTTATACGAGGGATGAAAACAATTGCTATGTACACTTCGGAAACGACATGATCAGAAAGGGAGGGAGAGCGAGAGAGAGAATGTCTAGGTTCAACGACCGATGAGGATAGTATGAAGGTAGTAGGCACAACTTGTCAACTTTGGTAGAAGATTAGAAGACCTGGAAGATGAAGAACCCAAGAAAGGAGGAGATTGCAGTCTCACAGTGAAGGTGGATTCATTCAGGAGCAAGAATTTGCGATAGTAGTAATAGTAAATAATCTGGACGTACACCGTCTCTACATGGCTGCATGCGAAGGGACAAGGACAAATCAAGAGTCACAATCTATTGCTTTCAATATTTTTCTACGAAAAAAGCAAACAAGACCAATGAGCAATTTACCACGAGTATTAATTAAGTATATATCACTGTAATCCACATAGGATTATCTATTAAGGCATCCACAATGGTTTTAAGTTTCTTAAAACATTTTTAGGTGTCATGTCATCTAAAAATTATATTTTATTACTTAAGAAACTCTATTCACTACAATAACAAAGTTTCTTAATCTTCTCTCTCTTAATGAACAACCAATAAACTATCACTATTTAGATGTGAGATAAAATATGAAAGAGAGATACACATAGGTGGGTCTAAGGGCATCCACAATGACAAAAGTGGATTCCACCCCCAACAAATATTATTTTATTATATTCCTCTCACAATCTCTCTCTTGCTTACCTAGGTTCTCTAAAAAGAGGTGTCTTAGGGCATCCACAATGGTGTGGAATCCACTCTAATTAATAAAACAAAAAGATAAATATGACATAGTTGTGTGAGAGTTTCTTAACTAAGAACCCAAAAAGTGGGTTCTTAGCAAAAGAGAGAGAGATTGTGAGGAGAAGAATAAAAATTAATTTGAGGTGGACTCTTATTGTGGATGCCTTAGTATCCACAATGGTGTGGAATCCACTCTAAATTAATAAAACAAAAGATAAAATATGACATGAAGGAGAGAAGTTGTGTGAGAGTTTCTTAACTAAGAACCCAAAAAGTGGGTGTCTTAGCAAAAGAAGAGAGAGATTGTGAGGGAAGAATAAAATATTATTATTTTGAGTGTGGAATCCACTCTTGTTATGTGGATGCCCTTAGTTAAGAACTCCTCTCACTCCTCTCTCCTCCACCTCATCATTTTCTTTTTCTCTTTTAACATTATGAGTGGAATCCACACCATTGTGGATGCCCTAATGTGTCATAAAAAGTGGGGTTCTTATTTAAGAACTTTGAAGAGAGAAAATTGGTGGAATCCACACCATTGTAAAACATTTCACATATGTCACCGTGTCAAAAACTCCTATTGTGGATGCCCTTATGGCGCATACGAAAGTGTCGCCTCATCTCCTTAAAAAGTGTGACTTTTCCACAAGTCGATTGAATAACATAGTAGCTGGTGACAAAATTAACAATGCCATTGGTTGATTATGCGACCAATGGCAACTTATTAAGTACATCATTAAATAACGCCATACTTTTTTTCTGTTGGCTTCCATTTGTCATCAAGCACATATAAATAAACGTAGACGCGCGCAATTGCTTTACACTATATAACTGGGTCTGGGTGTACACCAGCAGAGAAAAGTTAACGATGACGATAATAATACATAATCATATAATGCACGTATTTATGTGCTAATGATATTTAAATAGCCGACCCGAGTGCAGGTAGTAGCAGTAATTTGCCACTATCATGATGACACTTTTATTGTATTTTCTTTCAATACTGATTTGGCACACAAACGTAACGCAACTCTTATATATTATCAAAAAGTTTGCAAAATATAGTATGATGATACCATTTATTCACCGATGTATATATATGACGCAGTGGACACTAACTCCCAAGAAATGCTAAAAAGTGGAATGGAGAGTGTCCATCTTTTAATTATTGGTCGGAATTTAATTATTAATCTCTCTTTTCCTTCAAAAATAAATTATCTTTCTTTTAATTGTGCGTTGATTTTATTTTTAACAATAAACTTGGACGGCAGGGACTTGTGGGTTGTTGTGCCTCTGTTGATCTCTTTCTTATTCAGCTTGTGCGCGGCAATGCTTTTTTGGAAAGAAATGCACAACTTAAACCCTAAATTTCTACGACTGCTATGATCTTAAAGGTTCTTAATTTTGGGTGCATTGTATAATATCACGGAGGTGTATGTAGTATGTGCTAATTAAGGGAAATATGTGGAAGCTAATAATGTATACTTTTGGGACTATATACGTTAAAAACTCACAAAGTCATAAGTTTCTTGTGTGAATCCTTCCGAATAAAACCTAAAGTACGTAAGGAAAAGACTAGCTAGAATGATATAGTATAAGACAACTAATATTGAATTAAAAAAGTTACAACTGAATTAAAAGAGTTCATCCATACTAAAAACTAACAAATTAAGAGCAATCATAAGGACTCTAGAAGGAAGGGAGCCCACCAAATTATAGGATCAACAACTTTTTACACATATGTTGTGTGGATAGAAACAACTCTAATGGTTATTTTCAACATCTATATAAACCATTTGAACCAACATATAGTATCCCTTACAATTTTTTGATAGGGAACAAGGACATGTGCTAGGATCATGTATGAAAACCTGTTATAATTAATGCTAAATCCGCTGAGTTACTCTTGTGAAGTAAATTGGTTTCGTCATCCAATTAATTTATTATTTATGAAGAGTTTTACGGAAGTTGAAGATATATTAGTGGGAGCATTTATGCGGTGTAAATTAATGGCGTCTAAAGCATTTGGTTTTCTAAGATTATGAGGGGAGTTATGAGGAAGTTAAAATCTTTGAAAGAAGAAGTTTTGACTTCGAGCTTTCTAGATACCCACGTGTTAGTTGTTCTTAGGTGTTAATGGATGGTGTTAATGAGTTGTAACCATTATAACTTGTAAGTCATTATTATACTGTTGTTACAAGGTTAACGTTGGGATAAGTGAAGGATTTAGATCTAGCACTATAAATAGATCTAGTAACTCGTAGCTTATGATCATCCCAACTTGTAGGGATCACATCCAAGAGAGTCAAGGGTGGTTCTATGAGAACTCAAAGGGACTCGGGTAAAAACATCAAGGGAAACACGGGTTGATGAGTTAGTTGGGTAATCCTCATGTAAACTTATAATCCTCATCTTCTTAATGAAAGTTGTTATATCTCCTCCCGTGGATGTAGGTCATGTTTGGACCGAACCACGTATATCCTTGTGTCACTATTTAATCATTACATTATCTTGTGGGTTTTCTTCTTTGGTAACCATGTCAATCTCACCACGATCCTGGGGATATGAGCTTGAAATCCTAACAAAACCCTTGGCTTATGAACCAACCACCATGAGCAAGACAATAACTTCCATATTATAACTAAAAGCTAACAATGAACTAAGGGAAAACCCTTCATAAGATCATGAGATGGTTTTTTAACTTCTTTATTACCTCTTGTAAATGACCTTGCTCGTGAACATACAAGCCTTAATGATACTTGGTAGAGTGCAAGAGATCAATATAGTGGTAGTCCTGATTTATATGGTAAAGGGCCAACAACTAAATCCAAATAAGAAAGACAATAGGGGTGCTTAAACACAAAACAAAGCAAAACAACAAACACACAAAGCACAAATTAAACTTCTACACCTTCCAAAAAGCTAGGACTTATTATAATGGAAGTGCCAATAAGGGAAACAAAGCCAAAAAGAGGGGTGGGAATTAAAGAACAAACACCATTCTCAATCCTTTAGTATTTCCCTAATGGGCGGCCTGACCTAAGGTAGTGAAAGACAAGGAAAATGAGGCCTCTTTAGATAAAGAAGATAAAAACATCCTTAAGTTTATTTACCTTTTTTATTTTAGTTATCATATTTCTTTTATGCATCCCTTTCAATGTCCTCAGAGCTTATCATCTTATATACTTTTACTTGTCCATTTGGTGCTTTCTTACCTATCTTACTCTTACACGTTCTTACAGTTTGTCCCCGAGAAATGTTAGTAACTTCTTCATTTTTCCTAACCAAGGATATCAAAGTATGAGAGACGACATACCTTATAACTCCAAAATTCATCATCGTCATCCGATAAAAAGAACAATAATTTGATCTTTCAATCCCCTACTAGGAGCTAGGTAGGGTTAGATAGATCCTTGTTCATGTTGACCCTTCCAAGCTTTCAAACTCATTTGCTTGAAAATAGCTCATGCATTAAAAAAAAGTTTCCTAAGGTTGAACATGTTATTAGGCCTAGACAAACTCATGTCTTTGATGAAAATGGTATTCCTTATAAGCTCATCACTATGTGATAAAGTCTCTGGTCCTTGAAGAAAGTGTAATTCCATTCATTTAGTTGTTGTCCCACTGATCAAAAGAGGTCAGAGAAAAATGTGCATATACCTTCCAATATTCATGACATAGATTGAATTTGCGTCCTTTGATTAACTAAAAACTAACTATTAGTTATTATCATCAACTAATGGTCTTCCTTTTATCAGTTCCTGAAGATCCACTACCAATAGCCGTCTTGAAACCATCTTACCAACTATCACAGTCATAAAATCTTTTGAAGGATGAATCAGTTCCTTAAGTCAATTGAAGACACCTGGTTTGCATGGGTAGTGGAGAAATTCCTATACTTTCCGAGGAAGATGAAACCTTTGACCTTCAAAGAAAATACCTCCCTTTGTATAAAGATACTCAAACTTGATACACACTTGCCTTCTAGTGTAGGCCAGGGTAAGCTCTTAAATTAAGCTTAACTAATAGAGATTCTCTCAGGGTCACCAGCTAAAATAAACATAAAGTAGATGGTCAATCGAGATGGCCAAGGTATATGGTGGGGCTAAAAAATTCAAATAGACCAACTTTTGATAAAGATAGCCAAATTGAAAGAACCATTCTGATTTCACACTCCTTCAGTTAAACAGAAGTCAAAGAGGTTATGAAAACTAACCACCTTCCAAAGTTGAGAAAAAGGACAACACCAAGCACTACAAGAAAAACATGTTTTAGCTACCGATAAATTGCTACTATGCATATATTGGTATCTAAATTGGAAAATGCTACTGATTTCTGATGTTATTAACAAAGTGGTTGCTTTTGTGCTACCACAAAAACAATGGTAGCTAAACTTTTTGTCAGTAGCTAAATGTCTATCGCCTTACAAGATTGCTACCATCAATATTAGCTATTTATCTTTCATTCCGATAGTTTTAGTAAAAGTAATTTTGCTACCAATATCGGTAGTTAAATTAATGAATTGCTACTACTTGGTTAATGCTAATTCAATCATGGTAGCTATTATGCTACTATTTGAGCAATGGTAGCAAAAAGATTCTAATCAATAGCTAACTAGCTACTATCTTAAAAGTTGCTACGACCATGTAGATAAGGGAAATATTAAATTGCTACTAACACTTGATTAGTTGCTATAGTGCTACTATTTTGGCTATGATAGCAAATAACAAGTAGCTAAATTGCTACTATCTTAAGTTTCAAAATTGCTACGAACCGACTAATAATGCTGATGAAATTTCAGTTGATATTGTGCTAGAATATAAGAAATGATAGCTAATATCGTAAGAATTAATAAAATTATTATTGTCTTATAACTTAAACGTGTGAATACTACATAATTCAGAATACTAACCTATATTGCTGCTGCCATAGTGGATATATTATATTCTTATATAAATATTTATTTTTTTTATAATTTTTTCAATATAGTACTTTAGTATATTTTACTTCTTACCTTTTAACTACCGAAATTTAAATAGAACTTTAAGTAAACAAAAAATTTCTAATTCATGAAATTAATTAAAACTATATACCACTACAAGAATTTATTTATATTAAGATATATGTAACATAATATATTTTTGATAGTTATAATATTTTTAATTTTCAAAGTATCACACGTATTAATAAATTATAAAATAGAGTACATGTAATAATAATAATTTAAACTAGTACATATTTGGTTAAAATTTACAAAATTAATATAAATTAGTTGTCAAATAATTTAAATTAGTAAATGATATATTTGTATATAAAATTTAAATTTTGTGTAGTTTTTATACATTTTACTATATAATTCTTTTAGTTTACAAAAATCACATAAATTAGTAAAATATAAAAATACAATAAATGATAAATTTAAATTAGTTGACGTGGTGGTTAAAATTTGCAAAACAAATACAAACTATAAATATAATTTATAAATGTTTAAATATTTTTAAATGTATATATATATATATATAATATATTTATATATATATATATATATATCTATATATATAGTATATTGTTAGTTTTAATTTTATTCAATTTTAAGCCAACATACACTTTTTATTTTATTATTTGACTGTACAAAATAAATGTTGTAATATTATGTAAATTAAATATCAACATCTATTTTATTAATTTTTACATATCCAAGGTTTGATCATATCTCGATTAAAATTTTGATTTATATTAGAGTATCAAACATTCAATATATACATGTAGTATGTATATATGTTGTGAATAACTATCATGACTCAATGGTTAAGGTAATAGTTATCATGTCCACACGTGGCAGGATCGATTCCTGATGTGTGCACATTTTAAGCTCACTAGTCTGAATTAATTATACCATTGGTATGAGGTCTGTTTACCCATACGTTCAATCAAGGTGCTCAGAGATGATATATTCAATACGTCGCGGGTCGGGTTCGATCCTTGATGTGTGCCCCAAGAATCGTCAGGCCGCACGCACATGGCTTTTAGTAGAGAACCAACACATGTGTGAACATAATATTGCCACACTATTGGTGACAATTTTTTTAATGCAACCACTAAAGTTGGTATCTAAAAAGAATTTAACTACTGAATTTATTGGTAGCAAACAAAGTAAAGCTACCACACATAATCAGTAGTAAAATTGCTATCAGAAGAAAGACCCGTGACAAAATTGCTACCATAAGAAAGATCAGTGACAAAATGCTACCATAAGAAAGAGCAGTGGCAGTGTGGCAGCAAAATTGCTACCAACCAGAAAATGGTAGCGAAAATCAATTTCGCCCCAAGGGTTTACCCACCGCCAAACTCCGGTAGCAAATGAACAAAAGTGGTAGCCCGTTCTATATGGCTGCCAATTTCACTATTATCGCTAACGATTGCGTCGGTAGCCAACTAGCCTTTTTCTTGTAGTGAAGAGATCCCAAATCAACAAATTCGGGCGATACGAGGAAGAACATAGCCTCCAACCCTATCCTTCACAAATTCCAATCTCTATTACGATTCATACGGGTCAACACCCACTGGGTCCCCATAATGCCGCCCTTGTCATTCATCGATCTCTAAAGAGCGAGTTCAGATGCAACCATCACCATCGAAGCCATCAGAGCTACCACTTTGAAGGGTACAACCGCGGTGGTAGCAGAACATGTTGCTTCTCCCACTCCCGCGGTAGGATTTCTCCCTTTAGTAGCAGGGTACGTAGGGCTGGAAAGGTATATAGAGTGTAAGTTGCTTATGTCTTGCAATTTTTTTTGTTCTGCCTAGTGGCACATTGGGCCTTGTGCCAAATATAAAAAAAAACATGTTGCTTCTCCCATACATGCGTATTAGGATTTATACATCCCAAAGAATGGTTATACTCTATTTGACCCTAACTAACCTCATATTATACTTACTGTTTTCTGAAATAACATGTAAAAATTGCAACCGTCAAGCTCATTAGAAGCTTTTGCGAGACTCATTTCTCTATAAAGTTGATGAAATATGTGAGAGTATTTTTAGGAAAATAGAGTTCACTCATTCACAACTTATTACACATGCCTTAAAGAGGCGTGTCTACAATACAATAATATGGGAAGGAATAATGAAAAGTCTAGATCCTATCACCAGGGTAAAAAGGAGATGTGTCGCTGCGCATGCGCAAGAAAATTTGCATTTACCCCAATAAACAATAACCAGTTAATGGTTGTGAGAGTATTGATATTACATTTGGGATCGATGCTAAGAATTGATATAGCTTTTCAATCCTAAAAGAAGTATCTTGGACTTTCAACATGTAATGCTATTCAATACAGTTAATATAATAAATTAAGATGATATTGTGCGTACTTTATCAGAGAAATAATTTATTATCAAACTTGGAATAAGTATCGAACTTATACTGTTTGTGATTTATTGGAATAGAAAGGTCAATTAAAGTCGGACACAAGAATTATTTCAGACATATTGAATATATAGTATAATTCAATAAAGAGAAGATTGTGGATAATCAATGAGGAGAAGCATTGAGATTATATAACTATTCAGTTTTCTACTCTCCTGTAGTTTTCATGAAATTTGATCATGATTACCAACTTAGTATAAACAGACCACCATTTGTAAAAGAGACTAAAAAAACAGGAAAAGAGCTAATGCTCCTCCTCGTGTTCCTCTTTTGTCTCTGTTCCCCACAATATTGTATTGTTGGGCAGCTGCGTTGGAGAAGGTAACAACAGTCCTTGATTCATGGGTATGTCTGCTTGTTTGTAAAATCAGATAACGATTGGTAAGAGGTGATGTGTGCAAGGGCGGCTATGTGCATGTCTAACGAACAGTTCTCCAATTTATTAGAGACCCTAATTTTTTTCGATCTATTTTTTTCTAAATAGATTCAGTTATTGAATAGTATTAAGTTGTTTGGAGAGACGAATTAATAAATAAAAAATTTCGAATGAAACTCCGACCTCGATTTTTAAAAAAGAAACATTTTTTTCTTTTTCTACGTGATAACCTTTTTAATAATTGTCTTCTGTTTTATTAAGTACTAACATTTATTTCTTCAAATATTTTTTTTAAAATATCAAATATTTTATTGTAAAGAATGATATCAGTCTATTTTTAATTGATTATTCAATAAGTAAAATTCTTTTAGTTTATTATATTATTGTTTTTTAAAGTTTTTTTTATCTCATTACATAACTTAATATAAAATTATGTTGTTACGTAACTAAATTAATATTTCATATTTAACTTTAATTTATATGCGGTCCCATAAAATATTCAGAAGATCCCGTGAATTACCGAGCCGCCTACATATCTATTACTGTTACTGTTACTGCTTGTTAACTTCATCAGATTCGAGAACACACATTATACATGACTGGATGTTATATTATAACACTCGGCAAATCGTAAGGACAAGAATTATTCAAACCTGGTGATCAAATCAAGTAACGAATAAATTAGATTGAGATTTATTCCCTAATTCAAATCTAAGTAATCATCATTATTATTGTCTTTTAGTAGTAGATTGAAGTAGAGAAAGTGGAGGAAAGTGGCAGTGGATCTCTTCTTAATCATATTGGTTTATTTAGTGTATATCTGTCGCCCAATGCCTTTGATCATCATAGCAGCATGCGTGCTACCAAACGGGTTAAAAAGGAACAAATGCTTTATTTTTGTCCGGATTAAGGAACAAATGTTTTTTTTTGTCTGGATTAAGAAATAAATGTTTCAAATTTAGAGATAATAAGGAAACCAACTAAAGTTCTGCTGTCAAAGTTATCTTTAATTATCATTTTTCACTAATTATTTGAACTTAAGGAAAATAAAAAATAAAATAAAAATGGAAATAGAAAATTAAGCGGCAACTACTTAAGGCTCTCTTGTTCAAAAAAAAAAAGAAAATTGAATTGTGGGTGAACTCAAAACGGACAAAATAAAAATGGAAACCGCAAGAACATATAAATATTCTTTTTAACAAAAGCTAGTCTTTCTGTAAATTGCACTATAAAAATTAGTCATTATTTTAGTAAATTGAATCATGAAGATGTAATTACAAGATTGAATACCTTTACTGTAAAGAAAAAAACCAACAAGGAAGAGTAAATATCTGCAAGTTACCCCATCTTCGATCCTCTATGGATGAAGAAAAAATTACTAGAATGAATACCCTCGTTCCTCCTCCGCTCGATTTCACCAATTTTGCGAAACTACAAAGGAGACAAGGAAACAGATTGAAACCCAAAATCATACCGAAAAGCAATTTAAAAATACATCTAGGAGGACGGTATCTGCCATTATCAATGGACGGGAGAGCATCCAACAAATTTCTAACATCCAACAGATTTCTGGATTTCACCAATTTGGACAAATCTAGAAGAAATGGAGAATAGCATACTGAAAGCGCTTCACCGTTTTGAGTTCACCCACAATATCATATTCTGCAAGCTTTTTGTTTTGAACAAGAGAGCCCGTAAGTAGTTGCCGCTTAATTTTTCTATTTCCATTTTTATTTTATTTTTTATTTTCCTTAAGTTCAAGTAATTAGTGAATAATGATTATTAAAGATAACTTTGACAGAATAGTTAATAGACCGTTAGTTGGTTTTCTTATTATCTCTAAATTTGAAACGTTGTTCCTTAATCCAGACATAAAAAAACGTTTGTTCCTTAATCCGGACAAAAATAAAACGTTTGTTCTTTTTTAACCCATTTTGTCGCATGTGTGCATATCTCCACCCTGAGATCTGTCTAATCTAAATTTGGTGGTTAGATTTGAGAGCACCAATTAAAAGTGCTTAAGTTCCAGATTCATTAATTCTCCTGTCGCCTTTGTTTTTATGAAAAGGACATGTATTTCATTCTTTTTTCTTATATCAACTAGAAAAGGCCGAAAAAGACATGTTTCATGAAAAAAAAAAACTGAGGGAGATTTGATTCCACTAACCCACCAGCTTGTCTATGCTAGTAGCATTTTCTTTTCTTAATTTTCTTTTTTGAAACAAACTAAGCATTTCCGGCCTTGACACAAATAGAAACCTCCAGGTCAGCCCAGTACTACATCATTCTTGGGCTTTAGGCCTGCAGTAAAAGAAAAGGATCCGCGCGGACAACTAAACATGGATTTAATGGGCTGTATAGTGGGCTAAGACGGTTACATGGCTAGGGCCTGCTAATCTCATGATAAATTACACTCAACAGCCCTACTTCAAAGTTCAAAACAATGCAGTCGTATTGAAGCCCAGTAATAATCTAGCGAAAGATGTTCAAGAAGACGAGGTAGTGATTCTCCAACTCAACAACTTTTGGGCAAGTGTATTGACGCTTTCAGTCCAGTTATCTAGACCCGGTTTTATGCCAGTTTCATATACAATTTTTTTTCTTTCTAGAAAATTTAAGCATTTTTATTCAGTAAGGGGGTTAGTCAACAGATAATGAACTAGTAAGTCTTCGTATGTTCATAGCAGAAAAGAGAACGTGTAGCCTTTGTAGCATAAATAGACCATCTTTATTATCCTAACGCCCAAACAATTTCATAAACAGTGGGATCAACTTAATTCTCCTTGCACAAGATAATGAAGCAAGAGATTATAGCGATTTAATTGGGGTGCACATGAGCAAAGGTTACGGATCTACGATTGAGGAACCCTAAGGTAAATTACAATGGGGAATGGTACGTACACACTTAATTTGTTCATGGGAATGCCATTAAGAGTGCCATTAAGAGTAGGAACACCGTAATTCTCTAAAGCAAAGCTATCTCCAGAAAGGACATTTGAGAGGATTAAGAAATTCTACCCTCCTTGAACAAATTAGAGGGGACCTCACGTTTAAATATGGTAAGAGCCTCAAAAGTTTACAAATGTATAAGTAGTACACCGGATTTATTTCTGGTTTAATAAAAGAGAGTAAATTACTCAAAACCCTCTTGAGGATTTGGGATATTACAGTTAACCCCCTTGAGTTTATCATAATTATTGGTAACCACCTCAAGTTTAAGGTATCTTTGACTACGAGCCCCTAAACTATAACTCTATTATTAGAAAGTTAACTACGTGTTGATCTATCAACTTAATCACATTAATAATGTTAGGCTGGACAACAAAACTGCTTAATCAACATCGTCTAACTCTCTCTCATCCCACTTTAGATGAATATTCAAGGCAAGGTTGACATTTTTAGGAAAATAACAATGCAGATTAAGTAGTGTTTTTTGTTCAGTCTGGCATTATTAATGTGATTAAACTAATAGGTCAACACATAGTTAACTTCCTAATAACAAAGATATAGTTTGGGGGCTTGTAGTCAAAGATACCTTAACCTCGTGGTGGTTACCAGTAATTATGATAAACACATGGGGGTTAATTGTAATATCCCAAATCCTAAGGGGGTTATGAGTAATTTACTCAATAAAAGATTACATTTATTTACGATGGAATAATTATGTGTAATTAGGTGTTAATGCGTAATTTGGAGTTTGTCATTTTTGGCGGTTATATGGGTATTAATGTGTGATTGAATATTCATGCATTATTTAGAGTTATTGCGGTTTCTGGAGTTATGACACTTTTTGGAGTTATGTCGGCTTCTAAAGTTACGTTAGTTCGTTTATTTAATTGTAGTGGATGCTTAATTATGAGTTATGGCAGTTACGGGAGTTATGTTCATTTTATTTTAATTGCAGTTGATGTTTAATTGGGAGTTATGGCAGTTTTGGGAGTTATGCCAGTTTCGTTTTATTTAATTGTAGAGGAGCGGTTAGATTTGGTTAGTGGGCTTATTTACTTAGTTATTTATTCAGGGCCATTATGTCAGTAACTCCTCTATTTGATTGAGTTAGGAGAGGAAAGGAAGAGTTAGTAACTGCTTTGTTTAATTAAGTTAAGAGAGTAAGGAAAGAGTTAGTATCTTGACCAAATCTATACGGCTGAGTTCCCCATCTTCAAGCGTCACCCACAGCTCCGCTGTCCCTTTTTAGTGGATCTCCATGTCCGAGAATCTCGTGATTGCTTCTGAAGTCATTTACCTATTCTTCCGGGGGCATACATTACCTTGAATACACTCACAGTGATCAGGTTGTATCCGTTGTCATCGTCCACCAATATACGATGTACATTCCAATTGTGAATGTGTGCCGAGATAACGAGGGAAACATTACGAGGGAAGAATATGTCTTTAAAGTTGTCGTTAGTGATGCTGATGGTTGACGTATTACCCTTGACCAGCGTGTCCATGTCAGCAAGGTATGGCTCGTGGAGGGTTCACTTTCGGTCTCGACAGGTGTCGTAGCTTCTGTCAGCTATCATGAAGACCAAACTCTCCTTGTGCCTTCTTGGATGGTGATCATCAGTGTCGAAGTCATTGTTTGACTGGGACCTCTTTGTCTTTTCTCTTCCATTGGACGGAGCATTTGGGCGGTAGATGTACCAATCCAGGTTTTCACGATGGAAGGCTCGATTGAGTTCCTTGTGGACCCTGTATAAATCCTCGGTGTGGTGGCCTATGTGGGCATGGAACTCGCAGAACCTCTTTGATTTTTTGTTGTCAGGGAACGGGGCAAGTCGGGAGTTCCCCACAAAGTCGTCCTCATGAATCAATCACAAAGACTTCTGCCATTGGCCTATTGAAATGTCTAAGCTCTGATGTATTGAGCCGTTTTTCATGTTGAGGTTGTTAGTTTGCAGTTGGGTTGTGTCAGTGATAAGTTTGGCCCTGGTGCCCGGAGCTATGGTTCTGATTGTAGCTGGTACCTCCAGAGCAGTGCCCGACGTCGTGGTTTTGGATGTGACCCTTAGGCCTCGCCGTTTTCTTGGAGGGTTCATCTTCACCTTCGAAGTAGATGTGGGCTGCCTTGGCCATCTCTTTAGCTACTCGGAAGGCTTTCTCGCCCTTGTTGAAGTTCTCAACCCATGTGACCACCTCGTTGTAGGACTTAGCGGTCATCGCAGTCAACTCCCTCACAAACTTGACTTCAATTAGGCCATGTCAGTAGGCTGAGACAATGAACGAGTCTTCGTGTTTGTCAATCTTTCTGACAGGGTTGTAAAATCACTTGGTGTATCCTTTGACATCCTTGTGCAGGTGTTGTCGCATTCCTATGAGGTCGGCAAACATCTTCTTGGTTTTCCTTTCAACTACGAAATTATCCAAGAAGATTTGTGTGAGTTGTTTGAAATTGTGGATAGATTATTTTGGTTGGCATGTAACCATGTGAATGTCTGTCCCACCAAGGATGATGGAAAGAGACGGTAGTGGGTGTGGCCGTCAGTGTAAGCCGCAGTCATGGTGCACTTAACCGAGATAGGTGCTCGGATGAATCTCCTAAAGCATCGCACATAGTGATGTTCTTAGCTTAAGTTGGCGGGGAGGGTGGCTTGGTTTATTTTGTCGGATAATAGGTTGTGATCCTATACTCTTTCCCTACCAGAGTCCACCGTTGCCTATTGCTACGTGAAGCACTGAGCTACATCAGCCAATTGTTGTTGCACAACCAGAAACCTGTCTCTAAAGATAGTTTACTGGCTGATGGGGTCGAAAGTCACTCCCTTGTTTTCGCTGGGCATTCTTTCATCCGTGAGAGGTGAACTCGACGAAGTGTGGTTCCTTCTGGTTCTTTGGCCACGAGGTGGAGCCATTTCTGGAGTCATTTCTGGTGGGAGGTAAGGTGGGAAGGGCTTTGCAATGATGGTGAGAAGGTACCCACATACGATGTTAGATGCTGGTAATCTACAAGATAGAGTGTAACCCACGAATTTGGGTTAGAATTACTTCTCTCTGTGATTAAGATGGTAGTTAGAGTGTGATAACAAGTAGCAAAGAAGACACTAGGATTTACATGGTTCAGTTTTAATTACCTAGTCCACAAAGGGTTTGATAGAGTTTCTTAGTAGAATTGAGTGAGTAAAAGTGGAAGGAGAATGAGTGCAAGTGGATGGAGAATGAGTACTTAGGGATTTCATCTCTTATATCCTCTATTGTGCATTGTGTAGTAAATGTGACATTGATTGTTATTTATAAGGAACCTGATAAGGAAGTTGGTGAGCTTTCCCAGGTTGCCACCTTTCTTGCTAACCAGGTTGATGATGTAGACCATGCCACGAGATGGGCTGACGTCACTCAGGATAGATCACTGTCAGAGATGAAACTTCCTTGCTCTGCTTCAGCCACTCATTCTTAATTACGGAAAGGACACTTGCTGTCTTGGGGCATTAATGTCATGTCACAGAGGCGTACAAGTTCGTAACTATTAATTTCTAAGGCGGTAATGTCGGGTTACCCGATGAGACTGATTGGAAAAATCGCCAGAGGGATGTGTACTGAGTCTTGGGTGCTCTTTTTGTGGTGAAGGGAGCCGATCAAGGTTTTGGTAGGAAGCCCGACTATCTTTGCCCGACTTTGAGGTAGGGTGAAGCCGGCTTCCTGGATTTGTTGCCTGCTATCCAGGACATTGCCCGGCTAAGATCCTTGTACCCTGATAGTTGGTTTGTTTCTCGGGTACGTGCAATCAAAAGAGGGAAACATGATTAGTGCTCTTAACAGTATGGTTAAGGTATGACTAATTATACCGTACCAACACTAAGCCTTATCTTGATTTGACTATTATTGACCATTAGTATCTTATTGGTAGTATTTGGTTTTAGTTGTGTTGGGTCTAAACATTGCAATTTGGGTCACGCGGTTTATGTAGGTTTAATTTTAGTTAATATTGATTGTCCATTATTCACTTATGTTTTTTTATATGTTTGATTAACAACAGCGGATACCCTTGACAAATAATGTTGTACTAATTGTTTTCCTTTCATAACAAGATTTTCAACAAGATTAGAGATTTCAATCATACCATGATTACTTTCTTATCACCCATGAAAACGTGCTTCAAGATATTTCAGGGCTCTTTTGAATTTGATTCTTGGAAATAATTCATCATCAAGGGACTATTGTCGAAAGAAAAATGTCATCTAATCCTTCTTCTAGTTTTGCTCCAACATGGTTCTCTTGAACTTGTTCATCAAACTCATTTTCAACCGGGTCTCTGAGTTCGTGATAAGCCGCAGACTTATCATATTTTATGCATTAGATTTAGTATTATATCTATCTAAATAAAGTTATATATATGTTATTTATGTTAGATTATGCGTTAAAGTATATTATTTGTACAGTCTTATGTTTTATGTGTTTTATAGGCAAGGAACGAATCTCTAGGCAGAAATTCCATCAATGCCGGACTCGATGTCGGGTTGGTTCTACTCGGAATGAACACAGAACAGAAAAGAGGCCTTGCCGGATGCGATGCCGGGTAAATGCTATCCGGCATGAGTATAGAGTCGCTTCGGTTGACCATACGACAGCACATGTGTTCCACGTGATTTCCAACCGCTGTCGGGTGTGATGCCGGGTATATCCTACCCGGCATATGTACTGTTTCGCGTGGAATTGACGGTTTCGACCGTTAACAGTTAGGCACATTTCCCACGTGTGCCGGCTATTGATGATCCGGCACGACGCTCGGCAACAGACATTTTGATGCCTATAAATAGGCCGAGAAAGGCTGCAATTTGGGACACTTCAACATACCAAATCCACTCCATTCACTTCTATATTTCCACCTCACTCCATTGTTGGTGTCCAAAGAAGTCTACGGATCCATCCACGCAAGAGAAGAAGAAGACCTTGTCGGGTTAAGGCTATTAACATCTCCTTCTCCCTCTTTGTATTCTCTTCTTGTAGTTGTGTGGATGGTGATGTAGAATTCTTTGTCTTCACTGGTTAGAAATGGTTCTCTTTGTAAACACACTATGATTATTCAATAAAAGACATAAGTTTCAACTTGGAGTTTTGTGTTTCTTGCAATTGGAATGAAGTTGCTTCTCCTTCCATTTACTTCAAATTCTGACTTTATTAAGGCAGAAAGGTCGAGAAACTCTAAGTGGTCTTTCCATTTGTCTTCTACAATTTAGAGGATGAAAACCTAAGATTTAGTATTAGCCATGTTATTCTCCCCTTGTCGGTTCGTTGATTACCAAATATTTGCTAGTTTTCGATAATGATTAGGGAGTTCTTGGTTCGGCTTCGAACTGGAGAAGTAGTTTGCCATTTTGATAATGCCGGGTGGCATGCCGGGTACAAGACGTCCGGCACGTTCAAGGTTTTTGAATCTGCCGTGCGCCTTCTGTCCGGCATGATATCCGGCACTATCAAGAGTTGGTTGATTCGAAGTTTATTCTTTTCCTGGGTGATTATATGTGTCTTTATGACGTTTACCATTACGAATCTGGGGTAGATCATTATAAATACTATTTTAGATTAGGTTTTAGATAGTTTCTTAATTTATACTTACACTTACTTTTCCCCCTTGTTATAGAATAGGCTTTTGCCCGGATTAGGACTAATTTTCTATAAGTCCCTTGGGTACGATACTCTCGGTCGTAATATATTTACACTATACTCCGACCGGGTTTTACTTTGCTACCCGTAGTAGAGTTGTAGGTTTAGTTTATTTATTTTATTCTTTTGTATATAGTTTTTCCTACAAAATCTCCGTTAGCAGTTCGTGAGATCTTAGTAGAGATCTTTAGGCTCCATAGATGATAATTTTTACCATTGAAGATAAGAGGTGTGGCTAGGTCGATCCGTTGGTTGTCATGCACGTTTGGGAGATAGTTTGATTGTCACTGAAGTTGTTTTGCACATTATAGTAGATTTAGTTGAAGTAGAATAAATATAACGCTGTTGGGTGATGAATGTCCAAATGGGCATGTTTTAGGGGTGTATTTAATATGTTTTATCAACACTTTTCAAGCTCATTTCTTCACTTTAGCTAGTTTTCCTATAGTTTTGTGTTTTATTGGTGATTTACACATTTATTGCTTAAACAAGAGAAATAACATAGCTAGGAATAAAGTAGTAGAAGAGAGAAACACGTGGGCACAAACGGATAAAAAAATGAAGCTAAGAAACGAAGGAGTTGGGCCATAATGAAGATTGGTTCGGGTATGTAACCCGGACCATAACAAGAACAATCTTTTGTTGAGTTTTGAGTGTGGTCCGGGTTTATGTCCGGAGAAACAAACCCGGACCAAAGCAGCGAGCAACCTTCTAGACAATTTTAAGGGTGGTTCGGGTTTGTGTTTGAAAAAACAAACCTGGGCCAAAGAGAGCGTGAGATGCGGGTGATTTTAGAAGCTGGTCTGGGTTTATTCCCTAGACGGAAACCCAGACCAAGCCAGAATTCATCGGAGCGCGTTTTAAAACACGGAAAAGAAGAGAGAGAGAGAGAGAGAGAAGAGTTCGAGCCAGTCGTTCTAGAGCACAAAAAAGGAAGAAGAAGGGAAAGAAGAGGAAGATCCCTCCCGCCATTAGGGGTGAGCATTTGGATTTAACCAAAATCCAAATTAACTATTTTTTTTTATTTTAACCGGATTTAAAATTTCGGTTATTTGGATATCCAAATTATAATTCGGTTTGGATTTTGGTTTTAACCCTGTAAAATTTGGTTAACCATTTATCTAAACTTTTTTAAAGAAAAATCCCTAAATCTTTCCTTAATAGTTAATACTCTTTAAACATGGCAAACAAAACGTCAAAATTCAAAACCCTATCTCGCATTGCTCCAATCCTTCAATTATATAATGTCATACTATTCTTTTTTCGTCAAATTAATTATATATAACTGGTTGTTTTGGAACATCATTCAACGTTGCTCACCCCTAGTTTGATGTAACTAGTCTAATGTTTGATGTAACTAGTCTAATGTTTGAGTGAGTTCTCTCTCTTTCTGTTGTGATAAATTGGCAACTAGGGAATTCATAATTTTTTAGCAGCTTATGATTATTACTGCTACTGATGATGAACATGAAACAAAAAAACGTGTTTAGTTTTTTTTAAAATCGGTGAACTGAAATCCGATTTATAAAATCTGTTTTCGGTTTTTTTTTAATTTCGGTTAATTGAAATCCGAAGTGAAGGAAATTTTAGATTTCGGTTTAGTTTTCGGTTTTCAACTTAAAAAAATTTCAAATTTTGGATAATTTGGATTTCGGTTAATTCGGTTTTGATCAAAATTTGGATAATTCGGTTAAAAATTGAATTAACCAAAATCCAAATTTTTTTTTACAATATGGATTTTGGTTAACTAAATTATCCAAATGCTCACCCCTACTCACCATTGAAGCTCTTCTTCAACCTTATTCATGGCTATTTCTTTTCCCTTTTTCCTTATTTGTGCTTTATTGGAGGCTTCACCTCATTTGTACTCTAGGATGAGGGTTTGACCCCAGATCCCTAAATTTGACATGTAATACCTATTTCACCTAATTTAGCTGTGGTTCTCTCTTGAATTTATTGAATGTTTCGAGATTGGCCATCTTTATACATTTTTGATGATTCCTAATGACATTTGGTTTGAAGTTAAGGATTGTGACCAAGAGAGAGAGGAGAGAGAGAGAGAGAGAGAGAGAGAGAGAGAGAGAGAGAAACCCCGGTATTTGCCTCCTTTATTTAGTTGGTGAATTCTATATTTGGAACTTGTGCTTATTATTACTTGGTGAGGTTAACCTTAAACAATTGTGAAAGTTAAAATTAGCTAAGTAAGATTTGGCTCATCTTGGGTTTAGAGGGTCATTATCATAGTTCTGTTAGACAACTAGAGTGAATTAGTTTTAAGGCCATGTTTGATGCATTCGGGCAATTCCCTCACTCTAGAAGTACACCTATTATAGATTAGTTAGATTAGTTTTATTGCTTTCTTTTATTTCTCCAATCACAACCAAAAATCTAATAACCTTCAATTTACATTTATGTTCTTTTGTTTATATTCTTGCACAAACACTAAGCTTATAATTGATTAGATAGTTATGAAGTCCTTGTAAATACGATCTTGTTGGACTACAATGACTGGGTTCACTGTCCATTAGTTAGCAAGATAGTTTCACTATTATTTTGGAACTAACATTGTGGGGTTTATGAATTCATTGCTTACTTGTGTGCTCAATCTTCCCCTTTTCTTTTTCTCTTTGTAGGATCTTGCCTAGTGAGCAGAAATAATTCAGGGTGATTACTTCTATCCATCGCTGGTACCAAATTTTTTGGGATAAAATTGAGGAGAAAGTAGTATAAATATCTTTATTATTCTAATCCATTAGATATCGATACATAATCTTCCATGTATAGGCACTGGTGGAACGGAAGGAATTAATGACGGTCCAAAACAGTGATTACCGACGGTTCTGGACCGTAATCTACGCGGGCGTCAATAAAGATGGCGACGTCTTTAATTACGGTTTAAAACCGTAATTAAAGGCCCTTTTCCGTCCTGCGTGTCATTGACTTTACATTACGGTTTTACTAATAACCGTAATGTAAAGTGGACACTTTAGATGACGGTTTTGACAATAACCGTAATGTAAAGTCTTTTGGCGCGCGCACCCAAAGGACTTTAGATTATGGTTATTGTTAAAACCGTCATCTAAAGTGTAATTTTTTTATTTTTTATTTTTTTTACAAATCTACACAATTGCAACAGAGACAGAATTATAACAGATAAGCAACAGAGGGCATCAGACCAACAAATGTGCAGAAACTGCACAATTGAACCACCTGAATCAAATACCAACAACACAAATTCATTCTCTGCGCACAATTGCAACAGAGATAACATCTAATATACACCAGATCGAAAATCTGTTACAGCTGAATCTGTTACAGCAACAAAAAATATTCAATACAGCAGAATCTGTTACAGCAGCAGCAGCTAGCAATTCATTACAAAAAATATTCACTGTACAACAGCTAGAATCTGTTACAGCAGCAACAACTAGAAGAATCAGAGGGCTACAAAGGTAGCAGTGTAACCTATACATGGTAGATACAGCTAGGATGACTCTCAGCAAGAAATAGCATAAAACAGAAGCGTAAAACAGTACAAAAACGGTGCAGAAAACTGTGAAAAACAAAATCCATCATAGCAGCATCAGAGCTAGCTAGTCTACCACTCCATTCTCATAAACATGGCTGCATCTCTCTGACATGCAACAAGTCGTTTGGACTGTAAGTCGAAATTTGGCAAAATGCTCTTTAATCTGCAACAAGAAAAGGAATGGAACACATAATGAGATTAAGATAAAGACACAAAAATCTGCCGAAAGAATTAAATACAAGACAACGTTCGTATTACCTTGTCTTTATCATTCTTCAAACTTGGGAAGTACCCGCAGAACTCGTACATATACCGCATCACGTAGTACCCGCAACTCTTAGAATCCTTTTGGGTAGGGCACTAAATCACCAAAATTTACAAATGTAAAACAATTGTACAAAGATAATAGCAGCACGAATGAAATACATGAATTACCAAACCTTGATGTAATCGACGGTCAAATCACCAAACTCTCCCTATGGTGTTTTTTTGTAACAACTGTTACATATATTAACAAAAGCGTTTAGCAAAATGAACAAGTACATTAATTTTGGTTCAAAAAACTTACAAACAATTAAATAGTAATAAAACTTACTCTTTGATTAAGTCTTCAGTGTTGAATTCTGTCCACTGCCCTAGTGGATCTAGAACGAGCAGAGTAGCGGTGGCAGCGCAGAATATAAACAAAGCCCAGTGGTGGCTACAATGTCAAATACAAAATGAAATGAGAAATGAAGGTAAAAAAGTTAGCTAATTAGTATGTAATTTTATATCAGAACTCACGTTTGGTGATACGGCATTAGAATGAATAATTTATTCTGTCGATCAAACATTGAAGCAATGAATCATGTATTACAAAACCTCCCCGGGTCCCTAGTGACTGAGTCGTACGATAAACGCTCCGGGCACACCGCAGTAATGGAGGTCATGTCCTTCTCAGCACATCTCTCAAGCAGACATCTATTATATCACATGTACTATAAAAAGTTAGCCAATGCAACTTCATAGATACTTATTCTATATGTTTTTACAGTATGAGGAAAGAACACTTACTTTAGATAAGCTTGAATAATGTTAATGTTCAGATAATCTCCACACATCATCTCTCTGATGTCCTCAAAGTTGATTGCCGTGATCATATCTTCTTCGTAGTGAAACATCGACTTTGGAAGCGTCATCATGAAGTTGTTAGTTTGAGATGACTTCAACATGATCTTGTCGTAGAGATTCATCTGCTTGGCCCCCAAAACATTAACAAGTTTTTGTGGCAGTGCGAGCTTATTTTTAGGCGCCTCAGAAGTCCTGGTGCGACCCCGGACGGGCGCTGGATTCTTACCTTTCGCACCCCGACTCACTGGATTCTTACCCTTCACACACAAACAGTAAAGCATAAATGTAAAGATAATTACTAATTGATTATTATAGTAACATTAAACATTTATCTAGAACATACCCTTGTACTTCTGACAGGATTCGCCGGCGCGCTGATCTCTTCTTCTCTGGGCCGGGATACGCGGCGAGGAAGCTCAGGGATCTCAGGATTCGCCGGGCGCTGGTCTCTTCTAGTCTGGGCCGGGTTACGCGGCGAGGAAGCTCAGGGATCTATAATAGATTAGATTAGACACTTAATGCTAAATAATGCATTTTATTAGATACTAAATGGTTGTCAAACAGTCTTACCTCATCGGTGACAACAATATAACATGCTGGCCAGGGCAATATGTCTCCCTTCGCTTCGATCAGCGTGCATTTGTTGTCAAACGCCATTGGAAGGTATGCATGCTCAAATCCATCAATATCAGGTCCAAGGTCACACGCGCGTAGAATGGGGGTAGACGTACGAAACTGATGAGCGTGAGTGGACCTGATGGCAACACCGTCCCGTAGGCCGCATCTACAGGGTGCCCTTCTAATGGTATTTGGAGACGACATTTTTTTGCTCCTTTAATAAACAGAGATAATACGTGAAATAAATAAGTGAGTCCAATCTAATACTATTTAAATGACTTTATTTTAGGAGAAAAATAGTTAAACAAAGTAACCTGGATGTTGGCAAACGGGTACGGGTCAGCGGCCGGAGCACAACTAGACGAGGAAGACAGTCGAGGAGGATCTGCTGCTGCTGCTGAGTAGTCGCATGTGCAATCGAATTCAACGCTTCCTGCAGCCTCTCCTCGATAGCCCGGCGCTCAGCAGCCAGTTTCTCGTCATTAGCTTGGCGCTCAGCAGCCTTACGCTCTACCATCGCCTCGACTTCAGCAGCACTCATCTGACCCTTCCTAGCAGATGGCGGGAATACGTGCTTCTGACGTACTTCTCCCCCAAATCCTCTAACACGCCCCGGGTGATCCTTCTTCCCAAGTATTTGATTGAGAGCGTCGTCTTGAGAAGGAGGAGCGTGTATGTCTACTTCTCCTCTCTGTGCCGCTTCATACTGTCCAATTGTCAAAGAAGTTAACACTAAATTTAAGATCAACAAACACTTGAGTATATAAGTAAATTATTTAACAGCTACTTTCAAATACTTACAATTTGGTTAGCCAGTTGTTCCATCGCAGCATTAGGAAATATCCTCTGACCTTCGCTGGTCGTTTCTGGCGTCCCAGTATGTACATCTGCACCCTCCTCGCCTCAGAGACATCCTCGATCGGGCATTCACTTCCATCCTCGTTCCTCCGTGTCAGCAAACCAGCTTCTTTCCACATGTCGAGGCTGCCCACATATCCCCTTCGTCCCATGGTGTGGGGGAGAGATTAGCTTCACGGTTTTGCCGTGCTTGTTCTTGTATTTGCTGTTAAGAAAGTACAACAGAAATTAATTAGAAAATCAGGGATAAAGCATTATGAGCATTAATTAAGAAAAGAGTACACACAAACATACCCTGAACTCGGGGGTGGCGTGCCGCTCAACGAACTCCTTCCACTCCTCTTCAGTGATCATGCCATTGTACACAACATACGGCGGAGGCTCACGTGGGGGCACCCTGTTGATCCAATGCTCAACCAAGTAGTGGCGGAATGATTTAGCTTTGGGACACCAAAGAAAGAACGGTCTTCTTCACTTCTTCTGGGATCTTGTATCGTTCTTGCACCTTCTTCCAGATGGTCTCCTTAACTTCTTCCGGGACTTGTTTCCATGTGTGGTTGATGCAGCAATGTGATCTGGCCAGAGTCCCTAGCATACTAGCGAACTCTGACCTGCTGCCCCCACCATACCTCCCATACTTGTCCCACAGAAGACTAATCTGATCCGGTTTCTGCAGTTTCAACCCACGGGTCGGACCTCTACCTCTAGGTCTCTGAGTAGCACTCGTAGAAGGTGCACTCATGGAAGGGCCAACAGCAGCAGCGGCAGATGTAGATGGGCCAACAGCAGCAGCGGCATGAGATGGGCCAACAGCAGCAGCGGTAGAAGGAACCGGTACCATTTGCTGCTCATTTTCCTCCTCACGACAAAATAAATCGAACTCTTCATCAGCCATGTCCGGATCAGCCATGCCTGCAAGGATTGAAATACAATTTGAATTAAATTAAGCATTTCATAATGGTCTATACAAGCAAGAAATAAAAGAGTGTTAATTTCATATAAATTTTTATAGTAATAACTTACATACACCATTATCTCTCAACCCACATTCCCTCGTTATGGTCTGATCGTATATACTCACGATGACCTGTGACCTCAGCCTCTTCCAATGAAATAGGAACAGTTGGAGGTTCATCTTCTGCATCATACTCATCCTCATCAACCACACCATCCACACCAACTATTCCTCTTCTCCCTTTAAGCACAACAGACCATCTAGGATTACAGGGATCAGTTACATAAAATATCTGCTTAACCTTCGTCCCAACAACGAATGGCTCAACCGTGGGAGTAGCTCTAGACAGATCAACCAGTTTCATACCATGCTCCTCCTCACGGTAGCCATGATTGTTGTTAACCCAGTTACAGCGGAAAACACACATTTCGTAGCTGTTGTAGTCCAATACCCAGATGTCTTGTATAACACCGAAATATGATTGTTGTACTGAGACTGGACTATGACCCACGACACCGATGTCATATAAGTTTTGATAAGCTTCAAGCTCTACACCACTGTTTTGATTCGTTGACTTCTGATCCTGACGTTCTGTGAAAAAGGTGAATCCGTTGACATCGTACCCCTCATAAGAAATTACATCCAGATTTGGTCCAAATGCAACTACTTTAATCAGTTCAGGCACATTCGTGGACTGATCGGACAACACTCTGTCTTTGAACCATCGGACAAATGTCCTATTCTGCTCATTTTGTAGTCTAACGTCACTCATGTTTGGATATTGTGCTCTTAAAACACCAAGTGTTCATCAAAGTATGGTTCAACATCTTCAAGATGACTTAGCACAACTAAATGAGCTTTGTTAAGAGTGTCTATGTCAATTCTTTTCAGTTTCCTTCCAACCGTGCCAACACCCTTCAATCTGCCCTCGTGTCTAGAACGTGGAAGTCCAATGGTATCGACACCTTCTAGGTAATTGGTGCAGAAGTCTACAACTTCCTCTGTGATAGTGCCCTCTATAATACTACCCTCTGGGTGACGACGGTTCTTCATTTTCTTCTTCAGGACACCCATGTACCTTTCGAACGGATACATGTAGCGAAGGTACAAAGGACCACACATCAGAATCTCTCTTACAAGATGCACGAGGAGATGTATCATTATGTCGAAGAACGATGGAGGAAAATACATCTCCAGCTGGCACATTGTCACAATAAGATCCTTTTGTAATTTAGACAGAGGTCCACATCAAGAACCTTAGACGAAATGGATTTGAGGAAGACACTGACGTTTGTGATTGTGTGTCTGACAGCATCCGGCAAGATCCCACGTAGTGCAATTGGCAAAAATTCTTGAAGTAGGACATGATAATCGTGAGATTTCATTCCTACTAATTTGAAATCTGTCATGGACACTAGGTTTCTTATGTTTGAGGAGTAACCTGATGGCACCTTGATGTTGTAAAGGGTACTGCATAGACTATGTTTCTCTTCTTTAGACAGAGTGTGACAGGCAGGAGGCAAGAATGTGCGTTTTCCACGTTCTTGCGGGCCAAGCTCTGTGCGTATGCCCAACTCAATTAAATCTTTTCTTCCTTTCAAATGATCCTTTGTCTTTCCTTTTATGTTCAAAAGGGTGCTAGTGATACTTTCACCCACGTTCTTCTCGACATGCATCCCATCGATACAATGTCTAACCTCCAGATGCTGCCAGTACTGTAGTTCCCAAAATATTGATTTCTTTTTCCAGACACTTTTTTCACCACTTTTGGTTGGCGGCCCGAAGTTGTTCACAATATTATCCAACTTTTTGTAAATCTCTGTACCTGTCAAAGGCTGGCGCCACGCTGTGATCAGTTTTCCCATCGAACTCTTTCGCCATCTTTCGATACTTATGTCCTTTTGGAAGCATTTTTCGGTGGCCCATATACACGGTTTTGCCACTATGTTTCAAGCGAATGCTACAAGTGTTTTCACCACAAATCGGACACGCCAACGCCCCCTTGATTGAATAGCCTGAAAGATTACCATAGGCGGGGAAATCATTGATTGTGCAGTACAACATAGCACGCAAATTGAAGTCCTCTTTACTGAATGAGTCGTAAACCGTAGCCCCTTCATTCCACAAGAGTTGTAGATCCTCTATCAAAGGTTGTAGGAATACATCAATTTTGTTGCCCGGTTGCTTTGGACCCGATATTAACAAAGACAACAAGATGTGTCTTGGTTTCATGCATAACCACGGCGGTAGATTGTAAATAACCAAAAGCACAGGCCAGGTACTGTGTATGCTACTCAAAGTACCGTAAGGGTTCATCCCATCCGTGCACAAGCCTAGCCTTAGGTTTCTCGGTTCGTTACCAAACTCAGGAAATTTTACGTCTATGTTTCTCCACTGTGGTGCATCAGCGGGATGTCTCAATCTGCCATCCTTTTTCCTGTGAACTGAATGCCACCGAAGATTCTCTGCGTCTTTCTCAATGGAGAACAAACGTCTGAACCTTGGAATGATGGGCAGGTACCACAGTACCTTAGCTGGTGAACCTTTCTTACTACCGTTGATGTGAGTTTGTTGTTTCTTATACCGTGACGCTCCACATGCTGAACAGCTTTCAGCAAATTCATCGGTGTTTTGGATGAATCCAACAAATTTTCATACTTGTCTGGCATGTTAGAGTAATGTCGTTCCATATCTTCGAGCATAGTCTCAATGTCATCATCCCAGAAATCTGGCTCAACGTTCGCTGTAACGTCTTCTGGATCACCAGCAACTGTATCATCTCCAAGTTCTGTTTCTGTGTTTGTCTGACCATTATCCCCTTCGTCAGGCTTAATAACATCGAACGCACTCTGACCATGCCATCGGATTATGTCTTGGAAATCTTTTGTAAAACCGCGGCGGATCAGATGTTCCTTAATTGTTTTAACGCCGCGATATCTCAGATTGTTTTGGCAGTCGATACACGGACAAAATATGTATCCCTTGTCTGTAGGTTTCAGATTGTTCGCCAACACCGTGCATAACTTATCAACTCCTTCTAAAAACTTGTCGTCCAAATTTCCGCTGTAAATCCACGAACGTTCCATCTCCTTCTAGCTATTTATATGAAGGCAACCATTTCATACCGTCACCCGTGGCAGAGTCTTTACACTTTTGTATCTTATCAACCTAAATCCATCCATGAGTATTAAATCCCACCGGTGAACGTGTTTTTAATATGTAATTTATTGAAAATTTCGGTAGCATCTCCCTACAGTTCTTCAAATGCACGATATTATGATATTAATCAATAATATATGCATTCGAAGAACAATAAAGAGATACTGCTGAAATAATCAATAAAGTACATATTAAAAGCACATTCACACCCTAGGTGTGAGATTTAACAATCGTGGACAGTCCCGACAGGGACTGCCGAAGATATACCTCTATTAGGTATATCTTGGGTGGATAACTATGTTTGGTAGTTTGTCAAATATTATATGTATATATATAAATCTTACCTCTGGTAGACGATTAGCCGATGCTAAGACGGTTGAGGTCGGAAGCCTAAATAAAGTCATAGTCCTGATGCATAAATGAAAAACGACAACATTAGAATTCATCAAAAAATCAAGGTTAAATGCTAGCTAAACCGCGGAAAAAAATCGACAGCATCTCCCCTATATTTCTAACGTCTCCAAATCAGTTTTATCAAAGTCAAATTCGCACGCACCATCTAGAACTGGTAACATACATAAACTTATCTTCTTCTACTGTAAATGAAGTTTATTTATGACCTTATCTGCAGTACTTCAGATTGAAGGACTGAAACTAGTCATTCTAGAACCATTAAAATACCGAAACTCATCTTATTCTTTCTGGTGGTTATAACAATAGCATTGTTGATTCCTGTCACAGTTTGTGAATCAAACAGAGAGCATCTGGCATAGCAAATTGAGCAGTTGAAAATGAGCTATTTTCAGGAATCGGTAATATACTTGAACTTACTTTCTTTCCTGTGGCAGTTTTAAGTAGTAGCATTTTTAAAACTACACTATTATGTATTAATTGTAATACTAAATGCTAAGAATTAATAAATACAGCAGTTTACAGTTTGGTTTGCAAAATTACCGTTACTAAGCACCGAAGTGGGCAAGTAGTGTAGAAATCATCCCACGAACTAGGTTGCAATTAACTGTGAATCTGGGCACAAATATATGAACAAGGTTAGAACATTTGCCATTACACTCTCAGGATTCGATACAAACGAGGTTAGAACTTGCAATCGAAATGCATGTATATGAACAAAGTTAGAAAAAAATGACAATCAATCGATCGCATACCCAATACGCGATAGAGACGTCGACGGTGAGACTAGTGGTAGATGGGTGGTGACCGGCGGTGATGGGAGTGACAAAGGTGGTGGGAGCGACGGCGGTGATGGCCGTTAGCAAGGTGACGGGAGAGAGGAGGTGATTTCAGTGAGGAAGATAGCGCGAAAGAGAAGAAGAGTTACTGTGAGTACAGTGTGCAGAGTAGACGGCAAATGTTTAAAATGACTTTAGATTACGGTTTACATGTAAACCGTAATCTAAAGTCACACTTTAAATGACGGTTCATAAAGAACCGTAATCTAAAGTGTAACGAAATTAAATAAAAATAGCGCGAAAATTATTTGGCATATGCTGGGTTTCAAACATAGGTAACACATTAATATAAAGTTTTTATTAATCTAAAATACACTGGTAAAACGACGTCGTTAACTGTAATTTAGATTACGCGCGGAGTCGAAAAATCAAATAATACAGGAAATATTTGGCGTCAGGTCAAAACGACGTCGTTGACCATCAGTCGGAGGTAGGCGCGCCTTTTTTAGGACGGACTTTAGATGACGGTTATTAGTGAAACCGTAATCTAAAGTCCGCTGACCATAAAGCGCGCGTCAACACGGGACTTTAGATTACGGTTTCACTAATAACCGTCATCTAAAGTCCGTCCTAAAAAAGGCGCGCCTACCTCCGATCGATTATTGATTACGGTTAATTCAATCATCGTCGCTAATTAATTCCGGCCTTCCTATTAATCACGGTGTCTGTTAAAGCCGTGATTAAACCACCGTCATTAAAGGCTCGCGTTCCACCAGTGAGGCTTACAAATGGGAAAAAAATAGGAGTGGTGTGCCACGAAATGGCTCCCACATCGGTTGGAGAGAAGAACGAAGTATTTCTTAAAAGTGTGTGGACTCTTTCATGGTAAACACATTTTGAGTGGTGTAACTAGTTGACCCTCAGAAACAAAACCATGAACTGCTATTAATACATTTATTATAGTCAAAAGTGAGATAGTTGAGCGTATGAGTTGTTCTTAATAATATGTCACATATTCGACAACTGTTGCCGCCCTAGATTGTATTATATCATTTTTACATGATTATGTTGAATATTCTGTTTGATTTTCATAATTAATGTATTAAAAATATAACCTAAAATCTAATGTTACCCTATAAATAATACAATATGCACTAAAAAGATACAAAAATCAAAGTTGGACGAAAAGTTGGGATTTATATTATTACCCCGCCTCTAACCATAAGTGGACCCAGTTGTGTCTCCCTCTCAATTCTGGCGGTTTGGGTTTTCGTGACTTACGTAGCTTTAATCGTGCCCTGTTGGCAAAACAGCTTTGGCGAATTCTACAGCGACCACAGTCCCTGGTCTCCCAGTTTTTCAGAGCTCGCTATATTGGTGGTCGTCCACTCCATCTCCTCCAGCCCGTTGCAAACTCCAGTCCAATCTGGCGGGGTCTCCTCTCTGTTCGTGACCTCATTCAAGCAGGAGGTCACAAGCGGGTTGGTACTGGGCGCACCACTTTTGTCCATGATAGGTGGCTTCCCTCCAAGGAGGGAGGCATGCCCTACCTTTGGTTTCTCCCTACTCATCTTTGCAGTGCTCCTATATCCGATTTCATGCTCACACCCATCACCTGGAATATCCCACTTATTCAGTCACTGTTTCACCCAGATGATGTTCAGCATATTTGTAATTTGGATCTGTCAACTAATGCTGCTTCCCCAGATACTTGGTATTGAGGTCTCACTTCATCTGGCCAGTTTACCGTGAAGAGTGCATATCACTGTGATGTTACTCTGTCTTGTAAGGATCAACCTTCCAGCTCTTCTCTGTCAGCTTCTCCTACTGGTTTGGCTAATAAGCGGGTATGGACGTTGGACATTCCACCCCGTGTTCGTTTGTTTGGTTGGAAATTTTTGCAGGGAGTAATACCCTGTCGAGGTCTGTTGGCCTATCGGCTTCACTGCCCAGACCTGGCGGTGTGCGCTCTCTGTGGCCGCTGTGAGACACTGGTTCATGCGTTCATTGGCTGTCCTTCGATAAAGCAATATTGGGCCCGCCTAGGAATGCCACTCCCTCCTCCCTTTCAGTCTGACGCTGCCTTTGTTGATTGGTTTACACAGTCTTGCTTAGCCATGCCCCGGCCCCAGCTGACCTTGTTGTTGTCGCTCCTTTGGCGTCTATGGTTTGCACGTTGTCAATTTTCACATGGTAGGGTTTCCCTTTTGGAGGCTGGCTGGTCTCAGGCAGACAGTTTTCTCTCGCTCAGCTCTAATGGTTTTGCCTCGACTTCCCTCCCTTCGCTTGCTGATGCCCGTCTTAGTTTTCCCGGTTGGGTAGAGATCTCGGTTGATGCAGGGCTAGACAAATTCGGCAGGTTTGGCATTGCGGCAGTTGCAGCTCATCATGACTCCGTCATTGCTGCCGCTGTTTGGGGTGGTTTCACTCGTCATGACCCTTCCCATATGGAGGCTGCAGCGATTCTTTTAGGTCTTCACCTTGCTCAGTGTTTTGAATTTCGAAGTGTGCGGGTTTTATCAGATTGTAAGCCCGTGGTTGCTTATCTTTCGGCGTTTGGTCCCACCAGTATTTCAGCCAGCACAACTTTTTTGCTCAATGATGTCTTGGCACATTTGAGTCCGCTAGTGGATTTTCAATGCTTTCATGTTAATCGCTTAGACAATTTCACTGCTCACAACCTAGCTTTCTTAGCTAGTAAACATCAACTCCCTGCGAGTTGTTGGAAGTCTTCTGACTTCCCTCCCGATGTACTAACTATTTGTTCTTAATATAAATTCCTCGTTGGTTTCAAAAAAAAAAGTAGTTGTTTTATGTCTTTTTTATACTTGATTATACAAAAATGAAAAAGAAAACGATTAAAGCTAATATATCTCTAATTTCATAAAAATAACTATTGTAAAACTATACGGTTTCATTATCCTCATATGTAAAGACATCCAAACTTGGCGCTGGGGTGGAGCATGAAACATATTATATAAAATCAAAAGCAGAGGCGTCATTAGAATAAGGATGAGATATGAATGGTCCTACAACAGAAAATGAATACACAAAGGTTTGGAGGGAGGGCCAGCGAGGTGGGTGGATATAACTATCACTTAGTATTATTATACAAAAATATACATTACTACTACGATTACTTAATCTTATCCAAATTAACAGTGTTATGGAGGCAACATTTGATTAAATCCAAAGAAATACCAGCAGCCTACCAAACCAGAACACAAAATAAACAACGGTTGCTTTCAATGGGATTCACGCTGTTCAACTAGCCCATTCCTTTGCATCTAGCTGCCAGATTGACTGATGACTGATTGTAAAAGAATGTGCTGAACTGGTCAACCCAGTCAAACATATTAAACTAGTTGAACATGAGAGACAATTTTGAGTTTAAATAGCTACTAGCTGATATTAGTTGATATTGATTGATAGCTGATTATAAAAGAATGCAATGAAGTGATTAATCCAACTGATAGTACATAAACTAGCTGAATGGTGTAAGAATGGGGTATGAGGATTTAGTAGACATTTACTCTTTTTAGCAGATATAACAATGTACGTGTTATAAATCTTTAGGTTTTTAAATGTATTATTCAAAAATAGAATTTTTCATATAAATCGCTAAGTAAATGTTACATATCAAACACCAAAACTCACACGTCTCTCTAAAATTGGAATAATTAATCTTTGCTTATTTGGAATATGTATTTTTTTCCTATACTGCAGATGGATTAGGCTCACACTTTTAAAATATGTATTTGTAGTATCCTTTTTTTTGGGTCATTTTTTAGCTTTGCGATTAGAGTGAATTTGCAATCTTCTGTATTTGTATGTTATAACATATATATTTTAATAAATTGCTTAATTATAATGAAAGATGGCATTTCTACAACACTTTTTTGCACAATGAAAAATTTTATTTAGCATAGTTTATAGTAAGTTTACGATTTGATTATTAAAGGTTAATAAGCTTACGTTTATAGTTATATCACTTTTTTTTTACATTTCATTCAGTTAACTACTCACAAAACAATCATACAAATTTAGTGAATTTAATAAATACAATATCGATTTCTTTTATTTGTACATTATTTTTGTTAGCAAATAAAACTAATAGAAATATACTTGCCAATCAAACACCTTTTTTGAAAAGACTAAAACTACAAACAATAACAAATAATAAGAACTACAAAAGCTTAAGTACCCAATGATGAGTTGGTTACCATGTTTAAAGATTGAGCTCGATAAATACAACAATGTTAATTTGACATTTTCTATCTAGACTAAAATTATTAAACATTAAAATAAAATTTCAAAAACTTTATAATTGTAAAAGTAAATTATTGTTATTTGTATTAGAAATATTGAATAGTATATTACTCTCCTACTTTTAATATAAGTCATTCTGGGGATGAATTTAGATTATTTTTCAATCTAGATTCATCTTTAAAACGATTTATATTTAAAATTGGAGGTAGTATGTAATTACTGTTATCTTGATCTATTATTCTTTTTGAGTTCTTATAATTTTAGTTTTAAGCGTTTAGAATATGATCTAATCTTTTTTACTGTTATTTATCTTATTTTATAATAGTTGATTTTATAAATAAGACTGTTAAGTGAGGCTCTAACAAGGTTAAATAAGTACTAGAATGACAAAAGTAATTATTACTCCCTCCGTCCTGAATTGACCGTCCTGTTTGCTTTATGGCACGTTTTTCCACTTCAATATTAAGCATATAAGATAAAATAATTTTATAAAACTAAATTTTGTAATATATAGTTTAACATGTAAGGAATCATATGCAAAACTTAAATTTTAAAAATTATTTTATCTTCTATGTTAAAAATTAAAGTCAAACGACATATCCAAATAGTAAACAGGACGGTCAATTCAGGACGGAGGTAGTATTTAGATGGAAAAGTAAAAAAGTAGGGGTACATGCGTCATTTTTCTACTTTCCTTGATAAGTGTGTAAGTTTCTAGAATGACAGATATTGTTGAACGGAGGGAGTAGTATATAAAGAAAGAACAAGTGAATGATGCGATTTAACGAAACAGAAAACGTGTTAAAATCTGTACTAAAGCCACCAAATCAACACATGACAGCTAACAGAGCAACAACAAGAATTGTCTTCCTCCGCCTCCCCTCCCCTCCTTTGTCGTTGCTTCGAATCTGCCCCTTCCCGTAGTAAAAATTGCATTCTGAGTACGGTATTCCCCCCACCCACTCACCCTCGGTACCACGAAAGAGAAAGAGAAAGAGAAAGAGACACAGAGCAGATCTATCCGATTTTATCCACAGATTTGGACTACTTGGCTTAAAAAAAAAAAAAAAACTCACCTTATATTATAGAGGTGGCATCACCTCCCCCACATATATCCATTTCACCAAGATTACGACACCTCGCGTCGTTTGTTACCTCCGTTTCCAGAAACATCCAATTCTGAAACTGGTTGTCGATTTACTCCGATGGAAAAGGAAAACAAAAGGTAACAGCAAGAGCTTCACGAAGGAGATCAGCGAATTTACGACTCAGAAGCAGAATTTTGGGCAGAGCTGAAAAAGAATAGATAACTGGGTTTCTCGATTCATTCTGCGAGTCGAATTGAATGATTGGCGGCGTTGATACCAAGAGACCCCGACCCACTACGACGTGGACTAGAGGGGAGGATAAGCTGTTCGAGGAAGCTCTAGTGAAGTTCTTCGATGAAGGCGACCGTAATTGCTGGAGTAAAATTGCTGCCGTCGTGTCAACGAAGTCGCCTGACGAAATTAGGGCACACTACGATGCACTTGTCCATGATGTTACTGAAATCGACGCTGGCCGGATCGAATTGCCAATTTATCCAGATGCTGACTGCTTATCACCGAGGGATTCGTCCGGACAGTTGTCGTTTGGGAAGCAGAGGCAAAGTGATGTTGAGCGGAAGAAGGGAACTCCGTGGACCGAAGAGGAACACAGGTATGGAAGTTTAATTGATTTCATTTACCCACTTGATTTTTGACGATTTCTATCTTTCAGTTTCTGGGTTTTGAGATTTTTTGTTGCTTTAAGATTACTAGTATATGATTTGGGTTCATTGCAATCAATCATATGGTCAACTGGTTCAAATTTCCCCATTGAATAAGATTATTAATTAACGAGAGTGGCTTTGCAATTACGATTCAAAATAGGTTGTTCTTAATTGGGTTGGAGAAATACGGTAAGGGAGACTGGAGGAGCATATCAAGAAACGTGGTGGTAACGAGGACGCCGACCCAGGTAGCTAGTCATGCGCAGAAATATTTCCTTCGCCGGAACTCTGGCAAGAAGGAGAGGAAAAGATCGAGTATCCATGACATAACTAGCGCTGGTGACACTACCACTGCAATGACTGTTGATCAGAACTGGATTCCTCCTCCTACCAGTGCCGTTCAACAGCAACCTCCAACATTGCAGCCAGTTGGGACACCAATGGCCCCTCCAGGGTACCAAGGTTTTGGGTTTCCAATATGAAGATTCTGGCGGGTCTGGGAAGGTAATAAGTGATAGATACGGGGTTACGTTATTGTGTACATAAGTATAGCTTGGTTGCGGTATCTACGTTCCCTTAAGGGGGGTTATTAGTTATGTATATAGGTTGTACTGGACAAAATAGGGGAAAAGGAAAGCAAACTTTTGTGTGTAAGAATATAGGGATGTGTTACTGAACATGTAATTGCATCTTAGGTTAGTGAATTGCAGAGCTAAGGTTTGGATCTGTTTATAATATTGTAGAACTTAAATAGTATAGAAGAAAGAAAGGATGAATAGTCTGGAAAACTCTATACTTTTGTCACAATTATATACCTGCTTACCTAAGGTTGTGGATTTTCAAACTGATTGCTTAGGGTCAGGAGCTATCCTTTGCTGTTTGTGGTCAATTCATGGTTGTGGTGTGCAGGGGGCTGAACTTTTTCCCAAATTTATACCAAGTTTGTGATGTTCGAATTAGCATCACCAGTCTAGTACTGGACAATTGATAAATTTCTTTCATTGTGAAGGTATCCTTCGCAGCTGTGTTTTCAACTACCAGATGGTCTTGTTTAATATGATGTTAACCAAAACATACACGTTCTTTTAGGCTCAATTTATGTGATGAAATAATCATCAATTTTGAGTTTTGTAATATAGGGAGGCTGATTGGGTTGTTTACGTCAATTGTCGTATCAATTTTTTACTTAGTTTGCATAAGAATGAGACTTAGGTGATGTTTACATCAATTGACTTATCAATTTTTTTACTTGTTTTCTTCGTTGCATAAGAATGAGACTTAGGTGATGTAACTGACAATAGTGACATAGCGGTACTCACATTTTTTTCTTTTAAGCTTGACATGATCTCACGAAGAAAATGCTCCATTCTTTGATATTTTTCTCTATATATTTCATATACATCGATTATCATATCAATTTTTTATTTTTTCATTTACCTATTTGTTCTTTATACTTATTCTAACTTCAGCTAGCACTAGTGATCCGTTTGTTTTGGCGATGTGAAGCCCATCCACGTCGTTCTATTTATCTTTTTTAAAATATGTTAACCTTCTCAAAACAACATTATTTGGGAAAGTACAAAAAAGAAAAAAAAATCCAACAATTCAAATCGCATGAACACATTGAACACTCACTCCCTGCCCTTATTAAAATTTTCCCTCACTTCCAATTCTTTCCCCCTTTCTTCATTCCATCTAAGTGTTTTCCCGGTTTTTGTCTCCCAGCACACATCACTCCTAGAAACTAGAATGCCTAGCCACGCATTGCACAATTTAAAACCAAAAACCTACTCTCATTGAGCCAATGAAAGAGGCAAGAACAAAGAGTACCATATACTTTCATGGGCCAGAAACAAAACAAATTTCGAGGACTCATCAGAAACAAACATGCTTCATTTAGAATGTGATATCCTGATCACAAGCAAACCTCATAGCAACAATACAAACAATTCAACAGCAGAAGATGAAGATAACCGGATCACCAGACTGCAAATATCAAGTGAAAGTGATGCACTTGTTCGTTTATTGCTCAAAAAGAAACCTTCAATAGAGCAGCGAGGTTTGTCCAAAGTAGGGCATCTAGGGCTTCGAAGTCGGTCCTGTTTTCTGCCAGAAAAGAAACCAAATTCTAAGGAGTTCTGTAAATGAACACAAACAACACCATACTGATTCAAGATGCCAGAAAATAATAGCCTTATACGAAATACATTAGAACAGGATTTCCAAGGCCTATGAAGTATAAGATAATATTGTCAGCAATTATATTCACAGTTTAAGGGGGTGTTCACAGAGCTGCCCAAGCCAGATTAATGGTATAAATCTACGCTAAGATTATGGCCTTAAAACTCAAGTGAGGACGGCGGCAAAGAATATACTCTCTCGATCAATTCGCTATCTTTCGGATATACAAGCTATTAAAATAGAGTTCCCAGCAATACTAGTTCTCGCCCATTAGACTGTTACGGCAAGAAGCTTCCATCCATGATAAACTGCTAGATTCGAGTCCACGTTCTCAGACACCAATTATTTGCTTGCGCTCAAAGACTTCGATGATAATATAGCTTCGAGGATACAGTCATACTTTATCAAAGTTAATTTACAGACAAAGATATTACCCCACAGATGCTAGACAACTACAAATACTAGAGATTCATGCATTTAGAGTGCTTCATTTCAATCAAAATACCTTATCAGCATTTTCTTTTGCCTTCTCCGACTCTTTCTGCTTCATTTTCTCCTGCTGTTCCTTTTCCATTTTCTGCGAAGACGATTACAATCAAGATTCCTAACTCACAACCAAGTATATGTTTAATTGAAATTGCTAAATCCAATCCGTACTCCAGAATCGAGACTACGGAATCTCATAGCAGAGAATCCATTATGTAAGAACGATCATCCAAACAAATTACACGTCCACTTCATCGAAAGTGTGAGAATGATCAGATCAATGTTAAACAGATAAATTAAACTTACACAAGAGTAGTGAGAAGAACTGGTCAAAGCGGAATGAAAACAAATACAGCCTATCTAACAAATATCACGCTACCTTCAATCTCAGAAAGCAAAAAAGAGCCTTAAACAGACCTTTATGTAAATGTTCTCAGCGGCCTTCTCCTCCTCGCTAAAAATGCGCCCTTTGCCGGCACCGTCGCTGGAGTAGGGACGCACGATCGAAGATGATGATGATGTCCTCCGAACTACATCCACGAAACGACGCAGCGATGAGCTTGTAACGACGGCGGATCTCATTGCCATTGCTGCTTATGTAACAAACTGCTGACGATGATGATAAATGATTCGAACAAGGCGATCTATTTCGCTCACTTCTGTTTTACCTAATTTTGATTCGGTTCTCTGTAAAAAAAAAAAAAGATTTCAGTTTTGGTGGCTCGACTGTCCGACGGGTGGAGTAGTTGGGCGTTTTATATTGGGCTTGGGTAAATTGGGCGGATAAAACTGAGCCAGGCCCATTAGTTACAAGTAGGCTTATCAAATTGGTGGATTGATTTGGGATGACGAAGACCACAATCTTTGACATTACATTTTGTAGTATCATTATGATATACTACTAGTCTCTTTTATGAGTCAATCATATTCTTTTAGGGACATGAAAACTCTAATACTACCCTGTAATTTGGACAAGTGTTTTCCTTGATGGAATAAGGACTATATTATTCAACCGCATTGATTTTTTAAGGTCATATGCCTTCATAAACCCTCAAGTTGTGTATAAATCTTTGTAAAATATAAATCTCATAGATGTAACTGATTAAACAAAAGTATACAAATATAGAATATCTAAAATGAAAGAATATAAAAAAATTTAAAGCAACAAATAAGAATTTAAATCGTAACGAATCTTATACTTTAACGTTAAAACCCTGTAGATAAGATCTTAATTTCGGAAAAAGTTAAAGACAATAAATCTTTTCTCATTTCCTTACAGCCAGGCGGACCAAGGGAGACCTGTGGGTGCATGCCCTCCTCATATATAAATGCTCGTTTGTGGATATGCGTTTTGGGCTACGTTTAATGTCACGTTTTAAGTTTAGAAAGTGAACGCTTGTTTGTGAAACCCTATGGTGTTCTATTCTTCATAGCAGTAACGCCTCCTTCTCAACACCGTAATTGTTGCTTTCTTCTCCTCTCGTGCGAATCTTTTCTTCTTGTACCTCTATTATTTTCTTCGTTAAGCCTTAAAGATGGTCCACCTACCGACTTTCGCTTTTACCCAATGAAAGTCTACTATTTATGGTGACTCTTCTCTACATTTATATAGGTTTAGTGATGGCACTTCATTTCTTCTTTGACGATGCAAGATCCAAGATGGTAACGCATTGTGTTGCCCCATCTTCGTCCTTTCCCTCTTTAGCTACTAAATATAGGGTAAGTTAGGTAAAAACTCTAACCTTCACTTCTCTTTTCGCCGCTTCACCGTGGATGCTCATTTCTAACTTTTGGCTGCTCTTGTTCTACTAATTATTTGAGATCTCAACCAAAATCTACCTCTATTGTGTTGTTCCCTTTTCGACTAACCCTTGTGGGTTTTGTTGTCGCTATTCATCATCCCTCTTCTCCCTCATTGTTTCTATGTCATAACTTGCTTTCTGGCTTTTGAAACTTTATGGGTCTTAAGCTTCAATTTCTTCTTCGTTGGTTATCAAACGTGTTGCATATCTCGTAATATCTTCGGTGATTACAAACCCTACTAATTACTGTATTTGGTTCTGTTTATGAATGTTTCTTGTTGTGGTTGCTCTGTGTGGCAACTTTCGTTTATGATTTTAAATATTTGTCACTTGATTGAAGTTCTACCACTGACCTTTTGTTTGTCAACTTCAGAAAATTCATTGAGGTGTTTTGTGCCTGCCTAAGTCATTGTGATTTATGCTCAATCCTTGGTATACACAACACAAACTAGTACCTTTGGCTAAGGTTAGTGTTTGAGGCTTCTGAAACTTAAATTTATAGTTTTTGGTTGAATCTGAGTGTTTGGTTAGATCTGTTAGTTGGGTTTGATCTGTTGGTCTGATCTATTGGGTTTGATATGTTAGTTGAATATGATGTTGGCTTGATCTGTTGGGTTAAATATGTTGGTTAGATTTGATGCATCTGTTCAATTGGTTGGATATGTTGGTTATGATGAATCTGTTGGAAAACCTTATACTTGGAACGAATTGATCTGTTGTATTTGTTGGATATGTTTGTTTGCTTGGTTCTATTGGATCTGTTGGTTATTAATTTATGGTGTTATATCTATTTATATCATACTTAAACATATATGTTGTCTTTAATAAACTATGTCCATACTAAAGTATATTAGATAAGATATAACATGTCTCATATTTTGTTTCACTATGGGTTTGCGTTATTTGTTGCCATCATGGATGAATTGGATCTCCATGCTCCTGGTCGGGATAAGCTCAAACTAATAGAAGGCACTAATGATAATTTATTGAACTGAATCATAATTGATTTACCCATTTGTTGTCATCATTGATTCCCACTGTGTTAGTGCAACCTGATCGACATTTGTAGCAAGTTAGAATTAAATTTGAATGACATCCATTGGCAACGTTTCTATCCCTACATTGCCAACTTGAGTTTTTTTAGTTTGAGTTGTTAGATAACTTATGTGAGATATGTTATGTTGAAATCATCTACATGAGCGATGATGTGTAGCTTTTTTGCACCTGAGCTCAGTAAATACTTGTATCTCCTCTAAGAACACCACTTAAAGTGTGTTGCTTGAGCCCAACAAAATGAGGGATATAAGTAACTTTGTATACAGTGAAAGTCATATTTTTCTATAACACCTACGCTACATCCAATGTGTGGTGGAGCACACAAGGAGTATTATCGGTGGCACAAGTGATACATGAGATATGAAGCGCACAAGGAGCCTTATCGGTGCCATAACATGAACAAGGAGACTTAGTTAAATTAAAACTTTACAGTACTGGGTCCCAATTGTTGTACTGCCTTGTTATGTATTATCTGTATTTGAAAACAAACATAAGTTATAATGTAACCAACAATAAGTTGTATGCTCTTGTACTACTCATTGGAACAAACATATAAAATGCATAATTTGTTTTATGTATTCTTCTGCTTTACAAATACGCTATGATTTCTAGTGCAAAACCATTCAAATGAAGTAGTAGGAAATCGAACTTAATAAATTCGAAAATACTAAGCTAGTTTGATCAACATGAAATCGAGCATGATGAAATTGACAATACCTATATGTCATTGACTGCGGTCTTTAGCTAGTAAATACCTAAATAAAAACCATTCGATGCTAACCTTTTACCCACATAACTATAGATGGCGTCAAAGAAAAGAAGAAAAAACAAAAAAAAACCGTTGGTAGGTGCCTCTAATGACTAATACAAATGGTGGATATCAGACAAAAAAGACTGAATGGATGCCTCAGCTGGACAAGCTTGTGGCAAAAATGTTTGCAAGCATATCGACTTGAGCATTGGCCCAGGTGGTTCAGTTGTTGGAAAGAAAGTTAGGTAGCAGCCATGCGTTGTAGACTTCCATAAATTGTCTGGCACTATGTACACTTAGTTATACTAAAGAGCAAACATGAAGGCATTGCCCAAGACTAGAAATTGTGGTTATAGTTGAAGGGGCATGCGTAGGTGGGGACTTTGATTAAAACACCATAGATGCCACTTAGAAGTGGTGAGAAAGAAAACAACCAATATAAAGCAAAATAATCATGCAATATATTATTCAACACTAGTTTATTGGTGTTTACAAAATGTTGTGACGTCGTTCACATATGGATCACATTTGTTGTTGTTGGAGAACCTGAGCATAATGAAAATTCAGGAAAATGGGTTACAATACATAAATGAAAGAATTGTTATACAAGGTGTTCGGTGACTGCTCCGTTTGTGGTTCCCGCCTACTCTACCACTATGTGAACAAGCTCTGACATTGGAGATAACTATGAGACTATGTCCGGTTGTGTACCAAAAATCAATGAGGGTAGCCCGAATGATAAAGGATCATACCTTAACCGCATGACCGATAGTACAATCAATGATGTCGATCTCCTAATAGAGTACACTCCTTATTCGCACAAAGGGAAGACACCGACCACCAACCCTATTGGAAACTCTCATTTCTCCCCCTCCCCCGGTGCAACTTCTAGCCTTAGGAAAAGAAACTCGTCTTCTGAGGACTACAGTTGTAGCAAGAAGACCAGAAGAATTCGTCAGCACGATGAGACAACTATGGCTTTCAAAGGTATTCATGAAAACATGATAACTGTCAATGCAAGAGCGGCTGAATCTAACAGAATCATGCAGCATCTAGTGGACCAGTCTGAGAGATAGGAGTTTACAATTAGGGACGCGTTAGCCCATTTGTACACCTTGTCAGGGCTGGATCCCACGAGCATGGAGTTTATGTTTGCTACTACGTTGGTTACAAATGAAGCAAAATGACAAGCATTCTTCAAACATAAGTATGATGTGATTGCTTTCCATTGGATTCTATTTGAGTATAATTTATTTCTAAAAAGTTTAGAGCCCTCGTGAGATCTTATGTTATGTTGTTCTTATGTTTCTGTATGCATGTATGAATGTGTTTTCACTAATTCAAAACTTGTATCTATGATGACTATGTTTTATTTAAGCACGTGTTGTGAGACTTTACCACGATGCCTAATATATTGTGCTATAAGTTTGTGTAAAGCAACATCTTCTAATCTTAACAGTTGTCAAACTATGCAATTACAATTTAAAATTAAGGTAATTGGACAATGACCAATAATGCCGATTGTCCATTGGACAATGAAGAGTGCTTTGACCAAAGACGATGTCCAAAATGAGTATGAGAGGGGTGATCTAAATGATAACGATAACGATAACGATGATGAGGTTGATGCTGGTGTACTACCTTCACATAAACCAGATCCTATTGTTATGGAAGTTGTATGTGATAGTATCGCAGATCCTATCATGGCTGATAAGGGTTTATGAGTGGCGGATGCATGGGTGTAGCTAAACTACGGTTGCAAAAATATTTTAATCGGTGTACACGTTTTATTTTAGAGCACTTTAGTTATTTTGCTTTAAAATAGTTGTTTAATTTAGTTTATATAATTATATTAAGTAGACGTTTTATTATGTTTATTTAATGAAATACATAACTTATATGAACATTACAACTTCAATTGTCTTACTGTGCAAATTGAGAAAATGTAACAAAATACTGTTTATAACATTTTTATTAGCAAATTTAGTTCAAATAACTAAGTCTAACAACTCAAAGACATTTTCATATTAAATTCAACTTCCTGATAGCTACTTCCTAATAAATACAAATTGGCAGCTGCCCCCGGGCTGACCACAAACAGACCCATTTTAGTTTAAGTTTTTTTTGCTAAATAGCTTATTTTTGAGGTATACTTTTGTTACCCTTCCAAGAATTTCTAATATATCATCCTGATATCATATGAATAGTCTTTACTTCTATTATATTTTTTATTTTTAGAGTAAATTACTCACAACCACCTTGAGGTTTTGGGATATTACTAATAACCCCCTGTATTTAAACTAATTATTAATAACCACCTTGAGATTATGAATTCTTAAATTTGAACCCCTAACCTATAACTCCATTACACAGACGTGATGTACTTGCTGACATGTAAACTAATTTAAACTGAAAATGCCACTGTGGAAAAACACATCCCTAATCAACCTTTTATAACTTACTCTCAACCTCTGTCTCATTCGATTTGGGGAAATCAGAAATCGTGAGTTAGCGTGACTTCAAACGCTTCATCCGCTCTTGACTTTGAATCAAGAAACCTAACTATTATTCCACTAAAATTATTCCTAAATCTGTAGCAATCTCTCTAGTCAATGGTCTAATGGAGATACGTGTTAACACTGTCACAATCTTCTATCCCAATTTATTTCTCATTTGAACTGTAATGAGCAATGATGCTGGTGTTGGTGTTGTTGTTTCTGTTTACCATACTGAATAATGACGTGTAATGAGTAAGCCTATCGTGTTTCAGTTTGTTGTGGTTTGATTTTATTGTCTGCTAGGGATGACTAATTACGGTCGCTAAGCCTATCATATTTCAGTTTGTTGCGGTTTGATTTTATTATTTCTGCTAGGGATGACTAATTACGGTCATTTTATAAGTTTGCCCACAGGCTATATTGAAAATTGAAGTGTGGTCTGCTCTATTGTCATTTCTGCAAAGTTTGAAATTGAAGTGTGGTCTATTCTATTGTCATTTCTTCCTATTTTGAAATTGGAGTGTGGTCTGATTTACTGTCTTTCTCTAGTGGTTGATGGTTTGTCTTCGTTATTGCAGTTTGATATACATTGGCTAACGGTACACTATCGGGAGTTTGAGTACGACATTATCGATGTTTATCCGGATGAGTTCCTTTGTCTTGACTTGCTTACAACCCTCAAAATAAAAGCAGATAAGCAGGGTGTGCTCCCTTGAAAACACCAATCGTTAAGCTCAAGGATCCACAATCTATGAAGTTGATATCTATCAACATCGATAAAGACTTAATGGAGATGTTTCGGTTGTACCAGGGTAAAAGAGATATTGACATATATGTAGAAGCTAGCCCTGAGCCATCCCAATTGGTGAAAATTTGGATAGATTGGAGAAACAAGAATAAAGATAAGGAGACGACAAGGGCTGAGTACTACATCGAGGACTCAAGGGATTCGGACAGTGAGGATAGTGTGGAAATCCTAGACATTGAGAATGAAATACCCCAAGTTTCTAAAGGATGATTTACTTAATTAGGTCCTAATGAGCTATTAAGCATCTTTAAACCCTAATATTGACATAAGTACACATTAGGACCAAAAAAGTCCTTAATATCACTCCTTGTATTATTTTGGAAGTAGTTAGCTAGAATGCTCCAATATCATTGTGACAACCAAGCTAGTAGGTGATGCAGCAGCTAGCTTGTGTAGTAAGCACACAAGTAGGTGATGCAGCTGCTTGGGGAAGCTAGTAGGCACACTAGTAGGTTACTCAGCAAGCTAGTAAGCAAGTAGGTGACTCAATAAGCTAGCAAGCTAGTAGGACGTGATACTCTCGAGCAAGCTAGTTGGCAAATAGGACATCTTAAGCACGAGGTGTCATGACAAGTTGCACCTACTTAAAATCTTGACACATACTATAACCAATAGGAATCTTACACTTAAGTAGGCTGGTAGGAGGTGGAAACACCTTATTGGAGGTATGACCAAACTTAAAACCAGCCATATATACCTTTTCTTCACCTTAAGTAACTTAAAGCTTAAGATTAGCCAAGGAGTGACTAGGATGCCGCCCCACTTCATTCTTAGCCAGCCATGAGTTGTTTTCTTTATATTAAACCATGTCAAGAAACCAATCAGCTTGGAGCATGTGTTATTCAAGGTGTTACCACTTAGAACCTTACTTAACCAAGAAGGAAATTGACAAGGATCATTCCCCTTGCCAATATAAGGCTCACACCCATATCCCATTATCTTCATCCCACTCTTGTGTTCCTGTATCCATTAAGAAAGAAAGAAGAGAAGAGGGCATACCTTATTATACTACCTTGGCCGAGAGCAATAGAAGTAGGGGAGGAACCTTTGCCTCACTTAAATCATTCACCCACTACCTAGATCTCTTATAACCATTTATAAGAGAGTAAGAAGGAAACCCACCTTAGGAGGTAACCTTTGGTCGAGAAGGGAAAGAAGAGAAGAAGCTTCATAGTTGCCATTTCCAAGGTGCTCTAAGCTGTTCTAGGGTGCCTTAGATTCTTAGCAAAGTTCTGCAAGGTTTTAGAGAGGTTTTCTTCATCAAATCTTAAGGTAACTTCATGGTTCCATCCCTTAACAAATCTATGTGTTTTATAAGAGTATTACCCTTATATAATCTGATTAAATTCATAGGTATTTATGAGCCTAAAGCTAGAAAAGTTCGAAAAGTGTTTTAAGGAAGAAAAAGATGTGTTTGTAACCTACCTTTGATTACTAAATGCTTAAGAGCTTGTTAATGGTGTTTTGTTTCTGTTTAGTAAGAAGAAATAATATTGAATCCTTATGGTTGTTTTGGATAGTAATTAGGCTTATATGGTGTTGTTATAATCTAAGAAAAGTGGTGTCTTAAGAACTTGTTTAATCACCATATTTGTAGGAAGAATTGTAGAGTATTAATCAAGTGTTTTATGTACTTAGATAATCTAAGACCTATCTGATTATTATGACCGAATAACATAAGTAAAATTAGAACATGTTTAAGATGTTAGGTGTGTTTATAATATGATGAATTAGATGATTGTCACAACCAAACTGAATTAGAAGCTAACCAGCATGAGTTAGATGTATTATAGGGCTAAGAGTATATTTGTTGCTTCTTTTTGTCACTAGTAACTTCTTATGAACGAAATGATTAAGAATATCTGAGAAGAATAACATATGTTCTAAGATAAGGATGATGGTTTAAACTAAGCTAGGACTGAAGGTCTTAAAGTCTAATATATTAAGAACCTATATTAATTATCTTAAGAGGTTGACTATGGCCTCTTTCAGTTCTATTAGGAACTAATTAAGGTTTGATTCAAGTTGTAATCCATGGTTGAATTAGGTGCTGAGCTAATCTGAATAAGATAGTTAATAACAAAACTGAAATGGATATGATTTCTTTGATTGTTCAAGACTTGGTCTTACGGTAAGATTTATGGTTGTTTGAATTGCTAAGTTAATATGTGTATTGGTGTGTGATCTGGCCGAAGGTGCCTTGGAAAGTTATGTGATTTTAACCTTCCCTTAAGTGTTGTTATGATTATTGTTATGTTCCTTGTGTATAAAAGATTATGATATAGACTTTGTTAAGTGACTTGAGTTTTGAGTCCTATAATACTTGGAATTGTTATACTCTGGATAATCAGGATTCAATGAGTAACTCATTGGAATGGATTGTTGAAATATGGCTGTATATGTAACTTGGGCAATAACCGCCTCTTAATGATCTATTGAACTCATGCTATACCTTGGGCTCCATGGAAACTTCATGGTTTTCTACACTATAGTTTAAAGGTACTGTAGGGAGTGTTCACATCTTTTAGAGCCTAGAGTTCATTTGTGATAGGTTGGATCACCTAAATGATCGGGATTCGTCCCTTGAATTAATTAAAGTGGAAATGGAGAATTTGGTGACTAAGAAAGATATGAGAATTGGTTAACATGTACTTATTCAGGTTTGGATGCTTTATTGTTAATGCTTGGACTATTGGTTGAGTAAAGCATGTGTGTATATACCATCAATTACTTTACTAAGTTATTTTCTTATGGTAACGTTGATTTTACTCAGCTTTGTTGACTTTTTGGTTTTATGCCCTGTGGCATTTTCACTGTGATTGTAAGAATGCCCAAAGATGCAAGAAATGAAGAAGCTTCTCCTTAATTGTGGAGATATTCTAGAGTGTGGGCTTTTGGGCTAGAAGATCATCACTAAACTCTCTTTTGGTTTATAGTTTAATGTATTAGGTTGTCCATTAACCTGTGTAATACCAATTTTGTTTTGTTGTAAGTTAAGCCTAAGCATTCGCAAAATTTGTGAATGTGGCGCTAAAGCCCTATAAGACTTATGCTTCCGCTTTATTAACTCGAGTAAGTTTGTTATCATATTATGGTTTAGTAAATTAGAGGCGTTACAGAGAGTCCAGTCCTACTTGTGACAATGGAGGAGGATGAGTGGGAACGACTATACGTATGGTAGTGAAAAAGAACCAGATTCTCTAATAAATGACGTACATATTCCAAATCAGCCTGAGCAAGATGCCACTGAATTAACTAAAGCTCCTCATGCTGAGCTAACTCAAGCAGGGGCAGAGCCAGAATTTCATACTTGGGGGAGGGGGCGAAAGACATAATTTTTTTCCCGCAACATATAATATACATTTTGATTATATATTAAGTATTTAATATCGTGTGTTTAGTGTATTTCAGAAAAAAATCGTGTATTTATTGTATTAAAAAAACATGATGTATATCTACTACATGACAAACCTTTAAACAAAGATCACTGATGAATAATTCCTTATGCCAAACGAAAATAATTCTTACATAATTTTTACCGCATAATAGAAAATCAATCAGCTGAAAGTTGACATATTAATCTTCTATCTATCTTGAACGCACCAAAAAATGAGTTTTTATGTAGATATAAGACAAGATATATGTAGGTATACATACAAATCAAAGATAAATTGACAAGTAAACGAATTAAAAATAAATGTACCTTATGGACTTTGAATCGTGAACGTCCTTCTTTCATAAAGCTAAAGTCATCTATTATCTTATCAGTAGAAAATGTCTCAGCAATCTTCCTTTCAATATTAACAATCAAGTAGCTCCGTAGAAACTCATCAGACATACTACTACGAAGTCTATTTTTCATAATTTTCATTTCTGAAAAGGCTCGTTCACTTGTAGCAGTTGAAACATGAAGAGTTAAAACAAGATGGATTAATCTATCGATCAAAGGATATATTTTTGACTTTCCAGTTTCACATAATCCCTTACATAAGTCAGAAATTGAACTTGCATTCTTCAAGTCTGTGTGGCTGAGAACATCTACCTCATAGTGTTCCAACTCCTGTCTTAGATAAATTCTTTCTTGTGTGGAGAAATCAGAAGGGTAAAACTTTGTTGCCAATCTACATATGTCATCAACATCGAAAACTTGTATGCATTTTTTAGGTCCAATGCAACACTCAAAGATAAAAGCTCTGTGACTTGCTCATTAAACCTAGAGTTCAGTTCTTGCAACTGACAGTCAACAGAAGCAATAAAAACATCAACTCGATAATGATGCTCTACGGTTACATTGTCTTTCTTATGACGAGAACGGATGATATCAATATAAGTTCCATTCATATTAGGGACTGGAATGCAATGACTCTCACAGAAGAAAACCACATCTTCTAACAATGGTTGCCACTTTTCATCTCTCAGTTTTTTAATCAATGTCTTCGTAGTAGAAACAATAGTCAAAGCATTAACAATATCTTATGACTTCAATTACAGAGCTTGATAGAGCATGTCAGTTATCTTCATAATTTTCCTCATCATATGCATTGCAATCGTAAAACAAATGATAATAATTGCCTCAAAGCATAAATCACATCACCTTTTTGAGAAGATGTTGAACCATTAATGACGATGCCATCTAATACCACTCTAGTTGGGCCAAACAACTCCATCAAGCTACAAATTGATTTATAATGTGAATCCCATCTAGTATCTCCAGGTCTTCGCAAAGATCTGATCTGATTTGCACCCTTTCCACTTTCAAGTTCTTCAATTTAAGCTAGGTGTGAAATTTCAGCAAGCTGAGCAGCTTGTAGTTGATCATTTTGCTTGTAAGAAGAACCAATGACATTTACAATAAAATTCAAGCTCTTGAAAAAGGTGTGTACCTCAGACACATCCTTAGATGCCGCAACTAGCGCCAACTGCAATTGATGAGCTAAACAATGTACATAATAAGCATACGGGCATTCCTTTAAAAATAGAGCTTATAAGCCATTCCACTCTCCACGCATATTATTGGCTCCATCATAACCTTGACCTCGAATATCTTGAACATCAAGCTTATGATATGCCAAACAAGACATGATCTCATTCTTTAAAGTCAAGGCTGTTGTGTCTTTGACATGAACTAAGTCTAAAAATCTTTCCCTGACATAACCATTCTGATCAACAAACCTCAAAACAATAGCCATATGTTCCTTTTTAGACTCGTCTCTAGCATCGTCAACTATCAAGCAGAATTTTGCTTCTCCGATCTCGTCTCGTATTGCTTCTTGCACATTTTTAGAAAAAACTTGTAAGATATCCTTTTGAATGTCTTGAGATGTATACTTTGCATTTTTGGTGCATTTTCCAATACTACTTCACCAACATCCTTGTTGTAGGATGCGAGAAGTTTGATCAACTCTAGAAAATTACCTTGATTTCTTGAATCAAGTCTTTCATCATGACCTCTGAATGCACAAGCTTGAAATGTGAGCCACTTAACTGCCTCAATTGAAGTCTTCAGCCGCAATCTATTACTAATTACTTGCTCAGATGTTTGCTTATGTATAATAGTCTCTATATGACCTGATACATTCTTTAGATTTTCATAGCATTTCACGGAATATTTATGTGTAGACCCAGAATTCTTACCTTCATGGTTGACAAAAGGATAATCTTTACCACTATTCACTTTCTTCCAATTGTTGAATCCTTTTGCAATAAAGGTATCCGACCCACTTCCTTCAGTGGGATTTTTAGGGAAAAGTTAACACGGAAAGCAAAATGCAACATCTTTTACCTCAGAATATTCCAACTAAAAGAAGCTTTTAAACCAAGCTGCTTGAAACTTGCGCTGACGACCAACAGGACCAGAAAATGGATAATTTGACTTCCGTAGTTGATAAGGCCCAAGTTTAATGTAAGCTCGTCTTACCTCATCCCTTTGGTCACTTGGATAATCATAAATTGGAGGTCGTAAGCCAGGATCACGAATCAAGGAATCAATATTGAACTTCTCAGGCTCTAACAATTCAACATTTTCATATCGAGCTAATTTGAAAGGCGGCTCTCCCTCATGAATAGATTGACTAGGAGGATTTGATGTATCAATTGGCTCATCATCGTTTCATAATTGTTGTGTATCAATTTCGAGACTTCTCTTTGGCTTAAAAATGAATATATTTTTCTTACTCTCTTCATAATGAATCTGAAAAACATAAATGATGTTTACATAATAAGTCATAGTGAAACACATGATTTTCACAAGGATTATAAATTTTCATTATATAAACATATTAGGAAGTATTATATAACAAAGCAAACCAACCAATTCACACAAAATGATATACACACAAAGCCTATTAAAGCATATTATCACAAGTATAATCAATTACTAAAAATAGTTATAATATTTGCTTATTATACTTAAATCAATCTCTAAATTTAAAGAAAAAACTACTCATAATTAACTTCTAAATTCTAAATAAAGAACAAAAAATAATAAAGATATTTACACCTAAAACACGAATCACAAATAATATAAATTTAGGACTAAAAAAGAAAAAAAAACTAAATCAAAAATAGTTTAGTCGGTCAATCAATCAAATCAATTAGTTATCTATTCACTAATTCAAGAAAGAAAAAAAAGTGAGACCTGTAGAATCGTAGACTCCAAAGAACCAAGAGGAAGTGTATTGAAAAAAAAGTCTTGAGAAGAATGTACTGCACTACTGCTACAGTTTGCTCCTTTCTCTGTGCATGCCGCCTCCCCCTACTCCTCTATTTCCATAAATAATATTTTATTTCTTCCACTTTTATCTCTGTTCCGTTCCTGTAAAACAAGTACAATGAGATAAAAATTTCTTTATTTTCTAATTATGCTAATCTTGGGGGGGGGGGGGGGCACCACACAAAAATACTCCGCCACTGAACTCAAGAACCTAATGCTAAAAACCTCAATGATGATTGTAATCCAAAGAATGAAAATAGACAAAGTGGGGAAATTGATGGAGATGCATTTTTAGAGGATTCTTGGCATGACAATATTCCATCTGAGAGCGATTGGCTAGACAATGACAATGATGAGGAAGTTTTGGAAGACTTAGTGGATGAGGGTGTCCTTGAAGATGATGAAACTGGGAATTTAGAACATGTCCAAGAAGGTGGCTACTTCTCAGGTGATGAGGAATATGAGATTCAACCAACTGCCCCCTACATAAAGAATGGTAAGTGGTTTGAGTTTGCAAGTGATGGGTTTGTTGCTTTAGAAGTTGGACAGCTTTTTACAAGTAAGAAACACTTCTTGAATGTGATGGAAGAATATTGTTGTGCATATGGATTAAAATGTTGAGACAAAAGAATGAGAGAGATATGTTCACCGCTGTTTGTAACAATAATGTGGAATGCCCTTGGAGAGTACATGCTAGTTTTTTGCCAGGTGGAATTACTTTTCAGATTAAAACACTTCGACCTGAGCATACCTGCACATGGGTTGCATACAACAAAGCGGTCACAATTAGGTGGATTATGGAGCAGATAAAAGAAGATGTTAAAGCTAATAGGGACATTCCTATTAGTGCTCTAAAGGTGATTCTTCAAAGGAAAAAGGTGTTGAAGCACCATACTTTTCACTGTACATAGTAAGGAGGAACATCTTGGAGGAGCTAGATGGTAGACACGATACATCATTTGCTCATCTTTACCAATATACTCAGATTGTGTTAGAAAGGAACCCTGGTAGTATAGTGGACATCCAATACGATCATGCTCTGGATCGTCCACGTGTTTTCAGAAGGTTGTTTATATGCTACGCAACACTTAAGGAAGAATTTCTTCTAGGCTATAGACCATTCCTAGGTGTTGATGGGTGTCATCCGAAAGGTCGCTTTGGTGGAGTCCTACTTAGTGCAGTAGCAGTTGATGCAAACAATGGATTTTTTTCCACTAGTATTTACTATTGTACAGAGTGAACAACTGAGACGTGGAAATATTTTTTCCAAAATTTGAAGAAGGTTGCTCCTTACAAAGAGAGGAAGAAATGGGTTATAATTTCTGACCGGCAGAAGGTATTTATTGTTGACATTGTTTGTAGCTATCACATATACAACATCATAATTAACATTACATGTCTAACATTGTGTGTGGTGTGATTCTTTGGCAGGGCGTTGATCCAGCATTAACTAGTGAGCTACCGGAAGTGACAAAAAGAATTTGTTGTAGACACCTATATGCAAACTTCAGAAAAGATAATCCTGGGTCAATATTGAAGAAACATTTATGGGCTGCTGCACATGCATACAACAAGAAATACTTTGGTGATGCCGTAACCGCTGTAAAAAACTTCTCCTTACAAGCATACAACTATTTAAGGAATGTTGATGTTGATCTGTGGTGCAGACACAAGATGTTGTTTTATGTGAAGTGTTCCGAGGTAAGTACCAACTTTGTAGAGTCTTTTAACTCTAAGTTGGGTGATTCTAGAGAGAAACCAATTGTAGTGTTGCTGGAGGAAATTAAAAGAAAGCTCATGGAAGAGCAATATATCACCAGTTGCAAAGAAGCTAATTGATGTTAGGATAAACCAAGGAATACATCTTAATGTAAGAGCTGGTGGTGACATGAAATATGAAGTAAGGCCTTTTGAGTTGTATTATGTGTTGATTTGGTTAAAAGGAGCTACGATTGCATGACTTGGGTTATATCTAGAATTCCATGTTCATATTCCATTGCTGCTATGAGATATCTTAGAAGAGACTCCATTGAATTTGTCCATGAGTGTTACAGTAAAGATGCGTATATACGCACTTACTCGAAGAGCATTACCTCGATACCGCATGTTGCTATGTGGCTTGAATCAGGGTCGATTGAGATAGATCCACCACCACTTCATAGGATGCCTGGTAGACCTAAAAAACAAAGGAGGCTAGAGGAAGGTAAGGAGATTCATTTTCAGAGGTCTACCATTGTGCGTTGTAGTGTTTGTAAGCAACCCAGACATAATAAGAAAGGTTGCTTACATAACAAGAACAAAGTTGGGGGTAAAGGGAAGAATAAAGTGAAGGAAAAAAAGAAAGTTAGTGAAAGTTCTTCTATATCTAGGTATGTCAGTGTCCTTTTTTTTTGTTAATTCAAGTGTTTCAGCATAGGGCTCTTAAAATAAATGTGATACTATGTAACGTTGCAGATTGACAAAGAAAGATTTGAAAAGGAAAAAAAGGCTAAAAAACGAGCTCAAGATGGAAACAATGATGATGCGGATGCAAGTTCTTCCCATAAGAGAACGAGAGTTATTGGGGAGATGTCTACGAGGAACTGACAAATGAATATAGCTAGTGAACAGAAAGTCTACTTTTTGGTTTTTGAGTGCATTATAGACTTTAGGTACTAAATCATTTTTTGAGTGATGAAATGATTTGTACATGGTCGTGGTGGACTGTACCTGGCCATGTCTTTTGAACTTTTACATGGTCGTGGTGGACTGTACCTGGCCATGTCTTTTGAACTTTCACATGGTCGTGGAGTACATTGGTGTATATTGTTGCTCTAATTATTGTATGATAGTCCACTGTTTTTTGGAATTCTGATTTAAGATCAAATGATTGGGGTGTTTAATTGCTTAACTATACTGGGGAATACAAGTTACATATTTTGGAAAAAGCAATTTCGTTTTATTTAGCAAAACACATGTTTTTTTATTTGTGATTTTTGAATTGTTATTCTGCTATGCTGTTGTTATGCTGCTGCTGTTGACCTACTGCTGGAAATGTAATAGATGATAGTTACATCAGTGTTCATTTTTTTCTTCTAGCAATAATGTAACAGATGATGTCTTTGTTGCTACTGTTAAAATGCTGCAACAATGTAACATATTGTTGTTTCATTTTGTTTTGGCAAAAGCAACAGGTTTTTTTATTTGTGATTTTTGAATTGTTATTCTGCTATGTTGTTGTTATGCTACTGTTGTTGACCTACTGCTGGAAATGTAACAAATGATAGTTACATCAGTGTTTGTTTTGTTTTCTTCTTGCAATAATGTAACAGATGAAAGTTACATCAGTATTTTGGAGAGCATAGTTGTCTATAAGTAGTAAATCCTTTTTGGACATCTTTATGTGTAGTGGGTAATGTCTTTTGAACTAATACATGACCTATTTCAGCATTAAGACAACTTAGGATTGGGTTGGTGTAATTGATTGAACAGGCAGGTTGCTTCTTGAGTTAACTTGAATTGTGTCATATGATTTTATTGCAACAACAATTGTTGTTATTATAGAAAGAAATGCACCAGGTTTCTGTTTTGATAAAAGGAAATGCAATGGTCTGCTGCTATTGTTATTGTTTATATAGCAGGTATGATAGCAGCTTGATAAAAGGAACTGCCACTGTTGTAACTTATTAAAGGAACTACTGCTATTGTGCTGCTGAATCCCTTACTGATGTTGTTGTTGTAACTGATTAAAGGAAGCTTGATAAAAGAAGTTGTTGATGTTGTAACTGAATAAAGGAACTGTTGCTGAATCCCTTACTACTGTTGTTGTTGTAACTGATTAAAGGAAGGTTGATAAAAGGAGTTGCTGTTGTAACTGAATAAAACACTGCTACTGCTGTTGAATTCCTTACTGCTGCTGCTGTTGAGACCGAGGTTTAGAGGAACTGCTGCGGCTGCCTCATATACACCAGTAGCCAAACAAATTCTACTACTAATGAAAGAATCAACCACTGTAGTTTATTTGTTACAGATCCGTTGCTGGTTATGAACTCTTTGTTCAAACAGATTTATGTCTATTGCAATACCCACTGTTGTTGTATTTAGTTGCATTAAATCAGGTTGATGTACATTGCAGTGACATTGAGCAAGGCATTAATCCAACTTTACCAGAAATCATACCATTCTTTCTCAGCTTGTTTTTAGGCACTGACATTTTCCTATCTATGAAAGAACATATATGAAATAAAAGAACAAGTGTATGTACCATTTCAGATGCTCAACCACTATATTATTCATCAGATAGATGCTCAGAGGATGAAAACATGAAGAGAACTTCATCGCTGGAATAGTAAGAAAAAAGGTGGGAGCTCAAAAGCTAATTAGAAATGAAGATTGTACAAGTAGAACGTTCATTCTCTTAATCGTTGTTGAAGAGCAACAACATCAGCTCCTTGGAATTCATTCATAATGCCCCTAAAAAGAAATACTGTATGCACTTGTTCTCAGTTTGAGGTATAAATTGACAACAACAACATCCTTTCAAAATACAATCCGACCACACTTTAATCATCATAATATTGTACAACACAAGCATCTTGTCTACACCATAGGAAACTACACTAAATCAACACTAAAACATAGGAAACTACACAAACACAGATCCGGCACTAAAACAACTCCATAATAACACTACAACAACTCTATCTATGTTGCTTTTACAAACAACACTACAAGAGCTCCAATAACAACATAGGAAAGAACTAAAAGCTTAAACATTTCACTCTTCATAACGGTGGCTTCTTTAAGGACAACAATTCTCATCTCATTCAACGTCTTTTTCAACTATTTGATCTTCTTTTTAAGTGTCATATTCTCATGGTTGACATCAGTCTGGTTCACCTCCTCACCATACAAATATATTCTCAAAAGATGCAGGTTGTGTTCCACCTCATACCACCATTTGAAGAATCAACACGTATCACACCGGTAGAACAACTTTTTACTGTTTTTAGCAGTTTAGCAATCAGAATCTTGGAATTCTTATTGCTTTTACATTTGACATTGACAAAGATGAACTTGCTCAAACTCATTGAATTGTTTGAGGATGACATATTGATGATCACAACCTATGAATCAACCAACATCACACTACAATCAAATTTGGCTTGAAGTACCAATAAAATTGATAATGCTTTAAATCTAAAGCTTTTGCTTCATATAATGGGAACAACCAGACAATATAAGTATTAAAATATGAAGTTAATGAATAAGTACCAATAAAATTGATAAAGCTATAAATCTAAAGTTTTTGCTTCATATAATAGGAATAAACAGACAATATTACCAATAAAATGAATAAGTACCATTAAAATTTGAAATGAGGGTTAGATTTATTAGTGTTACAACACAATACATTTTGATGTCTAATCTTCTACAACTGAAACACAGATAGAGAGGAACCGTAATTGTTGGTTACAGTTCAAAACCAATTCCTCCGAGCGGATGAAGCGGGAGAACGAGGGATGCACAAACCTGGAAGAAGCTCGAGAATGAAGCAGACAAATTGTGTAGTGCTTGCGTGGTGAGGAGAATGTGAAATTACGTTATAGTCCGAAACCAATTCTCGGAGAGGCTGAAGTGTGAGAACTAGGGTGAGTTAGCAGGAGTTAGGGTTCATTCACGATTTTAGAAGTTGGGGGTAGGATGTCGTGAGTTAGAAGCTGATGACTATGTAGTGGTTTTTCACACGCTAGCTTTATATTTTTTAAATAAGGTTACAAATCAGTAAATGGTAAACGTCTTAGTAACGAAGTTACACTCCGGGGGTTGGAATTCAAGGAACCGATAACCTCAAGGTGGTTAAAAGTAATTATGATAACCTCAAGGGTGTAAATTGTAATTACCCAAAACCTCAGGGGGTTGTCAGTAATTTTGTCTTATTTTTACATTGTAAGTGAAATACCCTGAACTAACCATGGTGATTAAATCATTATAATATGGTATTTAACGGCCTAATAGTGCCTAAGGAATATTGGTGAAGAAAATAAACCAAAAGAAAAGAGAAAATGCTTTAAAAGTAGAAAATGTAAAAATGAGTGTTACATAACCATAGGAGGTATGTGACCTCGACTAGGATCCTAGATGGGTTCCTAAGGCTTAATTACGCCTAAATAAACATGTGGGAACAATTCCCGAAGAAAACGGATTAAAAGCACAAACGAACCTTAAAGCGCGTTTTCCGAGGAAACCGAGAAAACACGACTTTAAGCGGGTTAAATAGACCCGTAATAATTATAGTCAATCAAATAGCTATAATTAAACATTATTGAAGGCCTAGAGCCATTAAAATTAATTAGACGAAAAAATTCCGGAAAACGGGTTCCGGTGAGTGAATAATGTAAAAACTAGAAACTTGTGGGGTGTAAATTGTAATAAGAGGAAAATAGCCTCTCCATTGGTAATTAAAAATCAGAAACTCATTGTGTGTATGAGTGGGGACTATTTCCACTCAGCCTCCCCTCTCTTTATTTACTCTTATATACAAAAAGACAAATTCAAAAAAGTAAAAAGCACTCTCTGACTCTCTCTCCTCCCCGTTCCTCTCATTTCTCCCGTACTCCCTCCTCCTCTCTGAATTTATTTCTTCTTCCTCCAGCCAGTAATGGCGATTTTGAGCCCTCCACATAGCTCTCTATTCTCCTTCCATTTTCATGGCCTAAACAAGGACAAAACACAAAAATAATTACACCACTAGATTCCCCTCTCCTTGGGCAACATTTCTATCTTTTCAAAATCAGAAAAGCTCACACTTCATCTCCGTGGGTGTAGCTCTCCTTGAAGCTTGAAGGTGACCATTTGAAGCCAAATAATCTTCTAGTTGCTTAAAGGTAAGAAAGGGACCTTAAAACCCATCTTTCTAGCTCTTCTCCTTCAACAAGAATTTTTCCAGATTTTGAGCTCCTTATTGCCCCTTGTCTAGCCGTTTTCTTTGGTGTCCAAGATGGGATCTGAACCTTGTTATGTTGCTATCCAAAGCCTCACTTAGAAGTGGTAAGGTAATGCCTTTTTTAAAAAAAAACTTAAACATGCTTTACATTCTAGGTTAGTTTGTAAGCTAGTTATTAAGTAGTATTGTCGCCTTGGGCATGGCTGTAGCGTTGGGAAGTTAACCCCATTGGACCGGCTGTAAGGGAGAACAAGAAACAAAGGAAAGGAGGAGAAGAAGAAAGAAAAGAAAGGAAGCTAGCAATTCAAGGTAAATGAGCTAACCATGAGCTAGTTTTATATGTAGTGTGAAAACAGAATTTTAAGGCTTATAAATGAGGAGATTACATTGTCTAGGTAGTGATTATGTTGCTGTACATTGAGTAAAAGATTGAAGTATATTAAGGGTGGTTTAATGATGGTTAAAGGCTTGGAAGCCAAAGGGAAGTAAATGTGTTTGTGCAGGAATTAAGTCGTTGTGGTGTATAGAATAATGTGGATATTGGAGATTTATTAGGTGAGCTGAATTTTGTATGTGGGCAATGCTAAATTTATAGGGGAAACTCTGTCCAAATTGCTCTATAAATGTGATGACTTAAGGGTGTTGATGAGGAGGAAAGAACCTAGTTTAACTAGGTGTCTTTGGAGGTAAAACTTGAGTAGTTAATCACCTTGGGATTTGATTGAGTAGAAGTGTGTATTTGGGTAAGACCTGGAATAGAGGTAATGCAATGAGCATTAGTAGTGCAGTAGTCGTAGAACCATAAGTTAGGGAAAAGGAGTAGAGCATAAACCTGTAGCATAAGTTTAAGGAGAATCAAGAATGGGAAATGGTGTAAGGAAACCAAGAAATGGGTGATGAGTTAATAAATGGATTAAGGAGGTTTAGAGTGCCTAATTGGTGTAAAAACATGCTAGATTACATGTTGAAAGATTAGGAAAGGATTGAGTATGAAATAGGGGTTGAAGGAGGCTGAAAAACTGCAAAAATATGTGTAACAGGGATGGTCCGGGTTTACAAACTGGTACACAAACCCGAACCACCCCAAAACATGCAAGAAACACATATCAGGGTGTAATCTGGGTTTGTATCCCGGCACACAAACCCGGACCATAGCAAAAATAAGGCAGAATGTGATTTCTCGGTTTGGTCTGGGTTTATAACCCCGGACACAAACCCGGACCACCCTAAAATTTCACCTGAATGTGTTTTAATGCATTCTAATGATGGGGATTTGAATGGTAATGATATTATAAGATTGTTAAGGCTTAAGTAATGACATATAAAGGTCATTAAGAGTGTAAACAAGCTTGAGAAGTAATGAGAGGTAAGTAACTTAGGTGAATGAATTTGATTTGTAAGGAATTGGTAAGGGTAAACCGAGAAACGTCAGAAACGTAAAGAGTGAGGTTAATTATAGATAATTAACCGCTCGACTCTATGTATGTGATAGGATTTGGATAGTCGAACACCGAAGGAGAGTCAGTGAGTCCAAGGACAACGGTGAACGGTATGATTTTCTCATGTCCTGTATGCTACCTTGGCTACTCTGATTTGTGTGTTTTTGTGCTATGTGATCACCTAAATAAGATAAAACGCACGAATCGGATTTATTGCACCTTATTGTACTTGTAATGTATTGTTTCTTGTTGAATTGTATTTGAACTTGTAGTTTGTATAATTCTTGAAATGTGTGAACGACGATGAAGTGCTTGATTGTGGTTGTGCATTTGTGCTAACCCTTGACTTCGTGATTGTGAATGATTCTCACTAACTCACTAACTATGTAACCCCTCTAACTTTGAGTAAATTGGTAAATTGGAAGTATGTAAGAAGCCCGATATAGTTTCGGCCACGTGTGAGGATGAGGAGACATAAGAGGTTGGATCCGATTCCTGGCCTTAATCTTTTCCATGGTCCAAACCCCTTAAATGGGTAGCAACCTGGATTAGTGAGCCACCCAAAGCTCGGTGGTGGGACGGTGTAGTCCCTGCCCGGAGGTCACACCGACTTAACATGAGTATAATGTAAGTAAGTATTGGTATGAGTAAGACCAAGACTGGTGTAAGTCATATGGTCCCGAGTAAAAGAGTAAAGTACATCCGATTAACCCAGATTGGTAACTGGCTAACAAAAATGAAGTACAGATTTGAGAAGTGTATCACATTGTTTGGATGACTTGTGTATGGACTTCCATTTGTATGTACAGTATCCTTGTATGTATATACCTTGTATGTAAGTACCTTGTATGATTATAATGCTTTCCGTAATAGCATGTATGCATGTATAAAATGAACTTCATGTATTCGACAAAGTAGTCGGCGTATCCCCGTTAGCACGCGGGATATGCGAATTTCATGCGCAGCAATTTGCTGAGCCCCTTGGGGCACTATTTTTATATTTCAGGTACCCGACAAGCTAAATGGTCAAGAGTGAGACCGGGCTGTTATGCCTAGTATTAGCTAGGAATTAATTGAATGATGTATTGATTTGTATAAGGCTTGTAGCCCATTTGAATTGCCGGTGTACCAAGTGGTGCACCCTTATGTACCTTGGGAACATGTAGAATTGTGAGACATGAGTGGGAGATGTAGACACTTGATAAGTATGTGTAGACTGGTGAGAATTGATCGTATTTTGGTTTGTACATTAGTAAACTCGGTATATTGTATTGTAAGCGTTGAGTATTGTATTGAATGGAGAATTATGTATACTCGGTATGGAAATGGAAATGTGAATTATATTATTTGTACTCGGGTATTCCGGTCCATCAGACCGATGCTGTAATGGAAATAGACCTTGTTGGTCACGTGGGTGGCTAACGACATTGTATCATCCCCCGTTGTGTAAGGAATTATCCGCTGTGTAAGTATAGAAGTATGAGGTGATTGGACGGTAATGACGAGATTAGCGGTAGGGGTGTTACAGTAAGTAAATCTTTTTTAGTGCATAGTAAACGGAAAATAACTCTTATTATTCCCATCTTATCAATTTTAGTAATCATGTATATTGACTATAACTTAATCTTTCGAATACTAGCTTCATAAATAATTTGAATTATTATGTCAAATATAGTATATACATTAATGTCTAATATCTAAATTTAGATTAGAGAAATTTCATGAAAAACCATTGAGTTAAAGTTTTTTTTTCTTTGTTTTATCACTATTTTTCAAAATTATATAGGATAACATCCCGTTCTTGTTTGTATCAAATACCATTCTGTCCACTATTTTTGTAGATTCCACAATTAATGTCCGTGACAAAAGTTTAAATTGTTTCGCTAATTCTAGTCGTAAACATATTTAAAGTATAAAAAGTGGACAAAATGGTATTTCGTTAACTAATATGAAAACTTCATGAAAGACCATTGAGTTAAGTTTTATCCCGTTTTACCATTGTGATAACATCCAATATTTCCTTGGATAACCAAATATCATTCTGTCTGCAACTTCGATAATTCCACCGTTAATGCCGTGTGTTTTAAACTGTTTAAATACTATCATCTTTTGAAAATTTTATTCTATTTTAAGGTCCTTTAAATTTTTTAATATTTTTCACTAAATATTTTAAATCTTTATCAATATGTTTTGATATTTTAATATTTTTTATAATTTGTTTTTAATAAGTGTCATAATTATCTATATTGTTTTATTATTTTGATTTTTCAGCATCTATATACATTTTGTGAACTTTTAAACTAAGGGTGCGTTTGGTAAGGGCATTTATCCTGCTTTTCCCCAAAAAACAGTTTTATTTTATCAAAAAGTAGTAGGATAAAGGTCCCATAAAGGCAGGAAAAGACCTTTATAATAAAGGTTGGTTTTGCTGCTTTTCTGACATTAAGATGCTTTTAGAATTTGTTGACACTATTAAAAATACAAGTTTACCCTCCCACTATTTTCATAATTTACAAGTTATACTCATTCCCAATCCTCCACCATCCCTACTCGTTCTCCCTCTTTTCACTCAAGAACAATGCATTTTTTATCCCTGAAGGTTACAAGGTCCCCGACCAAAGAATAGCACCGGATACCTGCTTTTTTTCTTCAGGTTTTGATGATTAAACGAGCCAGCTTGCTTAGTACCAAAACAATCAATGGAAACTCTTTGAAGCAATTGACACCAGAATCTATTGACTATAAACGAATCAATCAACACTCAAAATCAGTGACAACGTTGAAGTGCAAAAGACAAAAGACGGTTTCAAAACGTAAGCGTCGGGATTACAGAGCATGAGAGACAACATTCAGACGAATACCCCAACCAAGATCAGCATGGTTTATTCCCAGACACTAACTCAGAGATGTCGCAACTCGTTCAACGGCTTTCCTCTTCATTTTACGCTCTCAAGCAGAAGATTATAAATAGAACTTACAGAGAGAGAAAAGTCAATAGACATGCCGATTAATTTGCAATGCAACCCAGTTCTCCATTCTCTGCATACGGACCAAACTGTCGAAAATGAAGGGGAGGGTAAGAGGAAGGTGACAGGAGTGTTTTAGGAATATTACCAAATAGAGGCAGTTTTTACATAGATATTCCTGCCAAACACCCACAACACAAAGGAGGTTTTTTTTTAAAAAAAAAAAGGCACCTTTATTTGGACATTAAAGATTAATGTCCCTGCCGAACATGACCTAATTCATTTATTAAAGGGATTGTTTTGTGTTTTCTCTCGATGATCTACACCTATATGATATTTTGTGAATTAGATGAGCATCTTTGTCTTTTTTTGGATGATCAACGACTAGAATGATTTGTGAATCAAAGCATGAAATTTTATATAGTATCGTTTTAAACATTCAGTGACTTACTAAAAAACATGGCGAATGATGTAAACGTTGATGGGAGCATAGTAGGTGGTGTGGCTTATGGGTCTCTTTCGCCTACTGGAGTTTGGCTTGAAGTGTGCACAAGGTGCAGTTTAAGTAGAATCAGGTTATTTTCTAATTGTAAGCCAATGTGGATTATGTTAACAGCCATAATGGGATGAGTAATGTAGCTACTGATGTAAAATAGATCGTAGATGATGTTAAGCTTTTGGCAACTGGTTTCGACATGATAGTATGAGAATACATTCTTAGGGGAGAACATATTGCACTTATGTTGGGAACCTTAGCTAGGGTAGAGATGAAGTCTTTGGTTTCACCCAGTGCCAAGTTGTATTTTGAATAATTGTCAATCTTAATGGAATGAAATACTTTGGGTGTATTTATAGAACGCTGTCAGTGTTTTTCTACTAATTCCTGTGTCAGTTAATAATTGTTTTATTCTAACAAACTTGGTGACATATTATTACTCATTCCGTCCCTAATTGACCTTCCTCTTTATTATTTGAGCATCTCGTTTGATTTCAATATTTAACATGTAAGATAATAAAATTTTATAAATCTAAATATTACAATTAAATCTATGAAAAATTATATATTGTAGAAATTTATTTTATAAAATTATTTTATCTTATATATTTAATATTGAAGTGGAAAAAAATGCCAAAAAAATCAATTAGAGAAAGAGGTAGTATAGAATTTCCCGAAGAAAAGTCGCCTATGATCCGACCGACTTGACCGGATATTATCTGAATAGAGTAGCCGCCCATACCGGCTCCTCGCTCGAAGGTCCACTTTGGGCAACGGTTGTGGACGTCGACAGAGAAGTAACCTGTCTGAAAGATGTATCACCCCACCAGAGGCGGCGTTCGCGGCGGCCGTGATCGTAGGCTCCTCCCTTGCTCGCTTGTTTGTTTTGATCAATCCTCTTTTTGTTTCTTCATTTTCTTATTCTGATTTTGGTACACCATACTGATCGCATTTGGACGATCTTTCGGCAATAGTTTACCATATTTTGGTTTGAGATGTGAGATCAGATAGACGAATTGATTTAATCCGAGTCGCTACCATCTAGTTTCATCTAATTTGAAGGCTGTGAAGTTAGGGTTTTCTGAAGAGTCTGATCTTCATTCTCGTTAAAGAAGGGGTCTCCGATATAGCATATCTGACCGTGTGCGGGTTTAGGGTTTGCTCTTAGTTCATTTTCGAGTCTGACGTGTACTAGTATGAAGAACGTAGGTTGGAATCGGGTTTTGAAGTCTGTTGGTTTTATGACGGTCTAAACGAGTATAAGGCAGGTCTGTAGGTTGTTGGCTGTTTTGATCTATGAAGTAGAACATGCATAATAGAGAGATTGTGACTGCTGTAGTGGAGTAAGAGGTGAATTTAGGTTTCTTCTAAGATATCATAAGATTCTGAGAGGAATACAGCTTCTCTGCCAGTGTGATAGCTCGACTTCGTCAAATTTAGATTTAAGATTCTTGTCTTATCAATCCTAATAAATTTATTTCCTTTTACCCTTCGATGGCATCTGAGGATTTATCATGATGCATCCTTGTTTGTTCACGGCCTTCAGTGGCACTCTTGTTGTGACTTGTTCTTTCATCTGGATTGTTATGTTTGGCTGACACACTTCTTTGTTGTCTTATTATGCAGAGTTCAAATGGGATGATGTGAAAGTGGACAAACACAGGGAAAATTACCTTGGGCACAGTGTCAAGGCTCCTGTTGGGAGATGGCAGAAAGGTATTTTCACTTACTACTTTTGCACTCTATCCATCTCTTTTATTCCATCCTCCATCTTTCATTCCCAATAATTTCTGTGGCGGAGGGTGGTTATTTGTTGGTCATTGTGCTACTGCATTATAGCAATAGAATATGGTAATATGCTGTGATATCATACATTTTGCCATCCGCTTCGTGTTTATCACCAGTTCCTTGGTGTTTTTGTAACTGTTGATAGCATGACAATCATTTTTTCTTCTAAACAGGCAAAGATTTATTCTGGTATTCAAGGGACAAAAATGCTCAGGGTTCAGATCAGGATGCTTTAAAGGCTGAAATTCAGAGGGTTAAAGAAGAAGAGGAGCAAATGATGAGGGAAGCTCTTGGGCTAGCTCCCAAACGCTCTAATCGGCCTCAAGGTAATAGGCTTGATAAGCATGAGTTCTCAGAACTTGTGAAGCGTGGATCCACTGCTGAAGATTTGGGAAAGGGTCATGCTGATGCAGCTCAGGTTAATGGCCTTGGTTTTGCAAGGTATCTTTGAATATCTATTTACTGTAATATCCTACTTTCTTTTATGCTGAAGTAACTACATATAAACGTGGTAGAAGATGCAGATGGTCATACCCCTGTTTGTTATGTGTGTACATGGCAATATTTATGAGTTTGTGATGAAGTGCACCTGTCTCTGGGATATTGATAGGCGGTTTGGTGTTAAGTGCTATAGGAGGTGCTAATATGTCGCTATTATATGTACTGTTATGTTGTTATTTCCGTTTTATAAGGCCGCTGTGTACATGTTGAGAATGAGAGTGGAAACCACATTGCCTATTTTCGCAAAAGGAGAAGGGGGACCACTGCTATGGCTGTCTAAAAGGCTGGACGTTTGTTTGTGTTTTGTCGGTGGTTTTGGGGCTGACTGTCATATAAGTTTGTTATGCTTTGTCAGCTTTTGTTATTGTCGTTTTGTGTGAGTAGGATAGCTATTTAAGGTAAGAATAGTGACCTAAGGAGCAGGCATTGATTTGTATCCTTTTGGCCACCTAGTGGATCGGCAGGCTCTGCCTGATTTTCCCTCTTTTGGCAGGGCATTGCTCTGAGTAGCTCCTCTGTATTTCCCCCGTATTACCCAAACTATCAATGGAAAAGCTAGCTGTTTATTCGTATGGTTATATGTGAGCTATTTAGTGTGGTCTCATCAATTTGGTATCAGAGCTGTGATTGTGGATGGTCTCCACTCGCACTGGGAGAATGGAGAATTTGGAGAGAGAACAACAGTTACTAAAAGGAGAAGTTGGGGAGATGAAGGTTTTGATCACAAACCTCTGTTCCACCATTGAAGGGCTGAAGAATGATATGCTGGCGATGGTTAGATTGATGGAGAGAAGAGAATCGTTGCTGGAAAATGGATCTTCCTTTTCCTCCGGTCATGGGAGGCCTAAAGGCGGGTTCGACGATAGGGGATTCCGCATCCGTAAGATGGAGATGCCGACCTTTGAGGGCACGAACCCTCGAGGATGGTTGTGCCGGGCGGAGAGGTATTTCGCCATTTGTGGATTCAGAGACGAAGACCGGGTGAAGGCCGCCATGGTCTGTCTTGAAGGGGAAGCCCTCTATTGGTATTCTTGGCTTGAAGATCAGGGAGAATCCATGGACTGGGAAGGGTTCCATGAAGCTGTGATCCTTCGCTTTAGTTCTGTTTCTGTTGGAAGCCAAATGGACCAACTTATGGCGATTAAACAAGAAGGAACACTGTTAGAGTATCGGCAGCAATTTGAGCGCCTTTCCGCAAAACTTAGGTTGTCTGATGAGGTTTACAAGAGCGTCTTTAAGGCGGGGTTGAAGCCGGAGTTGAGGGCGGAAGTCATGCTTTTCAAACCAACGACACTGCCGGAATTGATGAAGGTGGCCCGAGAAGTGGAGGAAAAAATTTTGGCGGTGGAGAGAATCTCAAAGTATAAGGTCGAGAGAAATTCGTCATGGTCGGGAACTAAGCCTTGCTACTCACCGGGGGCGGCACGCGAAACGTCTCGCTGGAGAAGACTATGAATTATGGGTGGAAGGACACGTTGGCCAGTTCGCCTGGCCCAAAACCTGGGGCGACACGTGGGCCAGCCTCGACACCCACGAGCTCCACTTTTCCAACGGGCTCTTCCTCTTCGGTGGGCCAGTGAACCCAGGAGGAGCAGCGTCGACGGGCCTTGGGCCTATGCTATAGCTGTGGAGTAAAGTGGTTTCTTGGGCACAAGTGCAAAAGCCCAGGGTTATGATTGTTGATTCTGGAGGAAGAAGTGGACGGCGGTGCTGAGTTGGTAACGCTGGACCCTGCACTAGAGCCAACCGCGGCGGAAGAACCGGCCCAAGCCAACTTGTCCCATCTTTCACTAATGGGAATTGCGGCGAAACACGCAATGAAACTCAGTGGAAAAATTCGTGGGATGAACACATTGCTTCTCGTCGACAGTGGTGCAATGCATAATTTTATCGCTCATCAGGCGGTGGCCAGATTAGGGTTGGAGATTGACGAAACTACCGAATTTGGGGTATTGGTTGGTGACGGGGAGTGCATCAGAGGGCGCGGGATTTGCAGAAATGTTGAGTTCTCGGTGTAGGAGGGGCGATTCCTACAGAGCTATCTCCCCTTTAATCTTATTGGAGTCTATGCCATTTTCAGAATTGAGTGGCTGTAATCCCTTGGTGATACACGTACAAATTGGGGGCTGCAATTGATTCAGTTCAAACAAAAGGAAAAATGGGCCACGTTACAAGGCAACCCCAATCTTAGCCAATCCTCTGTATCCCTAAAAGCTGTGCATCGTACAATACAGGAGGAAGGTGGGGGTGTTCTAATCAGCCTGGAGAACCCGATAGAAGATGAGGAAAAAACCGTCGTGAGGGATGAAGCAGTGCGATGGTTGCTGTCCCATTATGAGGGGGTCTTCTCTGACAACCCGCCTTTTCCCCTAGCCCATTTCCATGATCACGCCATTCCAGTAAAATCAGAAGCCAACCCTCCGAACATGCGGCCCTACCATTACCCATATTATCAGAAGGGAGAAATCGAAAGGATTGTTAAGGAGCTCCTCACTGCTGGGTTGATCAGACCTAGCAATAGCCCTTACTCAAGCCCAGTGCTCTTAGTCAAGAAGAAAAAGAAGAAAAACGGTGAATGAAGATTTTGCGTAGATTACAGAGCCCTCAACGAAATCACGATCCCTGATAAATTTCCCATTCCAGTAATTGATGAGTTGCTGGATGAGTTACACTGCCCCACAATATTCTCAAAGCTGAACTTAAAATCTGGCTACCACCAGATCAGGGTACGCGCTGAAGATGTGCCCAAGACTGCATTTCGTACCCATGAGGGTCACTACGAATTTCTCGTCATGCCATTCGGCCTCCGCAACGCGCTGGCTACATTTCAGGCCGTCATGAACGAGGTATTCAAGCCCTTTCTTCGTCAATTTGTGTTGGTTTTTTTTGACGAAATCTTAGTATACAGCCGCAACTTGGATGATCATTACCGCCACTTGGAAGCTATACTTCAGCTCCCGCAACAGAATGGGTTAGTTGAGAATCTGAAAAAGTGTCAGTTGGGGAAACCCCAGTTAGAGTACTTGGGACACCTTATCTTTGCACAGGGAGTCGAAGCTGACCCGGAGAAAATCCGTTGTATGATGGAATGGCCACCTCCGAGAACAGTCAAGGAGTTGAGGGGTTTGTTGGGGCTAACGGGTTACTACCAGCGGTAGCCCCCCTTACCAGCTTACTGAAAAAGGATAATTTCTGCTGGAACATGGAGGCCCAGCATGCCTTTGAGGAGCGGAAACGACGGTTGACTTCAATCCCCATCTTGGCCATGCCCGATTTTGCTAAAACCTTCAAGGCGGGAGGCCGATAGCCTACTTAAGCCAAGCTCTTGGGCCCGGGCTCAGCTTAAGTCCACCTACGAGAAGGAGTTAATGGCATTGGCATTCGCCATCACTAAGTGGCGTCATTACCTCTTGGGAAGGCATTTCATAATACGAGCCGACCAACGAAGTTTAAAACATCTTTGGGAACAAAGATTGCTCACTGAAGGGCAGCATAAATGGGCCCTCAAGCTGATGGGTTTTGATTTCGAAATACATTATAAACCCGGTAGGGAAAATAGGGCTGCTGATGCCCTCTCTCAAGTTGAGCACAAACCGCCTGAACTATGGGCATTTTCTGTGGTTGAATTTGGTGGATGGGAACAACTTGAGAATGAAATCGAGGCTGATCCGAAGTTGAGGAAAATCTGATAGGAGGTTGCTGTCAATCCAGAAGACCACCCGGGTTTTGAACTACGTGGAGGAAGATTTTATTATAGGGGCAGATTGGTGGTGCCTGAATAGTCACAGCTTATTCCCGCACTGTTGCAGGAATTTCACAGCTCCCCCATGGGCGGACACTCGGAGTTTCTACGAACATATAAGCGTGTCAGCAACTCGTTTTATTGGGAAGGAATGCGCAGGCAAGTCAAGGCCTTTGTAGCAGCATGCCCCACTTGCCAACAGGTCAAGTACAGCTCCTTGGCTCCTGCGGGACTGTTGCAGCCACTACCGATTCCAGACAAGAGCTGGGATGACATCTCGATGGTAGTAGTTGATTGGCTCACCAAATGTGCACATTTTGTACCCCCTTGCCCACCCGTACACAGCCAAGGACGTGTCCTCTGTTTTCATCAGGGAGGTTGTGCGACTCCATGGCATCCCACGCTCCATTGTATCCGACCACGATCCCCTTTTCACTAGCTCATTCTGGCAAGAATTATTCAAACAATCAGGCACGACCCTTAAGCTCAGTTCAGCGTACCATCCACAAACCGACGGGCAAACCGAGGTAGTGTATCGCTGCCTAGAGGACTATCTCAGAAGTTTTTCTTTCACTCAGCCAAAACAGTGGGTCAGGTGGCTTCCATGGGCAGAGTTTTGGTTCAACACTACGTTCAACAGAAGCGCTGGTACCACCCCCTTTAAAGCCCTCTATGGGCGTGACCCTCCTATACTTCTCCGGTATCCTTCACTAAACTCGCCCATTGCAGGAAGTTGATGCTCAACTAAGTGAGCGCGACACTATAATTGATGAGCTCAAGAGTCAGCTGGCAAAGGCTCAAGAACGCATGAAGCTTTCTGCTGATAAACACCGCCGTGATATTGTCTTTGAAGTGGGAGAGTGGGTTTATATCAAGCTCAGGCCCTACAGGCTGCGTTCCTTAGGGGGCCCCAGAAATGCAAAGCTTAGCCCACAGGTTTTTGGGCCCTTTGAGATCGAGGCTAGGGTCGGTCCAGTAGCATACAAATTGAAGCTCCCGCCCGAGGCACGAATACACCACAGCGTGCACGTGTCGCAACTAAAAAAATCTGTCACCGGTGCTGCTGACCAACCATCTATTCCACCAGATCTTACTGAGGAGTTGGAACTCCTCCTTTACCCCAGTGATATCATCATGGTCAGACAGAGCAGACGACCAATTGGAGGTGTTAGTTCGATGGAAAGATTGCCCAGATTTTGAGGACTCATGGGAGCTTTACTCCACAATCCAGCACCAATTTTCCGAATTCAACCTTGAGGACAAGGTCGTTCTTCTTCGGGGGAGGGATGCTGAGAATGAGAGTGGAAACCACATTACCTATTTTCGCAAAAGGAGAAGGGGGATCACTGCTATGGCTGTCTAAAAGGCTGGACATTCGTTTGTGTGTTTTGTCGAGTGGTTTTGGGGCTGACTGTCATATAAGTTTGTTATGCTTTATCAGCTTTTGTTATTGTCGTTTTGTGTGAGTAGGATAGCTATTTAAGGTAAGAATAATGACCTAAGGAGCAGGCATTGATTTGTATCCTTTTGGCCACCTAGTGGATCGGCAGGCTCTGCCTGATCTTCCCTCTTTTGGTAGGGCATTGCTCTGATTTGCTCCTCTGTATTTCCCCCGTATTACCCAAACTATCAATGGAAAAGCTAGCTGTTTATTCGTATGGTTATATGTGAGCTATTTAGTGTGGTCTCATCAGTACAGCTGGCATTAGGTGCACTTTTTGGGTATTGTTACTAATAGGTGTTGAGGGTTATTGGTGGCATTATCTTTGGTAGTTAATCGATTGTGATGGGACTTCTCTTGAGAGGTATTTGGACCCGATAAACTTTGTGTCTATCATAGGTATCAGAGCCCTCGTTTTCTGGGCGGGAACAAGGGTTGATGGTTGTTACGCGTAACAACACAAACACATTGGCAATGGGTTCTTCAGACTCTGAACTGGCGACAGTCAAGAACCAATTGAATGAGTTGGTCGCTGGGTTAGCTGGCCTTTCCGCAACAGGAGCAAGATTGACAGGGCTCCCCGTGTTGGTGGAGAATTTGGCTATGGTAGTGGCAAATATGCAGAAGGTTGACATTGCGGGGCGAAGAGGAGTGAGCGATGAGAATTTTTCTCGGCGATCGTTGGAAGAGGGAGATTCATCGGTTCAGAGAGAAATCAAGATCCGCAAAATTGAACTGCCGATCATCACCGGGGATGATCCGCAAGGTTGGATATACAAGGCGGAAAGGTATTTCTCCCTTAGTAACATCGGCGAAGCAGATCGAGTGAGATAAGCCGGCGTGTGTATGAAGGAATCTGCATTGTACTGGTTTGAATGGGGAGAACTATGTCGGTCTTCCCTCGTGGACTGTTTTCAAGGCTAAATTGCTTGAGCGTTTTGGCTCTTCTTTAAGCAAGAATCGCTTGGATTTTTTGTGCTCTCTTTGACAAGACTCCTCTGTGGATGAGTACCGTAGTCGTTTTGAGTTCTTTTCAGCTCATCTCAAAAATTTGCCCGATGATATTTTACAGAGCATATTTCGAAACGGGTTGAAAGACTCGATTAGGGGAGAATTGGAGCTGTATGAAACCGCTGATTTGGATGAATTGATGAAATTTCACAAAAAAATGGAGGAATTGAAAGACTCGATAGAATCCTTCGGTCTCCAAATGCATATGCTAGAAGCTGTCTCCAAGATTCTTTGGCCCATTTCAGGTGCAGGAGCGCATTGGCGCAGTAGCTTACCGCATCAACCTGCCACATTCTTCTCGAGTTCACCCAGTATTCCATGTTTCCCAGCTGAAGCGGGCCACTGGAGATCACATTGCTACTCTGGAACTCCCATCGGACCTCTCTGTGGATGAACCAGAATTTATTCCTGAATCAATCCTAGCAGTAAGGGCCAGAGTTCGGGCAGAAGAACCCTGTCACCAGCTACTGATCCAAGTGGCCTCCTCAGGTGGTTTGCCCTCCAAGACTCGCAGCATGTGAGAATGGCCCGGACCAAGGTCAGTAAAGGAGCTACGGTCTTTTTTGGGTCTGACTGGATATTACCGCAGATTCGTGCGGAACTATGGCATGATTGCTCGCCCCTTGACTGACTTCTTAAGAAGAACTCCTTCCAATGGAATCAAGTGACGCAGGACTCTTTTGATGAACTGAAACTTGCTCTCTCTTCTGTCTCAGTTCTGGCTACCCCTGATTTCAGCAAGCAATTTGAAGTGGAGATTGATGTGTCCGGTAAAGGAATAGGTGCTGTTCTGATGCAGGAGGGCAGGCCTATTGCCTATTTGAGTAAGTCTTTTTCTTCCAAAGCTTTGGTGAAGTCGATTTATGAAAAAGAATCGATGGCGGTAGTGTTTGCTTTACAAAAGTGGCGTCACTATTTGCTTGACCGACATTTTGTGGTAAGAACTGACAGAAAAGTCTGAAGTATTTGTGGGAGCAAAGACTCATGACAGAGGATCAATACAAGTGGGTGATCAAACTTTTAGGCTTCGATTTTGAGACTTTCTACCGACCCGGTAAAGATAATGTCGCTGCTGATGCCTTATCTAGGGTGGAAGGGATCCCTGAATTATTTTCATTGTCTATGGTGCACTTTGATGGTTGGCTGCAGGTGGAGAAGGAGATTGAGTGTGACCCACCTTTGCAGAAAATTTTGCAAGGGCTTCTGGTTGACTCTGCCGCTCACCCTGGTTTTGAGTTGAGATCTGGGACTTTCTACCGACCCGGTAAAGATAATGTAGCTGCTGATGCCTTATCTAGGGTGGAAGGGATCCCTGAATTATTTTCATTGTCTATGGTGCACTTTGATGGTTGGCAGCAGGTGGAGAAGGAGATTGAGTGTGACCCACCTTTGCAGAAAAATTTGCAAGGGCTTCTGGTTGACTCTGCCGCTCACCCTGGTTTTGAGTTGAGATCTGGGTATCTGTTGTACAAGGGAAAACTGGTTCTGTCCAGTGTTTCTTCACTACTGATTCCAACAATTCTGTCTGAATATTATTCAGCACGAGGGGGTGGTCATTCCGGTTATTTGAAGACTTTTAAGCGGATTTCGGGAGTGGTTTTTTGGCTGGGAATGAGGAAGAGAATTAAAGACTTCGTGGCGGCATGTGACTTATGTCAAAGGGTGAAGTATAGTACCCTTTCACCAGCGGGCTTGTTGCAGCCTTTTCCTGTCCCCGACAGAGTTTGGGAAGATATCAGCATGGATTTCATTACCGGTTTGCCCAAGTCTCAAGGGGTGGATATGATCTTTGTGGTGGTGGACCGATTCTCAAAATATGCTCATTTTCTCCCTATTAAGCATCCGTTTACAGCTAAGGATGTAGCTGTGTTGTTCTCTGCGGAGATTGTGAAATTTCATGGTTTCCCTAAAGTCCATTGTTTCTGATTGTGATCCGGTGTTTGTGAGTAATTTTTAGAAGGAGCTGTTTCAGTTGGCGGGTACTACTCTCTGCCTCAGCTCTTCTTCACCCACAATCTGATGGGCAAACCGAGGTAGTTAATCGATGTTTGGAGGACTACCTCAGGTGTTTCTCCTTTCAGAATCCGAAGCATTGGTTGAGGATGCTTTGTTGGGCGGAGTATTGGTTCAATACTTTGTTTCATTCTAGCTTGGGACTACCCCTTTCCGCGCTGTGTATGGGTGTGATCTGCCGGTGCTTTTGCGTTACAGCCCTTTGGGGTCTCTTATTCATGAAGTGGATGTGCAGTTGGCTGAGAGAGAGTTTTCTGGATGATTTGAAGCAAAAGCTTCTGGCCGCTCAGCAGCGGATGAAGTTTAAGGCAGATAAGCACCGCAGACTGGTGGAGTTCGATGTTGGTGACATGGTTTACTTGTGTATACACCCCTACAAGAGTCGCTCGCTGTCTCGCAGCAGAAACATGAAGTTGAGTCCCAGGTTTTATGGCCAGTTTCGCAAGCTCCTCCTTCTTGCTGATGCTCGAATCCACGATACCGTGCATGTGTCACAGCTGCGTAAAGCTGTTCCTGCTGCTCCAGTCTACCCTCATCTGCCAGCAGGTCTTTCCTCTGATCAAGAGTTGATCGTGTTCCCTGCTGAGGCTTTGGAGTTTCGTCACCGATTTGGTCACGCACCAGAGGTTTTGATCCGCTGGACTGATTGCCCTGATCATGATTCTTCTTGGGAGCCGGTTGATGTGATTAAGGAGCAATTTTCCTCTTTCCACCTTGAGGACAAGATGGTTGTTTAAAAGGGGAGTGTTGATAGGCGGTTCGGTGTTATGTTGTTATTTCCGTTTAATAAGGCCGCTGTGTACAGCTGGCATTAGGAGCATTTTTTGGGTATTGTTACTAATAGGTGTTGAGGGTTTATTGTGGCATTATCTTTGGTAGTTCATCGATTGTACTGGGACCTCTCTCAAGAGGTATTTGGGCCGTTGTGTGTATATGACGTGTGTGATCATCTTTAAGGATGGAGCTTGTTCTGTCAGGGTGGATTTAGCGATCAGGGGAGCAAGTCTAAGCGAGGCTAATTCATTCTTTTATTTCTTGGTAGTGATTTCTAGGTCTGTGAATCTGTTTAAAGTAGAATAGTAAAACTGTACCCTCAGGGCGAACGATACATTGAGCTCGTTTGGGGAACAGCTTCCAGCAGCAGAGAGCTTCTCAATTTCTAAAATCAGCAGGGTTCCACCAAACACCCAAAACCACTAGCTGGCAGCTTCTGCAAAATCATCAGCTGACAGCTTCTCAATTTTCAGCAGCAGGACCTAATAATTGTCTCTGCTTTTTAAAACCATCAGTAGACGTTCCACCAAACACCAAAACTAGCAGCTGACAGCTTCTATAAAACCATCAGCATACAACTTCTCAATTTCCAACAGCAGGACCCAACAGCAGTCCCCAGCAGCTGTCCCCAAACGAACCCATTATGTTGCTTCTTTTCATGGATTGTTTCAACTAATCTTTGAGTTGCTTCCTTAAATACCTAGTTCACCAAAAATGACATGAGAGTGAGGTATTTGTCGAAGGTCACATGCTACTTGCTACCTGTTTATAATCCGTCATGTGGCTTCTAAGTGAAATGCTGGTGGAGTCACAGTAGCTACCTTAATGTACCTTTCTTGGGTTTTGTCATAGATGTTAATCTTTAAATATTGACAGGCTGTGAAGTAAAGCCAGACATAAGGGTTTGCTTATTGGCATGTACATCTTGTAGTTTATTGCTACTCTCTGCTTTGAAACTTGAATAATCAAGTACTTTGACAGAATTGATGTGGATTGTTTTTCTGTTGCAGGGCTCCCAAAAACTGGGAAGAGACTAACTCTCTTCAGCCAAGCGAGAATGTTGTTTCCGAAGAACCGGCAGATACAGTGACTAATCATCCGTCAACAGAAATGATGAAACGGGAAGATAGGGAGGAGGATGAAAACAGCAGGAGGAAGAGGCGAAGGGAGGAGAGAAAACGCGATAAGCAAGAAAGGCGTGAGAAGAGGCATTCTCGCGATGCAGATGAGAAGAGGCATTCTCGTGATGCAGATGGGAAGAGGCATTCTCGTGATGCAGATGAGAGGAGACATTCTCGTGATCTCGATGAGAAGAGGAGGTACAGTAAGGAGAGGAGAAGACATGATTCTGATTCTGATTGATTTTATCCGGGACTGTCGAGCAATATTCTGTAGTTCGAAATTAGCTTTTTCAAATCTGTATCATGTGTCGATCTAACATAGTCATGTACTTGTTCGCTATCTAAAAGTATGAAACAAATCTTTATTTATGAAGCATCTATTCTTTGTTTTTGTAATTACTTTTTTTTTAACTAGATTTAGATTGAAGTAAACTAAAATATGAAACAAATAGAGTAGTAAACTTATTAAAAGGCTAGGTGTGTTAGTTTATTAAATATAAATTCAAATAAAGTATTAAACTATAATTTTTAACGTTAGTCATAAATCGAGCTCTTCTTGAATATATTTTGTTAAATTTAAAATTTAAATATTTATATATATATCAAGATTTACTGTGAATTTTTTATTTACTGAGAAAAGTAAATCTTATGCGAATTATTTGTGTTTTTAAAAGTGAATCTAAACTTTGCATAATAAATTTTAAAATTTTTTTTGATGTTTTTTTTAACTTTTTAGGGTGTATGGTAATATTTTTTGAAGTTATATATTTTATAATATCGTCACTGACTAGTTTATTAGGATTCATGGTTTAGGGTTGTACAACCTTAAACCTTGCACTGTAAACCCTAATGTTTAGCATTTTTAGGTTGGGTGGTGTTGGGATATCTTTTTTGAAGTTGTTCTATATTTTATATTGTTGTTATTGACCCTACATCTTGCACTACAAACCCTAAAACTGCTTTTGACGTTTTTAACATTTATAAGGTGGTTTTTAGGTTGGGTGGTGTAGGATAATCTTTTTGGAAGTCGTTCTATACTTTATATTGTTGATATTGATTTGATAGTTTTCTAAGGTTTGTGGTTAAAGGTTCCCTACACTACAAACTCTAAAAATGTCTGCAATGTTTTTAGCTTTCATAGGGTGATTTTTAGGGTGTGTGGCGTAGGGTAATCTTTTTTGAAGTCTTTTTATACTTTATATTATCGTCACTAACTCGACAATTTTTCTTAATCCCTAACCCACAAATCCTAAAAATTCCTTTGATGTTTTAGTGAATTTATGACTGTAAATAATAATTATTTTCATATTATTATTAAAGAAGATTCAGGATTCACTTTTAAAAATACGTAATACACTCATTACAAAACATAAAATTTTAAGTTTGCCAAAACATATTTATGATGCATCTTGTTTCGAAGAGCACGAATTATGATGAACAATGGTATAATTTTTTTAATTTTTACACTTATATTTTGTAAGTTATAACACTTTAATTTTTTTTTGTTTTTCCTACTCACCCAACTAGGATGTGACACATGACACAAAATATGGGTGATTGATGTGAATTTCCTCCTCACGCACGTACGAGTGTTGTATTATTTTTTTTCAATTTTTTTTATAATACTATTGCACCAGTCAGATCATTACATATGACAGTGGTGTCACCATCTAATATGAGCTTGTTCCAGGTTCTACATAAAAAAACAAATGACAATGACAGCGGGTGATGATTGCGTGGAATGAGCGCCTGATGATAGGGACGGATGCAAGGGGGATCACGTGGGGTCACGACTCCACGTTTTTTGAAGAATGCAGAGATTCCTATATGTAAAATAATTAGATTTTATATGTATATAGTATAGTGGCCTCATATATTAGAGAGTTGTTGGTGGTGTAGTGGTAAGGGATAGAAATATTGAGTGAGTTATCCTGAGTTCAAATCCAACTATGATTAAATATGTTATAATTTTTTTCTTTGAAAAACATATGCACCAACTTTAGAGGAGACTTGTCAAGCGTCATACTGTAGCTCGACAAACCCTCTTCACTCAGCAACAAAACCATCTTGAAGTGGCCCCATATAATTTACATCCTGGCTCCACCCTTGAATACAATGGGGAACGGCAGGCGACGGTCGTGAGCGAGTGGTGAAGGTTGCATGCTCAATTGGTCGCTCTAAAGTAATTTTTTTAGGTTCAAGCTAGTTTTGATTTACTTTTAATGTTTTATGACCACTTCAAGATGGTTTTGTTGGAAGTCTACCGGTTTGATAAGCTTAGACGTAATTTTAACTAGTTTTGACCTACTAGAAATAGTTCTGATATGTTAAAGAAGATTGTCATGCAATTAAAATAAATACTCTATTTTAAACTACAGATGACTAATAAAGGAAACATCCCAATAGTTTGGGGTGGTAGCTTGTGAGCAAGGGCATTCAAGTGAGGGTGACGACGTAAAAAAAAAAACACATGCACCAACTTTAGAGGAGACTTGTCAAGCGTCATACTGTAGCTCGACCAACCCTCTTCACTCAGCAACAACATCCACTAAGCTAGTAGGACAATGCATGAAGGGGTAGTGTGGGCCATATTCACTTGATGGCAGGAAATCATGGCAACCTCCACCATCGAGTCACATGTCGTCCCGGTAGCTTGTCCTTTTTGACAACAAGGGTGTTGAATAGGTTGATGATCATGATTTTGTCACTATGCATATGTTAATGATTCCGACTAAGGTACAAACAGCTAGGACAATGTTCATGCAGAAGAGCATGAGGATGGTGAAGAAATTCCATCAAGGTGGTAACTGACAGATGGCCCTGTGACAGATGGTCCTAACTTAATGGGCTAAATTCCCAATTTTGGCGGCCATAGGGCAGGTATGATTGCCTTTAAGATAGTTGTATCATTCATCTAATGTTACATATTCTTAGCATAACCAAAATACAAAAACGGAAGGGGTTCCTAATATCAAGTTAAGGGTGAGATTGTTGGACTCATGGTCAGAGTATGACCTAAGACAAATTGCGAGATTCTTGTAGAGCTGACCAACCTTAGTCGTCTTTGGGATACCTTGATTCTCACTTCTATCTTGTGTTAATTTCAACATCCGTAGAAAGGTCATAACTAGACACAAGCTCCTTCCATATGCCTTTTGACAAGATGACCATCATTCTACACAATATGCATAGCATCCTTTGTTATCATCCAGCGGAAGAACTTGCCAGAGAAACAAGAAACCCTAAAACCTAACCCAGAATAAACTCAGCTCAAGAAACAGAAAGAGTAAAAGGAAACATAATGACTCTTCTATTCACCAAACCCTTACGGGATAACAGCACAGTGCAAAAACATAACCTAAGACATGTACACCTAAACAGAATATAAAAGGGGCTAGACAGCCGTTGCATAACGACCCTATTTTACATATGTACAACTTTAAAATAACTTAAGGACTAAATGAATAATATGGATTCTCCTAATGTATCATAATAGCCCCCTCAAATCATACAAGGTGTTGTATGATTTGGAACTGAAAAACTAGAACAGTGCGGCTTCAGTCATTACAACCGTAACCACTACAGTTCTGTATCCCCATTTTCCTAATGAGTAGTGGATACTGAGTCCCACGAAGAGTCTTGGTCAAAAGATCTGCAAGCTGGTGTTTGGAGGAAACAAACTCTACTGATATCAGCCCATCTGAAGCTTCTGCCTCACGAAATGTATGTCCAACTCTATGTGCTTAGTTCTTTCGTGTAGCACGGGATTCTGGGCGATATGGATGGCTGACTAGCTGTCCGATTTCACAGGTACAAGAGTGATCTCCTTCACGCCTAGCTCATTCAACACCCGTGTCAGCCAACTTAACTCAGCAGTGACTTGTCTCAAGGCCCTGTACTCTGACTCTGCAGAAGACAAAGCAACTGAAGTTTGTTTCTTAGACTTCCAAGATAAGGGACTCCCTCCAAAACAGATAAAATAACCACTAACAGAACGTCTAGTGTCAGGGCAGCTAGCCCAATCCGCATCACAATAAGCTACCAGATTCAAGTTTTCACTATTATTAAACAAAAGCCCATAGCCTGTTGTACCTTTCACATAACTCAATGTATGCAATGCTGCTCTAAGATGCAGACCTGTCGGACTGTCTAAAAATTGACTCAATACTTGAATGGCAAAACATAAATCTGGTCTACTATGTGCTAGAAAACCCAATTTACCCACTAAGCGCCTATAAGTACTAGGATTGTTTAAGGGAATACCCTCACCTTTCCTTAGCTTGACATTAAACGTTAACGGACTTACAGTAGTTTTCTTGTTTGCACAATTAAATTCTGTTATCAGATTGTCACAATAAGCCTTTTGAACAAGGAAAATGCCTTCAGGTGCATACAAAAATTGCATTCCTAAGAAATGACTCAGTCTTCCCAGATCCTTAATCTTAAATTTCTGATCAAGCTCAGATTTGATGTTTCTTATAAAATCCGTATTGTTTCCTGTAACCAATATGTCATCGACATAGACAACCAGAAAACAAGTTTTATCACCAGAACTTCTTATAAACAGAGAGTAATCATTCAAGGATGGTTTAAAGCCAAGAGATTTTAAAAATTCACTAAGTTTCTCATGCCACTGTCTAGAGGCCTGTTTAAGGCCATACAAGGAGTTTCTAAGTTTGCACACAAGCCCTGATCCTTCTAACTTATGACCTTCGGGAATTTCCATAAACACATCCTCATTCAAATCCCCATGCAAAAAAGCATTGTTTATGTCTAGCTGTCCTATTTCCCATTTTCTTTTGGCAGCGACTGAAATCAAGGCTTTAATGGTTGTAAATTTGACAACCGGGGAGAATGTTTCTAAGTAATCTATCCCATATTTTTGGGTAAAACCTTTAGCTACCAACCTAACCTTGTATCTTTCTAAGGATCCATCAGCATGATATTTGAGTTTGTATACCCACTTACATTTAATAGCTCGTTTCCCTTTAGGTAGGCTAACTATATCCCAAGTCTTGTTTCTATCTAAAGCCTTAAATTCCTCAGCCATTGCATTTTTCCAACTAGGATCTTTGACAACATCAATATATAGAGTTGGTTCTACAGCTCTGTGGGAAATAGCACTACAGCAGGCATGATTCTGGTCATTCTCATAAGCATAGAAAGCATTTCTGATTAATTTGGAAGAAGCTATGGTTTGGTTCTCATTTGTAAACTGGTTATCTAAACTTTCATGACATGCATTTTTGACAACAGAAACCAAATTAACAGATCTAGAAATTCTATCATTAAGAATCAAAGAAAAGGAATCAGTAGAATTCTTATCTGATTTACTACTGGAAGAATGCCCAACAACATAATCTTCCAAATGCCTTGGTGGTTGCCTTTCTCTTGTGGAACGCCTCAAGATAGGCTGTTCCTTTGAATCTGTGTCTGTTACTTCTGAAATAGCCTCTGGTTGTATAACTTCTGGAGCAGCAGGTGCAGTAGAATGTTGTTCTGGGGCAGTAGGAACTATTTTCTCCAAATGCTCTTTCCCACGGTATTCGGGCATGTTTTCTGTGTCCTCTTCACAAATAGTAGACTCATAGCAAAATAGATCAGTAGTAACAATATTATTCTCATTATTATAAGTAGAGTCTCCTCTGAAAGGATAAATACTTTCATGGAAAACAATGTCCCTACTGAAAATAATTTTATTATTATCTAAGTCTAACAGTTTGTACCCTTTCTTTCCTTGGGGATATCCTAGGAAAATACCCTTAACTGATCTTGAGGCAAATTTATCATGCTGTTGTCTATTAATGCTAGCAAAGCACAAACAACCAAAACATTTTAACCTATGATAATCAGGTGGAGCATTGTAAATAACTTCATAAGGGCTTTTATTGTTGACACTTTTGAGCGGCATTCTATTGATAAGATAAGTTGCTGTCAAGATGCTATCACCCCAAAACTTTAGAGGAAGCTTAGAATGAAACATCAATGCTCTTGCAGTTTCTAAAATATGTCTATGTTTACGCTCCACAACACCATTTTGTTGTGGAGTGTGAACACAAGTCGTTTGATGCAAAATGCCATTGTTTTTCAAGAAATCAGAAGTGTCTTTGGAGCTGCTGAGCTCAAATGCATTGTCAGTTCTTAAAATCTTGACCCTTTTGTTAAATTGATTTTGAATCATCTTGAAAAAGAGAATAATAATATTGAAAGATTCTGATTTTGTTGCACACAAATGAGTCCAAGTTGCTTTACTTTTATCATCTACTAAGGTAAGAAAATAAGAATAACCATCATATGTTCTAACCTTGTAGGGACCCCATAAATCGGCATGTATCAAATCAAAAACATCATTTGTGGTACTGGAACTAGAATAAAATGGAAGTCTATGGCTCTTGGATCTAGAACATGATTCACATATGAATTCTTTATTCCTTTTAGATTGATCAACCAATTTCAGCTTTACAAGTTTGTCTTTAGGCACATGGCCAAGTCTATGATGCCAAAGATTCAAGCTGTCTGTACAATCAAAACCCAAGCAACTAAGCTCACTGCTACACACTAAGGGAGCATAATCTTTACAACTTCTTCTATCACAATCAAAATTCAAAACATATAATCCTCTGCCGAGTCTTCCAATTTCAATTGCATCTTTGTCTCTATAGCCCTGATAAAAGCATGAGTTGGAATCAAACATGAATTTTCCCTTCATATCTCGTGATAACTTGCTAATTGAGACTAAATTAAACTTAAAAGCATGCACATATTGTACGTCTTTCAAAACAATTAAGGAATTTATCCTAACATCTCCTATTATTTTCACATATTGTGGGTGCCCATCTGGCATACCCACAGTGTGAGGGTTATCAAGAGTGTAATATTTATTAAACAGATTCAAGTTTCCACACATGTGATCGGAGGCACCAGAATCTAATATCTAGTCTGAGGCAACAAAATCATGGTTTGTCTGAGCATTTAAACTTAAATATTCTGTGTATCTGAAACAAGAAGGATTAGAGAAGATTGTACCGACAAATCCACATGAGGATGTAGATTCTGTGCTCTGGGCCTCCTTGTTGTTTGGTCGCGCCCTACTGATGTAATCAAATAATCTGGTCATCTGATCTGTAGACAAAATTCCCCCAAAAGGATCGTTGGAATTCTCCTGGTGTTCCTCTTCCCTTGTTTCTTGAGTAGTGGCAGTATTAGCGTTTGGTCTTCTTCCTCTAGAGTTTCTCCAGCCTTGGGGAAAACCAATCTTTTGGTAGCAGCAATCCTCAGTGTGACCCGCTTTGTTGCAATGAGTGCAGTGAAGTGTGTTCCGCTTGTAAGTCGGATTCTGGCCTCTCTGGACTGGTTTTCTGCTTTGCTCTGATGCGAAGAAGAGAGAACTAGAGTTTGGGTCTGTTGAGGGATTACTGGTGAGATGCTTGGTTCTTTCCTCATGAACAAGTAAAGAGAATACTTGTTCTACAGATGGCAGGGGAGATTGACACAGAATATTTCCTCGTAACACAACAAACTTCTCATGCAAACCCATCAACAATTGGATCAGTCTTCTTTGCTTCACAAAGTCCTTGAACTTATCGGAAACCCCACAGGTGCAAGAATTGCAAATACAAATCGGAATAACGTTGCTAGCATCTATCTCATCCCAAAAGCGCTTTACCCATGTAAAATAGTCGCAGATTGACTCATTACCTTGGTTGGCTACGGCCAATCTGTGCTCAAGATCATAGACTCTGGTGCCATCCAGTTGATCATACCGTCTGCACAATTGATTCCAGAAATCTGTGGCAGAAGGAGCGAACAAAACACTATCCGTGATGTTCTTCTCCAAGCTCATAAGAATCCACGCTCTCACCATGGAATCGCATCTTGTCCATGCTCGAGCCTTCTGTATGGACTCGGTGGGCTTCGGTAATGTCTCGTCGACAAAACACAGTTTGTTCTTGGCTCCCAGTGCAATCGACATTTGCATCTTCCAGCACGCAAAACCTTGTCCTCCGAATTTGTTGGCTAAACCATGTTCTGGCAGCTCTGAACTCGCCATATACAGAGGATCTGAAGCGTCGCCGCTTCCACCGGTGTCTTCGCTTGAAGTGTTGCCGAAGTCGACATCCTTTTCAGGATCTTTGTCGTCCACATCTTTGCCAGAATCCTTATCACTTGGGCCTTTGCCGGGTTCCTTTTCGTTTGCCATAGAGGAAATCGAAAGAGAGGAAGAAAATTTCGGGAACTATTGGGGAAATCAAAGAAGAAGGGAGAAGGTTTCAGAATTTTATCGGGAGAACGGAGAGAGGTAGAAAAATTTTAGGATCTCTGGTGCGATACGAACAAGATCGCAGTAAAGCAGATAACGAAGAGAGGTAGAAAAATTTTGGGTACTCCGGTGTGATAAGAACAAGATCGCAGTGAAACAGATAACGAAAAGAGGTAGAAAATTTTTGGGATCTCCAGTGCGATACGAACAAGATCGCAGTAAAGCAGATGGGCTAGGCAAGAATACGATGGGTGAATTGAAGGCAAGAGCTCGATCGTTGCTCTGATACCATGTTATCATCCAGCGGAAGAACTTGCCAGAGAAACAAGAAACCCTAAAACCTAACCCAGAATAAACTCAGCTCAAGAAACAGAAAGAGTAAAAGGAAACATAATGGCTCTTCTATTCACCAAACCCTTACGGGATAACAGCACACAGTGCAAAAACATAACCTAAGACATGTACACCTAAACAAAATATAAAAGGGGCTAGACAGTCATTGCATAACGGCCCTATCTTACATATGTACAACTTTAAAATAACTTAAGGACTAAAGAAATAATATGGATCCTCCTAATGTATCCTAATATCCTTCAGATTCCCATCATTGGCCGGGCAGTTGTATACACACCCGATATCGTGGACTGCACTCCTGAGGAACAAGTACCCTTCCTTAGCACATGTCCTTAGAGGTTTTCGTGAGCATTGTGGAGGCTGCACTTCTCTTTAGGAAGTTATGACATATATGGACACCTTATAGGGAACAAAATATTGGTTGATAAGGGTAACAATTGTGTCATGCCTTGCTCCTACTGTTCACTCCGTGATGTGCACCATAAATGTATGTACGCTTGAGGAGTTGTTGCCCTTGTGTTCTTGTACCTACAACTAGGAATAGCTTCACGAAGTGAAACATGTCATATTGCTAGATGTTTGACTAACAAGTACAAATAATTAATTTGAACAACTTCGTAGTTCATAATATCTCAACCTTTTAACAATTATTCAGTATTATAGTCAGGATATACAAGTATATCCCAATATTCAATCCATACTACGTTGACCATTAGGTACCTAACCTTCCAGCAACACAGAAGGGTGATCGTCAATCCCGACATTGAGGTCACTCTGTAAGTTATATACAGCTAGGGCTCGGTTACATGATGACTTCGACTGAGGTATCTTTATATATGTATATGTCAAATTGTCAGTGGTATGTTAAATTTTTATTTATGGAAATTAAGTTTTAACAATTTAAATAAACTTAAATATAGATCAACTGGATGTCCTTTGGTGCTGATAATACTATGGTTGGTGTGGGAGGTCCAAATGATATGACACTATATAGTACCAGGACATCTTGGAACCTTATATACTTGACAATTGTCTAGATAGTTTGGCTATATTCAGACGATTCCAGTGGATCCTATCATATCCATTAAATGTTATCATCCTTTCCGTGGAAGAAATTACGAGGCAATATATGAGTGGAGGACACAACTATGGAACAACATTGTTAGTGTCACGACTCGTTGTCAGGACATCCCTTATTAGAACCCAAGGGATGTGATTCTAAACTGTCTTGAGTGGTTCATGTTTGTGATTTTGACCACCTCAACTCGCATCGTCGCCATTGTTTATACCCATCACCTGCGTCATTGTTGCACCGCCCTGTCATAACCTCATTAACTCGAATTTTTCTCTGTGCACAGATTACCTGTGCCACCTGCCCCAAAATAATCTCCTAGGCTTGCCCTTCTGTGTGCGACTCCACGCTATGACCTCTAGTGTTCAATGCCGCCCTGCTGCAGCACCAGATCCTTGACTTTGAGTGTTCGACACCACCCCCCTGCGGCACTAGCCAGAGGCGGACGCAAGGGGGACGGGGAAGGGGGGACCAGTTCCCCTGAAACTTTTGAAAATTGGTAAAATGCTCTTATAAATTTTTGAAAAATACAAAATAACATAATGTTTTCACGAACAATAGTGTCAAAATTGTCATTATGCACCTGGAGTGCACAACAAGGCTGTGAGACCTGGTTTATCAACCATATCCTATGTGATTAAATGTCTAGGATCTGGTTAAGTTCTAGGTCCACTTATAACCTAAGGTAATAACTATGTTATAAAACAAAATTCATATAAGCTATGGTTAGCTTACTAGAACCTATGATGAGTCTCTACCTAAGTTTTAACCTAAATAAACTAGAAAAGGTAGAGTCTTGGGTTCGGGGGCTAGGTAATATAACTTTTTCCGGGTTCAAATTACTTTCATTACTCTTCGAAGCTATTTTTCCATTACTCATGTCATTAAAGGATGTAACCTAAGGTTGATTTACTAAATGTGACAAATTCTGTATTTTGTGTGTTTTAGCATTTTTTTCAACAAAATTAAAAGGTGAACAATTGAATAATCCTATGTTATGGTTGTGGGAGTCAAATTAGGTCAACTTTAGCTTCCATCCGTGACCACAGAATCTAATCTATCAAATTAAATAGAATCTTCGAAATTGCAAAAGTTAAAAATTTTCAAGTGTCCGGGACTACGGACCTAATGTCCAGGGACCACGAACCTAACACTAAAATCATAAAACACATTCAAAAATTAATTTCCGCCATTGTCCAGGGATGTCCGGTACCCCGAACATGTTGTCCGTGGGCACAGACATCCACCGGACGACAAATTTTGTGTTGATTCCGGAAGTGTTTTTGGCTCAAATTTTATGGGTATGTGCCTAGTTTGATTCCAAGTTGATCGGTGGTGAAAAGTTTCCATATTGAAGTTGTTTTCACTTTGAAATTTAGCAAACAAGCTAAATGCAGAAAGTTTAACAAAACACACAATTCAAAATTGATTTTGATGAGAATTTAATGTGAAAAGTGTGTAAGGGTTATAGGAGCAAGAATTTCGGAGGTATCAACCTGATTTTAATTGCCCCAAGTGTTTGTCCTGTCATGTCAGAATTCCTTGACCAGTTCTTCAATTGGCCTCCGATTGAACAACGACTCCAAGCTTCTGTGTATGTCTTCTTGATGCCGTTCTTCACATTTTAATGTGATTTGAACGTTGAACTGATCACTAGAACTTTGATGGAGAAGAAAAGAATGTGTTTTTGATGATTTTAGAGTGATTTCGGTAGAGTTTTGGTACTCATGTGAAGGATTTCGTGGGAGGCAAATTAGGAGATCTTCTCTCCGACTTCTATGAGGGTTTGATATGTGCCTAGGCTGATGGGGAAGGCCTTATTATATAGGAAAAGGTGTAGACAAATAGATAAAAGAGAATCTAAGTAGAAAATCTAATTTTATCTATTTTTATAACCAGGGTACAAGTCGAGATTAATTAAAAAAAATTAACCATTGGTAAAGGATGATTTTTAATAATTTTGGGAGTTAGAATCAGGTCATTTGGAAAATGAGCGATTTTGCAAAAGTCTTACAAGTTTGAACCTCTCATAATTCGTAAATAAGTATTGGAAAATCAAAAATTTAAAATTCCAACTTGGGTTTGCTCTAAATACTGCCTGTTACCATATATTAAAATTTCATAAGATTTCAAATTATTTTGGGTATTTTTCAAAGAAGACAATAAATTTCAAAAGCGTTTGAATTTTCCCTTCAAAAATTTGGTTCTTGGCTTCAAACTAATCTTGTCAGGTTTACGATTATGGGTAGACATGTTAACCATGTGGCAATCTTAATTTAGTAAGTGGAGGCCTTCCTTTCTGTTTTTGGAAATCTTGGGTAATTATAAAGGAGATTAGCTTATAATAATAATTAAAAGTTGAATTTTTAGAATAGAAATTATACTAAAATTAGGAAAAATACCCTTTGTGATGATTATGATGTTAAAACCATTGTGTGGTACTAATCTTACCATATGAAAAATAGAAAGTCCCACAATACCTTTGCAAATTCTCGACCTTGTGATTTTGACCATTTTACCCTTGCCTTTGCCTTTGTGCATGAGGATATTTCCTGAGGTTAAAATTTTTTGGGTATAGTAGATTGCCCCTATCAACTAGACTTGCAATGAAGGAAAAACGACTAGTTTATGCTTGAGTGATATCCAAAATTTTCCCGACCTTGAAGCTTCTACTTTCTGCCTTGAGTTTAAACCAAAGCCGTTTAGTTGTGTCGAGCTTGTTAGACCCAAAATTTTGACCCTTGTGAAAGGTCCCAGCGCACAAAAGCAAAAACAAGGGTAAATTGGTTAAAATGTATAAGGTTGGGATTTTCAAGGATATTTTCAGGACTTTCTATTTTAATATGATGTTTTCATCCTTTTCAAAGATTCTCAAATATCATATTCATTATAAAGGGAAACTTTCCAATTTTTAGATGACTTTTATTCTCCAAATATAGCTTTTAATTCATACTATAAGTTACTTTTTTTAATAATTAATACATAGAATTGCCTAAAAATAGAAAGAAAGGCTTCCACATGTTAACGTAAATTTATCATATAGTTGACATGGCTACATATACTCATAAACCTGACAAAATTTATTTGGAGCCAAAACCCAAATTTTTGTAGGTCTAAGTAAAAAAATCTAACTTTATCTACTTTGTTAGCTGGGTTATAGGCCGGAATAAATTATGAAATTTTAACTCATAGTAAAGAAGGAGTTTTAAGAATTTTGAGAGTTAGAATCATGTTATTTGGATAAATAACCGATTTTATAAAAATGTTGCAATCTAACACCTCTCATAATGCATAAATAATTACTGAAAATTCAAAATTTTTTAAATTCCAATGAGGTTATGTATAAATACCATCCTCTATCATGTGTTAAAATTTAATGACATTTTGACTTGATTTTGGTATTTTCTAGAGGAGAGAGAAAATTACAAGAATGTTTGAATTTCTCTTTGAAAATTTGGGTTTAGGCTCCAAATAAATTTTGTCAGTTTTATGACTGTACGTAGCCATTTTAACGATGTGAAAATTTTATTTTAATGTGTGCAGGCTTTTCTTTCTATTTTTAGGCAATTTTATGTGTTAATTATTAAGAAAATTAGGTTATAAAATGAATTAAAAACTATAATTCTAGAATAAAAATTATCCAAAGATTAGAAGAACGCCTTTCATAATGACTATGATGTTTGACAATATTTTGAGATGGTGAGCTAGTCATATGAAAATAGAAAGCCTGGGGGTATCCTTGGAAAATTCTGACTTTACGTGTTTTGACCATTTTACCCTTGTCTTTGCTTTTGCACATTAGCGCCTTTCCGAGGGTCAAAATTTTGGTTATAACAGATGTCGTTCTCAGAGTAGATAATGAGATAAGTATGCAGGCAAGCGAGGGCATTTGGGTGGAGATGTGCAAGAGTGAAATATCTCTAAACTTTCTTAAAAGGAAAAGAATTTGTGGGACAGATGTATGGGTGGAAACACATTAAGTGAACAGAGATTTGAAGCAGCCATCCCGAATGATGTTAAGAAGCCATCCCCGGGCGACACCCAGAAGCCATCCCTAGACAACGCCCAAGTCATTCCCAGGTGACACCCGGAAGCCGTACCCTAGGCGACACCCAAAATTTATCCCCGTGCGACGCCCAACAGCTTTCCCCGGAGAGCTCCCTATGGTTATTCCCACAAGGCTCTCAGTAATTTTGCTTGAAGATGCTTGTAATTAGGGGTGTCCATTAGGTTCGGTTAATTCGGTTTTGACCGAAAACCGAATTTTTTTTTGGTTTTTTTGACCGAATTTTTTTTGGTTTTTTTGACCGAAATTTCTAACCGTATTGTATAATTCGGTTAATACGGTTAACCGAATAGTAATTAGGTTCGGTTATCGGGTTTGACATAAGCACTATTCGGTTAACCGAATTAACCAAAATTTCATATCACTCCAAAACCCAGCGTTTTGCTTTGATTTTAGTTTAGGTCAGGGTTATCTCTTCGTCTGCGATCTCCCGACTCAGTAACTCACTCTCCTAAACCTAACTCCTTCCTCCGCTCTCTGACTCAGGCAGGCTCTCATCTCACACTCACTCACGGTCTCACCTGCCCGCCGCACTGCAGCGCGCCGTCGCCTCTCCCGAGTTCCGACATCCATACCGTAGCCCACAACAAGGTCACGTCACCGTTCTTCTTAGGTTCGTTACTTTTGCTGATGATGTTGCCTATTTACTTTTGCTATTTGGCAATTGAATATATTTGTACTTCCTAGCTCCTTTCAAGTCGAGGCTTACTTCCGATTATATTTTGTAGTCGTACGAGGAGTATTTGGAGGCTCATAGTGGAGGCAGCAAAAGGAGTTCCAATCCTGTCAGTATATGCTTTGAATGTCATCTTGTTTTGCAGTCTTTTTTTGAAGTTTGGTGAATAAATATACGTAGTATTATGTGCTAATTGGATGCCTTCTTCAATCATGTTTGACTGATCTTTTGCATGTTCGCTTAGTATCCTGATAGGACTATTGTGTTGAAAATCATATAGACTTGGATGCCTGTCTGGTTTCACATTCCATATAATCTACGAAATTGTTGGTCTTGGGGCCATCTTGGTTAAGTCCTGCAAAGAGTAGTTGTTTTCAAGAATACTGTTGTTGGTGAAGTTATACCCAGAGCGTAAGCAACAATTGGTTGAATTTCTAGATTATAATAACTATGCAAGGCAGCTTTTCCTTGCTGCCTTTTGGCGTTATGGTCTCAAGTACTTCCGGCTCAAGTTCATGATCACCCACGGATAACATAGTAGGCAGTTGAGATAACTATTAGTGTCATCCCAACTTTTATTTCTTTTGCCAACTTCAGTTCATTGGCTGATACCTTCAAAGTGGATGTTATTTTATTGTTGTATGATATGATCTGTAATAGTAGTTATCTAAGTTATGTGACGGTTATATTGCGAATCTCATATACTTCACCCTGCCTGTCTGATGGTATTTGCTACTCTATTGTCTCTATTTGTTGATGGGATAGTGAGTTGCTTTTTTGTGTGAAAGGTGGCAAAGGTAATTCTAATAACTTTTTTTTGTTACAATTGGTGACCAAACCAGATTGAGGGGCTGAAAACATCTCACACACCAGATTGAGGAGGCGCTGAGAACAGTGAACCAGGTAATATACAAGTTTTAGTTTCCTTTTCCTCATTTCCCTAGTTTCCATGTTCATCCAATCTATTGATTCTATTCTGTTATGTGCTATATATTTGACGTATTAGTGCATCTATACTATACTGTCTGATGTACATGCTGCTGTGAAGGAGGCTCGTAGTTTCATTATATCTATTTTGGCAGGGGCTGCTGATAGCAGTACTAATCGTTTTTTCATTCGATTGATCACAGTGATGTGTTAGTGTTGCTGTTACATACAGATTGGAAACTGAATGAGTTGTTTTCTATTTGAAAAAACAAAGTTATATTTTAAAATCTTGTTCAGTTCTCTTCTCCTCTTGATGTTGAGAGTTATACATGATATATTAATAGCAACCTTTTTGTGTGTCTTGTTTTGTTGTAGATGGAATCTAGTAGTGGAGCCCAGGATGCTAATGCTATAAGAGAATCGGTGTCATCACGCACCCCGCCCAATCCCATTGATGCCACCTCCGGTTCTGGACTCCCTAATCGTCCAACTGATGTTGAAAGAGCATCTGCTTCAGTACCAACTAGGGGAACTATGCCAAAAAAGAGGAAACCGATGCAACCAAGGTCGGATGTGTGGCAACATTTCACCAAGGTAACTGATGATAATGGGGATTTGAAGGCTAAATGCATGCATTGTAATAAATTTTATGCATATGGGTCTAAGCAAAGTGGTACTAGCTCATTGAGAGCTCACATGAATGCTTGTCTAGAACGTATAGAGATGGATAACACACAATCACAGTTAATTTTTGGACAAGGTGATTTAGGAGAAGGTGTGTTATCTCATTGGAAATTTGATGAAGCTCATTCTAGGAAGATGTTAGCTCATATGATTGTTGTTGACGAGCTACCCTTTAAGTTTGTGGAGAAAAATGGTTTTAGACGTTACGTTCAATCATTGAATCCTAGGGCTCATATTCCATCTAGGCAGACAGTTGCTCGGGATATATTTCAGCAATATGAGGAGGAAAAGTTGAAATTGAAAGATTATTTAGTTTCCTCTAGACAAAGGGTTTGTCTAACGACGGACACATGGACATCTGTCCAAAATTTAAGTTATATGTCATTGACAGCACATTACATTGACAAGGAGTGGATTTTGAATAAGAAAATTTTAAACTTCTGTCAAATCACTAGCCACACAGGAGAGGCTTTAGGAAAGGCTGTCGAGGAGTGTCTTCTTGGGTGGGGAATAGACAGGGTCTTCACAGTAACAGTGGATAATGCTGCTGCTAATGATGTTGTGTTGCTTACTTGAAGAGAAAAATAAAGAATTGGAAAAAAAGTGTTTTGGATTGTAAGCACTTGCATATGAGATGTGTTGCTCATATTATAAATTTGATTGTCATGAGTGGAGTAAAGGATAATGAAGTTGAAACTGCTATCAAGAAGATCAGAGCTGCTGTGAGGTATGTTAAGAAATCTCCTTCTAGACTTGCGAAATTCAAGAGTTGTGTCACAAGGGCAAAGATAGAGAGTAAGGCACTCTTGAGATTAGATGTGAGCACTAGGTGGAATTCCACATACCTAATGTTAGCAGCTGAAAAATTTGAAAGAGCCTTTGAAATTTATTCGGAGGATGATAGAAATTTCAATGATGATCTGATTGTTAATGCTGGTGGTGTTCTTGTGGAGGAGGATTGGATCATTGCTAGAAGGTTGAATGGTTTTCTGGAGCATTTCTATGATGTGACTAATAAAGTCTCTGGTTCTTTGTATGTCACTTCTAACAACTTTTTTGATGAGATGATGCACATTTCTGATTTGCTGGATGAGTCTTGTGATAGTGGTGATGTGTTGTTCAGATCTATGGCTAAGGGGATGAGGGAAAAGTATGAAAAGTATTGGGGTGGTATGGAGAAAATGAATATGTTGTTATACCTTGCTTGCATACTTGACCCGGCCCAAAAGCTCAAATATGTTGAATTTGTTGTTTGTGAGAAGTTTGAGTCAGAATTGGCGGAAAAGATTTGTACCCAAATCAGAGAAACCTTGAATGAAATGTATAGTTGGTATGAAAACGAGTCCAGACCAGTTGTTTCAAATGTTGCTGATGAAGTTTCTTCCCTCCCATCTTCTTGTTCTACTTCTGAAACTTCACTTGGGAAAAGTAAATATAGAAAAAAGTTTAAGACAATGTTAGGAAATGATGAGGGCATGTCAGATCTTGTGAGGTACTTGAAAGAGGAGCCAACAGATGATTCCATTGATGTTCTAAAGTGGTGGAAGATCAATAGTGAACGTTTCCCCATACTAAGTGAGATGGCTCGAGATGTGTTGGCTGTCCCTATCTCTACGGTAGCTTCTGAATCAGCGTTTAGTACCAGTGGAAGGGTACTTGATGATTTTAGGAGCTCTTTGAATGCGGATATGGTCCAGACTCTCATATGCTTGCAAAATTGGCTAACAAACCAAATTATTTCAACCGGGGTAGAAGAAGAACCTGAGGAGGTGGAAGAACTGCAGAAAGGTATTTACATTAGATTAATTAGATTAGTTTGTATTATGTTGTTGCACTTGTTCATAATAATTTATTCTTATCTTTTCTTTTACAGAAATGACTAACCTTTCCGTTGAATCAACAATATTGGGAGTATGAAAGATGTGGATTAGGGTAAGTTTATTTTCTACACTTCCCTTGCTGTTTGAATAGCTACTATGAGCAACATACTTTCACTCTACTTAATTTCTTTATTTATTTATCTCTTCAGCTCTTGATTTTGGTGACGAACTGTTGTTTAAAGGAATGTCTTATATAGATGTTTAACAGAGATCAATAGATGTAGCTTGTAGTAATGGGTTAGTTCTAGGATTTTTCTTTCATCTCCTCAAAACTTGTCAAGATGCTCCTGCAGTTTTATGTACACGTCCCTCTTGTTTCCTTTTCAGGTTCTTTGTTTTCATCTGGTAAACTACTACTCTGGTGCATCCATCGCCCTTGGGTGCAGGCATAGCAAGTTCTTGTAAGTTACAAGCTATCCATTATCTTCCTCATCTATCTTCTTCTTCTAGTATAAATTCAAGCGTGTAAGTTTTTGGTGCAGTCTTGTTTTGCTAGTTTAATAAGCTTGGATCGTATATTGTTCAATTTGAGAAACTCCAGAAATTCTATCAGGATGTATATATCTTGCCTGGTTTTTACTGCTATCATAAGATGTTTTTTCAACAGTTTTTCCTTGAACATGATTATATTTTGAAGTTTCTTTCTTCACTGTTCTTGGGAATTGACTACTACTGAGAATCTGGAATGATAAGGTTACTTCTTGAATAGCTATATTTTTGTTCAGCAGGTTTACCTTCGAAAGCTATACAGTCCGTAACAACCTTCAAAACTTACATTCTAAAAAAAAACTGCTACTAAATTAAAGATCACTCTTGCTTCTGCTTTGCTAATCTTTGCTGGTATATATGAAACATGTTTCAGCAGTTCATTTTTGCTAGGATTTATGGTCTTGAATCTTAATTATACGGGTCTTTTGTCTTTTGCCTTTGTCACCTTTTTGTGGGATGAAAGTTTGTACATGTACTAGCTGGCTGAAGCGCATAATATCATAATTAAGTAGTCATGGTAAATACTGCTCTTTTCATGTTATATTTATGAGTGGAATAATTTGTTGTGCTCTTTTCTTGTATGGTGTTGTTCAGACTAGAAATTTTTGTGAGCAGCTCTACAAGTATGGAAGGAAGATGGTTGCTGTTGTCTTGCTGACTTGCTTTGAAGGAAGAGATGATGGAAGTGAGACTACTACTAGTTGATCTTGAGAGTTGAGACTTGAGAGAATGTTCAATGTTTAAATAGACTTCACCTTGTAAAAGAAACAAATCAATTACTTTTTTTTGGTAGATAGTCATGTGACTTAGATGATTTGAAGTCAAATTCCCCATTTTTGGCTTTAACAGCTGTGCTGCTGTGCAGCAATTACATTAATATGCCTATTTTTAGGATAATTCGGTTTTAATTATATAATTTCGGTTTTTTCGGTTTATGCGGTTATTCGGTTAAATCGGTTAATTCGGTTGGCCAAATAACCGAATATAAATTCGGTTCGGTTTTCGGTTATGCGGTCATCTAAAATTTCGGTTTTTTTCGGTTAGTTCGGTTATTTGGATGTAATTCGGTTAATTCGGTTATAACCGAATTAACCGAAAAACCGAACGGTTTTAAACAATTCGGTTTTCGGTTAATCGAATAAACCGAATAGACACCCCTACTTGTAATAGTAAAATAGTCATACTTAGAATGATAGAGATTAGTTAGGTTAAGCGTTTTATCTTCAAAAGAGACAGACTGACATGATGACAACATTACATATATATATAAGAAATGCATTGTAATTGTCTACAAACATGTCGAGGAAAGATAGGCCAACGACAAATTCTATTGTACAACCGGTTGTACGGTGAGCATCGTACAACCGTTCATTTTAAATTCAAACGTTGTTCAAGTTTTTGTATTGAGTGTTCATATTGATACAAAAGTTACATGTGTTATTATGAAAGTTGTTCAACTTTATATGATGATTGTTCAAATTAATTATAAAGATTGTTTGAGAATGTACATAAACATCGTACAACAGACTGTATGATAGTCAGATTGTAGGCCAACAATTATAAGACGTTTTAGAGAGGACCATTGTAGTGGGGAAATTAAAAAAAAAACAAAAGAGCATAAGGTAATAAAACAAGATAGCACCTAAAAACTCCGGCCGAAGAAAGAAATAACAGTGACATCGAACCAAAGACTCATATTGTATACATATAAATAAAGAGATGGTCTTAGCTACATCCTGATGTACCTACGGATGGCTACATCTGCTGACATGACAAACTCTAACCAATCTATATTAGTTAAAGCTACCTCATGAGATTTGTTTTTCTTTTTTTTCTTTATCACTAAAACTTTAAATTATTGTAACTTTTAATATATAAGTCCAAAATAAAAAAAAATTATATCATTGTTCATCTAAATTCAAGCTCTTCAAAACAAGACCAGTCATGGATATGTTTTGACAACTTTTAAAAAAACTTTTTTACATGTATAGTGTACAGAACATAAAAAAACTTGTACAGATGGTCATACAAACCTGTACAAATGTTCATTAAAACATGTACATCGACACGTAAAAACATGTACATCCTCACATTAAAAGCAAACAGATGATCACATAAACTTGTACGAATCATTAAATATGTACATCCTTAGATTAAAATCTGTACATATAAGGGATAAAACTTGTATAGATAATCATACAAACATGTACAGATGTTCATTAAAAACATGTACATTCTCACATTTGAACATGTACATCGTCACATTCAAACATGTACATTTTCACAGTAAAAAATCATTGTATATATCTAAAAATAATTTTTTTAAAGTTGTCAAAACATATCCATGACTGGTTTTGTTTTGAAGAGCTTGAATTTAGATAAACAATGATATAATTTTTTTTTCATTTTGGACTTATATATTAAAAGTTACAACAATTTAAAGTTATTATGATTTTGATAAATATAAGGTAAAATTTTTTTTAATAAAAAAAAGAAAAAAATGGAGTTCACTCCGTCCGTTTCGTTGTCCGTCAATCTATGCTCCCTCTCTTATCTTTTCTGTTTTAAACCTCTCTTATCTTTTCTGTTTTAAATTGACTAAAATACCCTTGTATGCAGGGGCGGATTTAAAGAGGGGGCCGGGGCACCGCTCCCCCCGAAATTTTTAAAAATTTGTCAAATGTACTTATAAATTTTTGAAAAAGTACAAAATGACATAATATTTTAAAGAGTGACAGTGTCAAAAAATTTTTTGTCCCCCGAGACAAAGCTTCTGTATCCGCTACTGGTTGTATGTAGCTAAGATGGCTACATTATCTAAATAAAACACATACTTTGCTCACAACTGAAAAACGTGAATACATATGTTTACTATTTGGACATGTCGTTTGACTTCAAGTTTTAACATATGAGATAAATTAATTTTGAAAATTTAAGTTTTGCATATGATTTCGTACAAGATAAACTATAGTACAAAATTTAGTTTTATAAAATTATTTTATCTTATACGCTTAATATTGAAGTGGAAAATATACCATAAAGTAAACAAGACGATCAAGAGGGAGTAATTAATTAATACTCCCTACGTTCAACAATATCTGTCATTCTAGAAAGTTGCACACTTATTAAGAAAAGTAGAAACATGACGCATGTACCCCTACTTTTTACTTTTCCATCTAGATAATAATTACTTTTGTGTTGAATAGTAGGGTTAAAAGTAGAAAAAGATGTGTCAAAAAGCTAGAATGACAGATATTTTTGAACAAAAATCACTACCTAAAACGACAGATATTAATGACCGGAGGGAGTATAAAAACAAGGCCGACCACAGAGCCATTTACTAGGACAAGAGGCCAGAAAAAACTAACCGTAAAAGCAAAATTGACGCCGTATAGCTGCCATATAAATAAACTATAGTTGCCGTTGAGTAACTCAAAACGTGGCATCAAAGATATGAATAATCGCAATGATCCTACACTCAACTTCAAGGATCCATGCAATCTTTCTTTTTTAATGTTGTTGGTTTCTTTGGTTATCAGTTAAGAAGTATTTTGATAGGAGTAATCTTGAGCGTTAAGTATAATGTAATTGCCTATTATAGTTTTAGTTTGTCTAGGTGTTTTAGTGTAAATAGTTTGACTAGTTTGATGGTTGGTTTAATTTTTTTTTTTTGATAATTTGGGCTTTCGCCATTGGTTAATAAAAGATAGTCGGACCGGTATTACGGGCCTCATTAAAACCTCATCAAGTAAAACTCAATGGAAAAAAACTTGAGAAGGAAAAAGAGTACCCACCATGTCCTTAGTACACACCTAAAACATCAAGACACAAGCAAGGGATCCATCACAACCATATGCCACACATACAAAAAAGACACATACCTTATGAATACTACCCTTCCACTTTAAAGAAGAAATACCCGACTCTAGCTTCTTGCTCTTACTATTCCCTTGGTTGGTTTAATTATGTGGAGATGAATCAAGTTTTTCTGTTCCGCATGTTACTCATGCATCCTTCGTGAAATGGTTTATGAATAACAAAAGGATTAGGATATCATTTGTTTTTGTCTCGAGGCTAGTGACTATTACTAATCCCTATATACTCTCTATATGTTTAATCCTTATAAAGTAATGGAAGTGATGTGTAGTTTTAAAAAAAAACTTTCAAAGACCCGCATTCAACGCGGTAAACGATGTTACATATATTCATTATGCTTTTGACAATAAAATTTATACAACTAATAAAAACGTATATATTATTAGACACTCAATAGATACTTATTATACAAGCGTATTTATTTTTTTATTGTCATTAAAACCCAAAGCCACGTGCTAAAAAGAGAAAACAGAACATGCCAGACAAAATCACTTTAAAAACCGTGTGAAATCATTATTTGACGCTACATGTGTACAATGTGAAATCATTTAATAATTGATCTTGTGAAGACCGTGTTGTGGTCCCGTTGTGGACACAAAGAGATCCACTTTATGCCGGCCGCATCATAGAACTATATGTCAATATTGTGCTTGGTCTATTAATATATTTTATATGTATGATTAAATATTTTAATCACTTTAATTAAACAAGGTTTTTTTTAGAAAAATTAAACAAGGAATTGGGCCGGAATCAAGAAAGGGAGAACTGTTATTACATTTTTATCATTTTGTTGGAGAAGTTGCAATACACGATAGGGTAGTAGCTGAACGGTCTGAATACAATACTAGGGCGTCCCACGAATTTTATAGGGTGTCTAATTTATTGTGAATAAATCCAATTGTTGTTCATTGGAGAATCAGATCAAAGCACAGGAATAATTCAACCAAAATGTGTTCAGTCCAACACGGAGTAATATGTTTTTGTAATCTTTCAGCAAGTCCGAGATCCAACTATATTATGACTGTGCGGCGTATTGAGTAGGTAGTTGAACAGACACTATATAATTATATATGCTAGAATATAGGTCTACTAGTTGAAGAGACACTATGTGATAAATTGTACCTTAAAAAAGTAGTAATAATTTGTAAAATATAGATTCTAATTTGAAATTTAAAAAGAATATTATAGGGTAGACTGCTTACATTTATAACAGAAATATATTAGAAATTGAAAAAACTCTACAATTGTGGCATCAATTCTTTCATTTTCATTTTTGTTTAAGCACATTTAATTTGATTGGTTGTTTCACTGTCATCAATGAAGAGAGATGAGAAAATAGTGAGAGAAGTGACAATGTTAAAAGAATGTTAAGAAACTTTCTTATTGTAGAGGTAAATATATTGTTCGAGTTACTTACACATTAAAAATATATATTTTTTATTTACATAACACCTAAAAATAAATTAAAAAATTTTCTATCATTGTCTCTACCATTGTGGATGCTCTTAGATTAGATTTGAATAACGATTTCGAGAACAATTCCGTGAGGGCTACTTGGGGATTAAGATCAAATCAAATGTCGACGATCTAAAAAAGGTAGCTGGAGAAATCAAATTAAGCCTCTGTTCCATAGACATCTAAGGCAGGTATATTTATTACTCCCTCTGTTCTGAATTGATGTCTTGTTTATTATTTGGATATGTCATTTCACTTTAATATTTAACATATAAGATAAAATAATTTTTAAAATTAAGTTTTGTAAATGATTCCTTACATGACAAATTAATAATACAAAATTTAGTTTTATGAATTTATTTTATATTATATGTTTAATATTGAAGTGGAAAAACGTGACTTAAATCAAACAAGACGGTCAATTCATGACAGGGGAGTATTGATGTCATGTGACAATAGTGAATCAGTGCTAAATCGACAAGTACTCCGTATAAGTATGAAAGCTTTATAGAATATGTTTATCTCTCTAACAAACTGACGACATGCCTGTTTTACAGTTATTTTAGTCTAGATGTTTTATATGTGGTAGTATGTTATTAGTGAAGAACGCATGACCCACACGGAGACCAACCCTTTATGCTACATTTATATCTTCAAATATGTCACGTCTGTACCATGACCGAACGGAACCTAAAGCAAAATATGAAAGAAGAAAAGTTGGAAGATGGAACTAGAGGTTAAAGTTATACTCACTCCGTCCGGGCTAAGGGAGGAACAAATGGGAGAACTAAAATTATTTACTTTCTTTTCTCTTTCGAGAATGTGCAAAAAAATCAAAAAAGAGAGTCGTTGGGTGCCTTCTTTTAAAAGAAGAAGAGAGTTGCTGTTCATAGTCGGGTTTCTACTTCACGTAGTCACAATATGATCATTTTTTCCTTCCTTTAAAATGTTGTAATGATTGTAATATATACCTAAAATTTGAGACATATTATAAGAGGCTCATTTAGAGGTATTTTTTCCGCATTTGCAGAACTTTTAAGTTAAATTCATGAAAAAATTGTAGAAAACAGAAAAAAACTGATAGAATCGTGATAGTAGTGACAAATTCTACCCGGGGAGGCAAGCATTGACACCAACCCAGAAGGCCCCACGTTGACGCCAGCGAGCGGCGATGGACGAGGCGAAGAGTGGGAGTCAGCAGCGGCTTGGAGAGACGGCCAGTGGCGCCAATTTTGACCTTTTTGGACCGTTTTTGCCTTAATTTGACCTTTATGAGCAGCTTGTACTTCATATGTTTGATTTTTGCTTAATTACGCATGTCCATTTTTACTTTGACCATGCTCTTACCTTAGATTCTATATTCACTAGTGAAGGGATGGATCACAAAACGACGAAAGAATCAACGTTTGGTGAATGAAGCTTATTTATCCTCACTATGCCCGACAACAATTCAACATTTAATGAACACGGAAAAATATTTTCTTCCAACCATCACCAAGAACATCTCAAAGCAAGTCTTCTTAATAATTTGTATGCTTGTCATGTTTCTTTTTTCTTGCCATAGTACATTATTCTTACGTTATGTATGTTCTTTTTCCTCTGATATGTTGCATTTTAGCTATTGTGAAAATATAACCAACTTGTCTCTCGAGGTATTAAGACAATCCTGTCCTGTGATGATCTAAAAGTGGATTCTGAAGATGTTGTTTATGACCTATTGATCAAATGGTAATTGAGTTTTCTGAACTCTCCAGAATGTCATACAGTTCTCAATGCAGAAATATTCAACTTGATTGTTTTCAGCTCATGATCCTGTAGCAGTAGAATATCGTCCTTGATGAATCTGTTGCTACCACTAGTCACCTATATCCAAGTGCAAAGATGTCTAGTATCTCGAATCTCGGACCTTTGTGGTTGCTGATAAGGATGTGCACATGAATGGTTGTCATGTGAAGGTCTTTTGGTATCATGTGAAGGAGTAGGTGAGACAATTTTTACTTTACATTGTACAACCTCTAAATTCAAACAATAGCTAGGAATGCCTTCAACGTCAAAATCGTTGAGATCGGTGTCCAAATCGTCAGCTTCCAAAATCTCATCTTCAAAACAAAAAATATATAGAACATAACATATTCGGGGGGGGGGGGGGAGGTTCAACTCCTTTGGTGTTGCACTTTTTTTTTTTTCTTTTTTTTCCGATAAGAACAGATTTTTGCTACTAAAACCGAAAATGCCTATTCCATTTACTTTATTCTCAGAGGTTTAAGGCAATTGGCGACGTTGCAACATCCGCAGAATTGGTCACACCCGATCGTGCGTACATATAGAAAAAATAGGATCTCTGTAATAGAAAGCTCTTTGTAACGAGTAATACAACAATATTCATCTGCAAAATACTCTTATTCTCTAATACACATTGAAGTAATAATTCTTCGTTCGAAATGGTATCAGAGTCTTGTTGACTCTTCCTCAATTCTTTCGACAGTGAATCAAGACTGAAGCTCAGAGATTGACCAAGAATACACGGTGATGTCGGAGAAGGAGAAGGAAACCCAGAAAGACACAGGGAAAGAAATTATAAGAACTTCCGACGGAAAGATAAGCTTCGATGATCCACTATACCTACACCCAAGTGATTATCCTGGGATGAAGATCACACATACTTTTTCTGGGCAAGGATTCGGTGGATGGGAAAGATCGATCATTGTTACTCTAAAGGCGAAAAGAAAATTTGGGTTTCTCGATCGATCAGTCAAGGTGCCAGATCCAAAAGATGCTAAGTTCCTCACCTAGGTAAAGTGTAATCAAATGGTGATACCTTGGCTATCTCAGTGCATATCGCTAGATATTGCAGAATCTGTGGTCTACTATTCGAACGCAGCGGATGCTTGGGACATGCTCTGTGCTAGGTATGAGCAGGCGAACGATGCTCAAATCAACTCACTTAAGAAGGAATTAGGTAAGATAGAACAAGATGAGGATCTTGTCATCGTCTATTTTACAAGATTGAGAAGGATTTGGGATGAGCTCGAGATCTTGGACAAGAAACCAGACTGGTCCGGCGCCGCGAAGGCTAAGTATGACAAATTGGTTCAACACGAGAGAACAATGCATTTTTTGATGGCTCTCAATGAGAGCTATTCACATATTAAGGTCAACATATACTACTGATGAAGCCTCTCCTGATTCTCGAACAAACATATTCATTGATTATCCAAGAGGAGAAACGAAGACAGATACCAGCCCGAGGTGGAGTCTCAAGCCAAGAAACCCTAGCCCTCGCATTAGAAAGAGGAAGATTTGCGAGAAATCATATGCAACGAAGAACTCAGAAAGATTCAAACAAGTAACACCTTCATTGCACGAAGTGCCAAAAGAAGGGACACACTAGAGACAGTTGCTTTGAGATCGTGGGATATCCGGAATGGTGGAAAAAGAAGACAAATCCAGTCACGGGAGTTGTGACGGGAACAGAGAAATCCACTACTGATGTTTCGCCAGTTTATGGTCCGAGTCCTCAACAATATGATCGATTTCTAAATTTTCTCGAGAAGGAACCCCAAAAAGAGTCTCCAGATCAATCATACTCTATGGGAAATTGCAGTTTCTCAGGTAAGTTTGCTCAAACCTTAACTATCAGTTATAGTTTGAGTAGTCAACTTGTTTTTCTAAAACCAGAATCCTGGATAATCGACATTGGGGCATCTGATTCTGGAAAAACGCCCCCTTTACAACCCGACTGAGTAGCCTACTTTGCAACGCTATAATTTACAGTACAACCGAGTTAGAACTAGTTTTTGGCTTAATCTAAAGAGGAAACGTAACTCTACACAATGATAGCAAGAACTCACCCTAACTTGCACTACACAGAAAGAAATCGAAGCTGGAAGTTGCGAGTTTACCTTACGTTTTCTGGAAAGAAAACTATGATTTTATGTTGTGACGAATCCGAAACTTTAGACACCTCGTTCTTCCAAACGGTTGGGAATTGGCTTTGGTCATCAACATAAAAGTTGTAGAGGGATTAGAGATCTTCAAAACGAGCTAAAGAACATGAAATTTGGCTGAGAAACGAAGAAGTTATGGCAGGGTGGCTACCTGAAATCGAAGGAAAACTAAAAACTGTAGTTTCGGTTTTGCAGGGTGGCTACTTTGGATCGAATTTCCGGTTGGTTTAGGACGAACTAGGTTTAGTGTGAGTTATGGTTGTTTATAGGAAGTTTAGGAGAAGACAACAAAGAAGACGGACACTAAAAAATTCCAAAAGATGAGAAAGTTATGAAGGTCACAAGTTAGGGAAAAAACTGGTTTCTGTTACTGGAAATATAGGAGATAGAAACGACTAAGTACTGGGCGCGTATCCCAAGGCGCGCGACGAGTCAGCAGACCTTGCCACGTCAGCTTTTTTTCAAAATTTTGGCTCTAAACTTCATTTGATCATAACTTTGGCTAGGATGATCCGTTTTTGACGTTCTTTTTATCGATCTTCATGGTTTTCCATAACCTATTTATTGGTATAGGTTTCATGGGCTGGTTTGACCATTCTAAAAAAGTCAACCCTAGCAAGGCTTAAAAGGCTTTAGGGTTTCTAGAATTTTATATTGACTTATGTTTCAAAACAATGTTCCAACTCTTTCTAAAATCTTTATAATATACTTGGAGTGTTTATAAATTTTTCCAAGATTTATTGACTTATAAATCTTATTATTAAATTCATAATACCATATAATAATATATAATAATTAAATATTTTATTTTTTCTTTAGGGTTAAATAGGAGAAATCCCCTAAATAAATTTTCATAATTCCATATAATAATTTAATATTTAATAGTATTATTTAAGATTTAATAAAAGAAATCCCCTAAACTAATTTAAATTAATTTATGGGTATTTCAGTATATCCCCCTTAAAAGAAACTTCGCCTCGAAGTTTAAAAAAAATCAACTAATAGGCACTCACATCGCTTCGGGTGTGCTGAGACAATAATAATTCCAATGAAATTCCATACCAATCTAATCCTTTATTTCCCATCCATTTCCATAACAACATTCCACTCGAGATTACTCAACATCAAAACGAACCAAGATATACCAAGACATAGCATGATGAAAATCAACAGTCACATACTGTTTCACAATGTAAAAACCAAGCACATACAAACACCTCTCATTCTGCTAATAAGGCAACATGGCATAATCTGGATGAGGTGAAGGAAGAGTATGCTAGTATATCCCCCTTAAAAGAGCTAAGGTACGCCCTCGTACCGCTACTAACGAGAACCACAGAAGGATAGGAAAACATCATGCATGGACCATATTAGACTACCAAACAGTTAGTTTCTGTTTTCTTTAATTACTTGATGTTTATTTCAAACGCCACATTCAAAGAATTCAACACCTTATTAACCAACTTTGTTGTAAATTTTATTGCACCGTTGATTTTATCTGCGATCGATATATATATCTGTATCTCTTGATTGTTTTGTATTTGTATTTTCTTAACTGTTATAAAATTTTATTTTATGATCCTTATCCTTTCATTTTATGACCGGTACGAATTATATGTCCATTATATGTTCATTTTATCATATCAATTACATTAACAAGCTACAACTCAGGTGTAACACACTTGAGTAGTTTAAAATAATATTTTAGATCATTTAATAATCCTCAATAATCTTCCAAAATTCGTTGTTGTTCCTTCTTCCTTGCTTACTTATACTCTTATCTGTATTCGGATGTGGTGGGTACTCTTTTTCCCCCCTAGAACTTTTTTCCCTCTGGGTTTTTTTCTAGGGGGGTTTTAATGAGGCCCGTGTTATACCCGTCCGCCTGGTTTTCCAGGAGTTTTAAATATATGGCTTACGCCCAAATTATCAAAAAAAAAATTAGCCAACCATATGTTAAAACTCTATAAAATAAATATTTTCTGTGACTTTTTAAGTTTCAATTGTTTTTATAATTAACTATAGTATTTTAGACGAACCATTAGGTATTTACTTCATAAAATTTACTTATTATATATCTACATAATTTCACACAAGGCAGAGTTTTAGAAGTTCTTATTAATTATAATGTAGCTCCAAAATCTGATTCCTTTATCTTAAAATTTATATTTTTTTATTATTTTTTTAAGGTAGGGACTCTATATAAAATTTTAAGTCAAATGAACTAGTCTAATGAAAACTCACTCACTCTTGGTAATTATTTTTTTTTCTTAAGGTTTGTTCTATGTAAGTATTCTTCTAATTATTAAATCTTAGTACTCTCTGAGACAATGGTGGCTTTTGTAAATATCACTCTTAGTGCGACTTCTAAAATTTTATCTATGTACTATAATGTTAAACTTCTAAATACACATGAGGATTTCAAAATCTTTAAGTAACTCTCAAATTTTTTCACTAGACGCTCAATACTCCAAGTATTTAAGGCTCAATAATATTTAGTTTATTATTACTAATGCGTTTTCACTCCATAGGTAAGTATTTTTCACCAAGGATTTAACTCGGTAAACTCTTTATATGTATGAATTTAGTACTGGATCTTAATATATAAGTTTTGAATTGTTCATTGTGGCTAGTAATGAAATATGCCTAGCTCAAGATTTCATGATGGTAACGTCTTACCACCACTTCCCCTCAAGTTCAACACAATCCATCACCTGCGTAGAAGATTATATACGGTTAGATGACAAGGCTTGTCTAGCCTCTAAACTTCCAGAAGTGGGTGTGCACCCCCACTACTTTCAGCCTAGGAGTTCGTCGCACCAGGCACTTCCCATAGGGTGTTAGGTTTATGTGTTTTCTTTCTAAAGTTAACATAGAGTTTTAGTGTGTTTTATAGGTTCAGATGTTGAACTATATATATATATTTCTGTAGTTTATTGTTGCAAGGTATAACAACATATCACACTCAACAGACATTCATAAAAAGAAAAGTGTATAAAGGAATCATTCACTAATCTAAGAAGGGTTAGGAGTCGTGCCTTACTGGAATCTAGGGATGGCAATGGGTCCGCGGGTACCCATTTCACCCGGTCACCTGACTCGATAAAACGGGTGAAAACCCGCATAAAACGGGTGACGGGTGGAACGGGTTCGGGTGCGGGGGGTGACGGGTGAACATTTTTCACCCATCACCCGACCCGCTCACCCGCATAGATTATATATATATATATATATTATATGTTAAACTGTTACTTATTATTCATTCTCCTTCACTCATGATTTTTGTAACCCTAACTAGTGAACAAGGAACATTCATGCTCTGGGTGACTGCGCCATTCTTTATTCTCACTACTCTCGGTAATTTTACATCCCTAACATACTTGCTCTGTGCAGTTTTTAATTCTCTTCTCTGAAGGTAATTGCAACCCTAACTGGCAAACATGGAACAAAGATGCTTTGTGCCTCTATTTGCTTTCTTCACTCTCGGTAATTTTGAAACCCTAACTGAAAAACAAATAACTTACATGCTCTGCGAAGTTTTTCATTCTCTTCAGTGAAGGTAATTTCACAATCCTAAAAGGCGAACATTGAGCATACATGTTTTGCGCCTCTATTTTCTCTCTTCACTCATGATAATTTTGCAACCATAATTGGTGAACATGGAACGTACATGCTCTGTGCAATATTTCATTCTTTTCTCTGAAGTAAATTTCGCAATCCTAACCGGCGAACATAGAACATACATGCAACAAATGGGTAAACGGGTTCACCCGCTTCACCCGCGGGTGACGGGTGAAACGGGTGATGGGTGATACATAACGGGAGACGGGTCGGGTACGGGTGGAGCGGGTGAAATTGGGTGACGGGTGCGGGTGATGGTCCACCCGACCCATTGCCATCCCTACTGGAATCCTCACTTCCCAATTCTACCCCAATTCCCCAGTTTTAAGTGCACCTATAATCTAAGTAATTCTTTCTCGTCTTGTTTTCTCGGGTTCAGAGCGTAACTACGCTCTGATACCACTTTCTGTAACGCCCCTACTTACAATAAAAACAGCGGAATATAAAATCTCTACTGGCGTTTACAGACCATCGGGTTCCAAACACCCGGCACCAAACCTCACAAATTACAACTTATAAAATTACAAAAGCTACGGTCTGAACTCGAGAAAAACAACATAAACATAACTACTAGTAAAATAGAATAACTCTCCACAATTCCTAATTCCCATCCCAATCACTCATGTTCTTCGTGGCCACCTGTATAAACAATTTATACCTGCAAGATGAAACCAAGCAGCCCACCCCGGGAGGGGTGAGTCAGTTCCCTGGAATGGAACTGATACAATTCTCCAAAACAATCTTTAAAACATAACTCTTCAAAATAAACAGTAACTTGAAATTAAACTCTTGAAAGTAAAATAGGGAAACAAGGCACTTTAAAATCACCAAGCCAAAGATAACAAGTTAAGGATAAAGATAAATAATAGAAAGGTAAAGTTAGTCAAACAAAACCACACCATGTGTTAGTGAACATCCAATGTCTTAGTTAAACCCAAATCCCGTTAGGAGTAGAAAGACTCAGATAGTCACAAAGGACTAGGAATGATAAGATAGATCCAAGAACCAATAACTCAAGAGTGGAATAATTCAACTGGGAGAGATGGCCCCCACCGACAAGTACGTCCTTTTAGGACAGGGGATATACAGCCCCTCACTGTCTACAACGTCCCTTTTGGGACAGAGGATATACAACCCCTCACTATCTACCACGTCCCTTTTGGGACAGGGGATATACAGCCCCTCACTGTCTACCACGTCCCTTTTGGGACAGGGGATATACAACCCCTCACTGTTACCATTGAAGACGCGCGCACGTCGAAACCTCAAGAACCAGCTCGTGGATGAAACGATATCCAGAGTCAAAAGAAGAATTTACCAAAATTCACCTTTTCCAAATTCCCACCAGATCACCAACTACCCAGAGCAATACCAAAACACTCAGTCCTACAGAGTGCAGAAGCGTAAACCCTAAGCAGTCAATGTCTAATGGAGCAACCAAATAGAAGGAACCAATACCCAAGTGAGTTTCACATTCAAGGCTCAGTTAGTCACACAAGCTGAGTTAGTCACACAACCATTTCCTTTTAGAAATTCCTCTTAAACTCAGTTAGCGTTTTTCGAAAACGTCTCATAAGTCAATCAGTAAAAATATCGGAGTACGAGAAATCGTACCTGGTCAACGCTGTAGCAGTTCTAGTAAACTCGTGCAAACATTCAACAATTCTCTGAGGAACATTGAAGATAATTTACTATCAATAACCTGTACCCTAAGTTAAACTTAAATAAATTCCTCTCTTTATTTCCAAATCTCAATTATCTTATAAGCCCATCGCTTAACTGTGATGTATTAACCTTTGACTTATTTTAGAAGGTTGTATAGCCCAAGGTTGTAGGATCAAGAAATGTATTTTATTAACACCTGCTAACTGTCCGCTCCTATCCACTTTATTCATATTTAACCACAATCCTCACAATCAAAACTTTTGAGACCTTTATATCATAAATGTTTATATTATATAATTAAATCTAAGAATTTCAATAATAATCTTAAGCTCAATACCTTTATTCTTAATTTAGAATAAACATTGTATTATGACCCATGATGGATTCATCTCAGAATACTATACTATTATCTCACAATGTAAAGATTATGTACTTAAACAATATCTACTAGATAACCCATTATGATTAAGTCTTCCCCTTAACTTAATTAAGATCTACATCTTGTATATTGGAATCGTAGTGTTGTAGACGCGTTTTAGTATAACTTAATTGAACTGCTAAACTCAATTATCTCATCTTTAGTTCAGAATGACTTTTAATTACAACCATCTAATAAACTTGTCATAAGATGTTAAATTGCTTCTCATCTTGAATAACTATACTATAGTTAACTTAGATTTAACAAATTAATCCTACATTTAGTATTCACAAGGTATATTATATGTCTTATTGTTACCTATACAATAAGGTGTTCAGTATAACCTTTTATGTATCCTTACTTACATTTAATTTCCTAAATGTTTTATTTTAACACACATTCCCTCCATAGACTATGTATATTCCTTTTATACTAAACCTCAATAAAATTAAGTCTTAAATACGTTTTAAATTATTTACAAAACCTAAGGTTTCAAAGGAATAACGTAATAAATTATTTCCCTTTATTATGTTTTAGGATAAACATTATATCTTAACATAAGGTAAAATTTATCTAAGAATTAAATCCCCATTCATAATTGAAATTGCCAATTATTTAATAAGATCATCTATCCTGAAAATTCTCATATTTTATATTCAAATAACATATCATTATTTCCCATTACCGTAAAGTATATCAATATCTTATGTAACTTAGTTTTATCTAATAAAAGGTTCAAAGGTTTTAAGTATCAAATTCCTATTTATAAACCTTCTAAAAATTCTAACTACTAAATACCTCACTTAATTGTAAACTCACATCCTAAGTATTGGTAATAAATGTATTTCATATGGCTTATCTAATGCCAAGAAACTTAAGGATTATTATTTAGATAATTTTCCAAATCATAGTTTAATATAGTTTTATATCATAATCCTTTTAATGATTTTATCTTAAAACATTAAGTTATATTTCAATACCATAAATGCTAAGAAGTGATTAAATCTAGACTTACTAATCCACCTCACATTTAGATGTAAAAGTATTTTATTTATTTTATTATTGTTTATTATATTATAACATTTAGAAGTAAAAGTATTACATTATTTATCATTAATTATAGAATAAGATTTTGTGTAACATTTTATGTAATCTAATCATAATTTTTCCTAAGTTTTAACTTATTAATTACTTAACCCAATTTTAGATTTACATTCTGGTTATTGACAAATAATACTATACATGTATTTAAATAGGATTTATATAATTCTTAGAAATTCAAAGGTAACTCAAACTCAATGTCATAACCATAAATTAATACCACCCCATATAATATTCTTTTGTTAGTATTATGTAGAAGTTTAGTTTAATATTAATTCCTTCATATTCTACTTCCTATAAGGTATTTTATTTCCTTTATTTATTTATTTATTTATCGTATATGTATACTAGGATTTATTCAAGACATTCTTTATGTAGTTTAATTGCAGTTAATTATTTATATTAACTTTTACACATATCTACATCCAAAATATGGTTTATAAAATAAAGTATTTTCCTTAGTTTCAATTAAGTATATTAACTACCATATTATATAATTAATATAAATGTAGATTAATTTAGTTCCTTGATTTAACCTAAGTTACTATTTTATTTCTTTTTTATATATATATATATTTACTACACTTAAAATTTTATACCCAAAAATATTTATTAACATTCTGTATCAAATGTTAGTTTAGTCTTATTACATTTTCCCCAACCTATAAAGTTTATTAATCATCTATACTTTAATTTTCGGTTACATTAAAAACCTTATATTATAAGGTAACTTATGAAAAACCTTAGAAATACAATTTTTAAACCTATTTCCCCTTGTCCAAAAATTCCCAAATTAAGTATATAGTAACTATAACATTTTAGACATATTATAAAATTTTTATTTCATAAAAATATCTTTTTAAATTAGCCAAATAATTCCAGAAAACCCGTAACTTGCAAAAATCATAACTTGCGTTTAAAAACTCCCAAACCATATTAATTTACATCAAAATAAACTAGATTTAATAAGGAATCTATGGTTAAAATTTCAAGTCAAAACACATTCGGGAAGGCCATTAACTAAATTCAACAAGTTAGAGCTAAATTCTGAAACATTATAAACTTAAAACATACTTTAATAAACACGATCTAATCTCGACCGTCCAATCTTTTAAAACGCGATCGGACGGTCCCTGAAAGCCTAGTTCTTCAGCGAGCTCCAATCCATACCCGAGTACTAATTCGACATTTTCTCACAATCTACAGAACCAAATTGAGTGATTCTTGTTTCTATGGTTTCAAATTCAATTACGGTTCCATTGATACTAATTTCGCTAGCTATAATGCATGATTCATTGGTTTTCGGTTTCGAAGTTAAGGTTTATTCTGATTTCCGAATACAAATCTACCAAATTCACTCAATCTAATGCTTAATTGATGCAATTGGAACATGGTATTGACCGATAATGTAAGGGCGATTAACAAGGTTGAAGGAATTTGAAGAAAACTTACCGGAATTGCTCGAATCGAAAGGATTCGAAATCGGATTCTGGAAAAACGCCCCCTTTACAACCCGACTGAGTAGCCTACTTTGCAACACTATAATTTACAGTACAGACCGAGTTAGAACTAGTTCTTGGGCTTAATCTAAAGAGGAAACGTAACTCTACACAATGATAGCAAGAACTCACCCTAACTTGCACTACACAGAAAGAAATCGAAGCTGGAAGTTGCGAGTTTACCTTACGTTTTCTGGAAAGAAAACTATGATTTTATGTTGTGACGAATCCGAAACTTTAGACACCTCGTTCTTCCAAACGGTTGGGAATGGGATTTGGTCATCAACATGAAAGTTGTAGAGGGATTAGAGCTCTTCAAAACGAGCTAAAGAACATGAAATTTGGCTGAAAAACGAAGAAGTTATGGAAAGACGAAGTTACCTGAAATCAAAGGAAAACTGAAAACTGCAGTTTCGGTTTTGCTGGGTGGCTACTTTAGATCGAATTTCTGGTTCATTTAGGACGAACTAGGTTTAGTGTGAGTTATGGTTGTTTAGAGGAAGTTTAGGAGAAGACAACAAAGAAGACGGCACTCAAATATTCCAAAAGATGAGAAAGTTATGAAGGTCACAAGTTAGGGCAAAAACTGGTTTCTGTTACCGGAAATATAGGAGATAGAAACGACTAAGTACTGGGCGCGTATCCCGAGGCGCGCGATGAGTCAGCAGACCTTGCCACGTCAGTTGTTTTTCAAAAATTTGGCTCTAAACTTCATTTGATCATAACTTTGGCTAGGATGATCCGTTTTTGACTTTCTTTTTATCGATCTTCATGGTTTTCCATAACCTATTTATTGGTATAGGTTTCATGGGCTGGTTTGACCATTCTCAAAAAGTCAACCCTAGCAAGGCTTAAAAGGCTTTAGGGTTTCTAGAATTTTATATTGACTTTTATGTTTCAAAACAATGTTCCAACTCTTTCTAAAATCTTAAATATACTTGGAGTGTTTATAAATTTTTCCAAGATTTATTGACTTATAAATCTTATTATTAAATTCATAATACCATATAATAATATATAATAATTAAATATTTTATTGTTTTCTTTAGGGTTAAATAGGAGAAATCCCCTAAATAAATTTTCATAATTCCATATAATAATTTAATATTTAATAGTATTATTTAAGATTTAATAAAAGAAATCCCCTAAATTAATTTAAATTAATTTAGGGGTATTTCATTTAGGGTTTTGCACAATTTGTCATCTATGTGTTAAATTAGTTGGTTTGGCCTACCGATTAGTTTCGCATTATTGTAGGATTCTATCAAAAAGTGATTCTGAGATAGAAACCTAACCGTTGGAGACTAGAACAATGTACTATAATTCAATGATTTTGATATTAGACTACATTGCAACCTTAGGGGAACTTGAGCTTAGTGCTATTGATTAACCTTGGGCTTAGCTGATTGAGAAGTACCGGTTAAATTGGTTAGGATTAGTATGCCTAGATTAGGTTGCTAATTAATTAAGTGTTCCCGTTGTTTAGGTATGAGTTTGAGGTTTGGACAATCGCTTTAGTAGAGATAAGGGGAGGAGGGTGCAAATATCCATCCCGGGCTACCCTATCTTAGATTAGTTAGTTAACTTTACTGTTTTCTTCAATTCCCAATATCAACCAAAAACCCCAACCCCCCCCCCCCCCAATTTAAGTTTATGCACTTTTGTATATTTCTATGCACATTGACGAACCTTATAATTAACTAGATAGTTACGAAGCCCCTGTGGATACGACCTTGTTGTACTACAATGATTCAGTTCACTGCCCATAGTAAGCAAGATAGTTTAACCACTATTTTGTTTAACACCCATACTGCCCAAGAACCTAAATCCTATCATGTTGCTTCAGGAAACCTTCACTGGGTGGAAACCATGTGCCAAGAATTTAAGGCCTTGAAAGATAACAACACTTGGACAATTGTAGAGGCTCCAAGAAACAAAAGGGTAATAGGGTGTAAGTGGGTGTTTAAACTCAAATTAAAAGCTTGTGGAACCCTAGAGAGGCATAAAGCCCATTTAGTTGCAAAGGCCTATACTAAAAAATATGGTGAGGACTATTAGGGAGACTTTCTTTCCCGTATTAAAGTAACAACCATACGGGTGCTTGTTGCTGTCAAAAGACATTGAAAAATAGACCAATTAGACATCAATAATGCCTTCCTCCATGGAGACTTGGAAGAGGAAGTGTACATGGAAATTCCAGACGGCATAAAAGAGATATACAAGGGAAAAGTGTGCAAAATGCACAAGTCCCTGTATGGCTTGAAGCAAGCTTCAAGACAGTGGTATGAGAAATTATCTGTTTTCCTTCCATTTCAAGGGTATGTGCAGTCTAAAAATGATTATTCCCTCTTTGTTAAAGATGATGGTGAATTTCGCACATATCTTGGTATTTATGTTGATGATATGATTATAACCGGCAATAATCCCGTAGAAATAGCTGTTTTGAAACAAAAACTTGACACTACATTTAGAATCAAAGATCTTGGTAAGTTAAGTTTCTTTTGGGGCACGGAATTTCTTTACACTACAAGAGGTATTATTCTCACCCAAAGCAACTATGCAACTGAATTAGTCAATGATTATCTTACTGATCATCCTGGTGTAGCATCTGTTCCATTGCCAGCAGAAATTCAGCTCAGTAAAGTACAAGGAAACACAATATCAGACCCAAGCTATTACAGAAGATTGATTGGTAGGATAAATTTTTTAACTTACACTAGTCCTGATCTAGCTTTTCCAGTGCAACACATGAGTCAATTCATCTAGCAGCCCAGGGAAGAACATTTAAATGTGGCACTACACTTGTTGAAATACATCAAAGGCATAATCAGACCAGGGATCTACTTTAATACAGATCAAGTCTTGATCTGATCGCATACTACGACGCGGATTGGGCCAGCTACTCCATTACAGGAACGATCCCTCAGCGGTTATATCATCTTTCTTGGAGACGCTGCAATCAGCTGGAAATCGAAGAAGCAGGAAAATGTCTCCCTCTCCACAGCTGAATCTGAATACCGATCTATTTGGAGAGTGACAACGGAACTGACGTGGCTCTCTCGGTTACTGTATGAACTGGGAGTGGAAAGAGTGGAACCGATAAAGGTCAACTGCGACAACAAGACAGCAATCTTCATAGCACAAAACTTAGTCTTCCATGAGAGGACCAAATATATCGACCTTGACTGTCATCTGGTTCGGGAGAAACTTCAAGAAGGCTTAATCACACTGAACTACATTCTTGGACAACAACAGCTAGTAGATGTTGACCAAGCAAGTCACCGCAAAGCAATATCAGACCTTCTTGAAGTAGACTTGTACAACCTTACCCTCTGAAGATGCTTCATTGGATAGGGGGAGTGCAGATACAAAACATGGTTAGTCATTCACAATTCTGATATTTTATCAGCCTCTCACGAATCAAGAATCGAGCAGTTCATTGCCCTTCTTCTTGAGGGGGAGTGTTGAGAAAATACATTAGTATGTTGTATTTTGTATTACACTGTTAGATAACGGTGTGATATACACCTTATCATATCTGTCGGCTAGAATTAGTACATATAAATAGAATAGGATCTTTGTAATAGGAAGCTCCCTGTAACGAGTAATACAACAATATTCATATGCACAATACTCTTATTATCTAATACACATTCAAGTAATAATTCTTCGTCTGAAAGAGTCGAGAGAAAAGAGACTGTGTTTGTTCAAGATGTCAGTCGTTGGGGACAAACATAAGAAACCTTTAATTGATGAATCTCCTCGGGTTAACCTTAATTCCGATGATTTGTCTAAGTTAAATAGCAAGATTTTCTCTCCGCACTCCGGTGATCTAAAGCATGCAATTTTTTGTCTAGATGCAAGCAAAACATGGAATTTTAACCGATGATACATATAGACGACAAACCGTTGGAGTTGGATATGGATGACGAACCATTGGAGTTGAATTGGATATGCATGACAAACCATTGGAGTTGAATTGGATATGGATGACGAACCATTGGAGTTGAATTGGATATGGGTGACGAACCGTAAGATTTGAATTTGGATATACATGACGAATTGTTAGATTTGAAGTTGGATATGGATGATGAACTGTTGGATTAGAGTTGGATATGGATTACGAACCGTTGGATTTGGATGTCGATGACGAACTGTTGGAGTTGGATATGGTCGAACATAGTCGCTACCGGTCCAACGCATATCAATGTTGTTCAAATGTAGTCAGAATCAATCAAAACAGGTCCAAACTAATGCAAACTAATCAACCTTGTCAAAAACAAGTCAAAGCCGCTCAAAAACTACAAATCCGGTCAAAAACGTTGAAAACTGGTAAAATCCCGGTTTAGCCGGCGTCGACACCTACCCTTATTCTCTCACATCGATGTCAGCCTTTCCCTCCCCTCATCGGTGTCATCCATTCCTTCCCCGCGTCGATGCCCATGCCTCTCCATGCTCGTTGACGTCCCGTGGGTATATTTATTGAAGCTAAGGGCTATATCATAAAGTTCTTTAAAATTCTGACTATGTGAATTGAAAACTTGATTGTGCGTAAGAGTTTCAGTTAAAAAAACATGGTATTGACATGCAGGAAAATTAAATATAAACACATGAACAACTAAATAAAATAATATTATAAGGTAGACAATCTAAACGAATAAAAACCAAAAGTCGAGAACATTACAATTCAATTGTAAGATATTTTACTTCCATTTGTGAAGCTATAAACTTGTTTAGGGCCGGTACTGCAATAGAACAATCTGTGATATGCTATTTATTTGATATTATGATATATTTTAAATTAAATTTCATTTCATATTAATCAGTTCATATTTAATTGATATTATGATTTTTTTTCATTTTCTGAAATTTAATTATCAAACTATAAAATTTAAATATATACAATATACTATTATTTATTTATTTAATTTTCAGAATTTGAATTATTAAACTAATAAAATTTAAAATATTTAATAGACATGAAACAGTATTATAAAAAACAACATTTAAATAATTCAATTTCATAGAATTAAAATACATAATACATATTATAAATTCGGCAACCAATATTCAACAACTTAGACTTGCTTGTATCTTTCTTTGCTTTATGAACTTCCTTCAAGCATGAAAATATGTGCCACTAAAGATGTTCATTGTTCTAAGCTACAGAGTTTGGCTGTTTTTTTTTCGCAAGAGATCATTACATCTGTCCTATGTATAGACATTCTCACAAGTAGGATCCATATTGTTTAATATCTTCATTCTACTAGAATTATGTTTGTTTGTTGTGACTTATTCTTGGTGATATGTTGCGTCTGCGTATAGAAGACCTTCTTCTGAAAGGGTTGTAGCTCCTACAAGTACCACGATAATCACTCCAAAAAGAGTTCCAAAGCATCCCATGAATTACATCAAAGTAAGTTAGTATGGAGCTGCAATCACATTATCAACCAACAAAAAATTAAAAAGGAAGTGTTAGGTCATTATAGTAGAAAAAAACAAGGGACGCATAATATTGCACTAAGGGAACATAGAAGTACCTTCAAGATTAGAATTCTAGCTTTCAGATATTAGAGGGAGGATAATTTGTCATCAAACCCATCAGGAACATAGAAGTACCTTCAAGATTAGAATTCTGCCTCCATAACACCAAACTTCAACATTTTATCCACCAAAGCATGATTAAAGATCTCATTATCTTAAACCCCAAGTTGGAATAATGACCAAATCTTTATTTATTATAAAAGAACTCTTTTACCTTCCTCGGATACCGGCTGCTACTTTGAAGTGACACCTCGCTATCGAACTGATCACCGACTGATAAGAGCATCTACCCGTAGGCTGAAAAAGAGGAAACAGAGGGGTGTGGTTAAGCTAAAGGACACCAAATTGCTTTTACATAAAGGCATTAATGTCAGCCATACAGAGAAAAAATATTAGCCATTTTTATAGGATAATATTAGCCATGTATATGAAAATTGATAGCCACCAGATAACTAATAATAATATTTTAAAGAAGTCGTTATTTGCAGTTACAAAATTACTAAATGCACTCATAGGCTGTTGGCGACGGAATACAAGCTACAGGCTCAGTAGCCAACCTCAAAAACGATTTTTTTAAGATTACTCTACACCAACATTACCCTATACCACAAACCATAAAAACCACTATATGATCAATTAAAAAATGCCGAAAATATTTTTAGGGTTTATAATACAAGCATTGTAAGACCCTAAACCGTAAACCCTTTATACAAGCAATGGAATATTAACGATATACAACCGTGGCCAATATTTTATTTAGCTATGACATACATATTTATATACACATGGCTTACATATCTTAATGTCTATGGCAAATATTTCATAGGTCTGTGGCATATATATTAGTTTCATTAAATACAATTGATCTGTTAGAATTAAGCAATGAATATTGAGTACTTTTTGTATATTTACGATATACATGCGTGACAAATATTTCATAGGTCTGTGGCATATATATTTGTATGCACATGGGATATATTTTTTAATGTCTATGGCTAACATTTGTCCCTATCTAAAACTTCAGCTAATAGCAGTACATGTACTATATAAGTTCAATATACACATAGCGTCATTAAATACAATTAATCTGTTAGAATTAAGCAATGAATATTGAGTAGTTTTTGTCTATCAACGATATACACTCGTGGCACATATTTCATACGTGTGTGGCACATATATTAGTAAATACATGGCATATATTTTTCAAAGCAATGAGTAATTTTGGGATGATGGTTAGAAGAAGGAAATTAAATTTGTAACACCCCTATAATAATAAAACAACAGCGGAAAATAAACTAAAGGTGCTACAGACCATCGGGCTCCAAACACCCGGTACCAACCTCACCAATTACAACCTTTACAATTAACTAAGTTACGGTCTGAACTTCGAGAAAACTTAACAAAACATAACAATAAAACACATTCGCTCTCCCCAAAACCTAGTCCCATCCCAAACGCTCATTCTCTTCGTGGCCACCTGTAAATCAATTCGTACCTGCAAGATGAAACCAAGCAGCCCACCCCAAAAGGGGCGGGTCAGTTCCCTGGAATGGAACTGGTACAATTCTCCAAAAGCAAACTTATAAAACATAACTCTTCAAAATAAATAGTAACATGAAAACAAACTCTTAAAAGTAAAACAGAGATAAAGCACTTCAAAACAAACAAGTTAAAGAGAAAAGAAAACAAGACAAAGATAGAGATAGAGAACTTCCAAAACAAGTCATCCACTTAAGTAGTCACACCACATAGTTAGTAAGCATCCATTGTTGATGTTAGAACCAATTCTGGTTAAGAAGAGTAAGACTTAAGTAGTCACAAATGACTAGGAGTGACATTAATAACCATAACCCGTGGTAGACAGTTTAAGTCTCCACCATTTTAGAAGATGATTCCCATAGACAAAATATACTCAAGAGTGGAATAAACCAATTGGGAGAGATGGCCCCCACCGCCAGTCAGTTGCCACAAGGGCGAGGTAAACAGACCTCCGCTGTCAGTTGCCACAAAGGGCGAGGTAAACAGACCTCCGCTGTCAGTTGCCACAAAGGGCGAGGTATAGCAGACCTCCGCTGCCACCGACCCGTTCTCAGTCATCGGTGAAAAGTGTGTGCACCACTTAGTATAAATAATCCATACTCAGTACCAGGATTAACATTTCCCATATTCCCATTAGATTATTAACTGCACAAGAGCAATACCAAAACACTCAGTCCTACAGAGTGCAGAGGCGTAAACCCTCAACAATTAATACCCAATAGAAAGAATCCATTCCCAATTAGGCTGATCAAACTCGACTCATGGATGAAACAATTCCCATAATCCAAAGGAAGAATTTACCAACACCAGATACTTTCCTATATTCCTAGTTACCCCACTAGATCATTAACTGCACCAGAGCAATACCAAAACACTCAGTCCTACAGAGTGCAGAAGCGTAAACCCTAGGCAGTTAATATCTAGTGAAACAACTAGATAGGAGGAACCAATAACCAAGGAAGTTTCACATACAGGCTCAGTTAGTCACATCAAGCTCAGTTAGTCACCCAAACAGTTTCCCTTTTGAAATCCATTCAAGATCAGTTGGTGTTCCAAAACATTCCACAAGTCAATCATCAAAAATATCGGAGTACGAGAAATCGTACAAAACATTCCATAGAGTCCAAAACACCACAAGCTGAGTACGAGAAATCGTACAAAACATTCCATAAAATTTGTCACCAAAAGTATCTGAGTACGAGAAATCGTACAAAACATTCCATAAGGTCCAAAACACCACAAGCTGAGTACGAGAAATCGTACAAAACATTCCATAAAATTTGTCACCAAAAGTATCTGAGTACGAGAAATCGTACCTGGGTAACGCTGTAGCAGTTCTAATCAACTTGCACAAACAATCAACAGTACTCTGAAGAATATTAAAGGTAGTCTATCATCAATCACTTGTAGCCCACGTTAAACTTAAATAAACTCCTCACTGTTATTTCTAAATCTCAATTGTCTTTTAAGCCCTCACTTAAATGCTATGAATAACCTTTGACTCGTCTTAGAATGTTGTATAACTCAAGGTTGTAAGACCAAGGAATGTATTTTATAAACACTTGTTAATTGTTCCACCCTTATCCACTTTACCCATACCTAACCATAATTCTCACATTAAAGACCTTTATAACATAAGTGCATTATACGTTATTCAATCAATCTTAGAATTTCAATAACAATTCTTAAGCTCAATACTTTTATACTTACTTTAGGACATACATCGTGTTATGACCAATGATGGGTTTATCTTAGAATACTATACTGTTATTTCACAATTTATTGACTATGTATCTTTATCAATATCTACTAGATAACCCATTATAACTAAGTTTTCCCCCTTAACTTAATTAAGATCTACATCCCGTATACTGAAATCGTAGTGTTGTAGATGCATTTTAGTATAACTTATTTGAGCTACTAAACTCAATTATCTTATCTTTAGTTCAGAATGGCCTTTAATTACAACCATCTATTAATCTTGTCATAAGTTGTTAAATTACTTTTCATCCTGAAATAACCATATTATAGTTAACTCAGACTCATCGGACTCTTACATTTAGTATCCACAGGGTATATTATTTACTTTATCATAACTATATAATAAGGTGTTTTAAGATAACCTTTTATGTATCCTTACTTACATTTAATTTCCTAAATGTTATATTTTTACACACATTCCCTCCATAGGCTATGTATAAACCTTTTATACTAAACTTCACTAAACTTAAGTCTTAAATACGTTTTAAATTGTTTACAAAACCTAAAAGGTTTCAAAGGTATAACTTAATAAATTAATTTCCTTTAATGTATTTAGGATGGACAATATATCTACATAAAGTAGAATTTATCAAAGAATTAAATTCTGGTTCGTAAGGGAAATTGTCAATTACTTAATAAGATAATATATTATGAAAAATCCCATACCTTATATTCAAATGACACATTAATATTTCTAGTGTCAAAAGGTAAATCAATATAATATCTTATGTAACCTAATTTCATCTAATTAAAGGTTTAAAGATTTTAAGTATCCAATTTCTATTTACAAACCTCCTTATAAATTCTAACTACTAAATACATTACTTAACTATAAACTCACATCCTGAATATTGGTGTTAAATGTATTTATATGGCTTAACTAGTTGTAAGAAACTTAAGGATTATTATTTAGAGTAATTTCCTAATCATAGTTTACTATAGTCTTATACCATAATCCCTTTTAATGATTTTATCTCAAAATATTAAGTTATTACTCAATACTATAAATATTAAGAAATGATTAAATCTAGACTTATTTATCCTCTTCACATTTAGATGTAAAAGTAACTCATTTATTTTATTATTGTTTATATAATAGGAACATTTAAATGTAAAAGTATTTCATTCATTTTATTATTAATTATATATTAAGATCTATTTGTGTAACACTTTATGTAAACTAATTACAAATATTCCTAAATTTCAACTTATTAATTTCTTAACCCATTTATAGGTTTACATTGTGGACATTGACTAAATATATACATGTATTTTAATACTGTTTATATAAATCTTAGAAATCCAAGGGTAACTAAAAACTCAATTCATAACCATAAATTAATACCACCTCATATAGTATTTAATTATTAGTATTATGTAGAGGTTTAGTTTAACTCATTAATTCCTTCATATCCCATTTTCTATAAGGTATTTTATTTCTTTTATTTATTTATTTATCGTATAATATATATCCTTCCTATATTTATCACAAGGAATGTTATTACCTTCATCTATTTTTATTGTACTATATATATACATATACCTACAATATTAAGATTTATCGAGAACATTCTTTAAGAAATTCTATTATATTTAATTATATCTAATATCTCTTAGACATATCCAAAATGATTTATGGTTTACAAAATAAAGTATTTCCCTTAGTTTTAGTTAAACATATTAGCTTCCATATTTATATAATAAACAAAATGTAGTTTAGTTAAATTCCTTGATAAGTTTCTATTTATTTCTCTCATATAAATATATACATAAATATATGTAACAATTTTTACTTCACTTAAAGTTAATACCCAAAATATTTATAAACATACTGTATTAAATGTTGATTAGTCTTATTATATTTTCCCCAACCTATAAAGTTCATTAATCAACTATACTTTAATTTTTGATTACATTAAAAACTATATATTATAAGTTATCCTTATGAAAAACTCACAAACACAATTTTTAAAACCTTTTCCCGTTGCCCAAAAATTCCCAAACTTAATATACAGTAACTATAACATTTTAGACATATTATAAAATTTTTGTTTCATAAAAATATCTTTTTAATTTAGCCAAATAATTCCAGAAAACCCGTAACTTGTAAAAATCATAACTTACGTTTAAAAACTCCAAACCCTTAATAATTTATATCAAAACAAACTACATAAAATAAGGAATCTATGGTTAAAATTTCAAGTCAAAATACATTCGGGAAGATATTTAAATTAACCAAACAAGTTACGACTATTTACTGAATTCAAATAAACTTATAACCATTCTTATTTAACCAGATCTAATCTCGACCGTCCAAAACTTTTAAAACGAGATCAACGGCTCCTGTACTCCTAGTTCATCAGCGAGTTCAACAAGCTGGTCGAGTACTAATCCACGAATATCTTCTAATCTACAGAACGAAATCGAGTGATTTTTGTTTCATTGGATCCGAAATTCAATTTCGGTTCTATTGGTACCGATTTCCCCAATTTTAATGCACTATAAGTTGGAATTCGAATTTAGTTCGAAGGTTAGGGTTCAAAGTTTGATTCGATTACAATCTCGTAAAATTCTACACATACAGAGCGTAATAACCTCAATTGGTTGTTGGGTTAGGTCGGATACATGATTACTAACAGCAATAACGGAGAAATTTGACCGGAAACTCACCGGAGTTGCACAAATCGAAGGAATTCGATTCAGTTTTCTGGAAAAAGGTTCGAACTTGACTGTTTCGAGGAGCTCACTTTGAGGATCTATAAGTTAAGTTCTAGATCGAATTAGAATACGTATAAAGGCTTAATCAAAAGAGGAAACGTAGCTCTACGCATTGATAACAAGAACTAATCCTAACTCGCACCATACGAAAGATATTGAAGCTAGAAGTTGCGAGTTTACCTTACGTTTTCTGGAAAGAAACTGTGGTTTTATGCTGTGATGAATTCGAAACTTTAGACACCTCTCTCTTACAAACGGTTTGGAATTGGCTTTGGTCATAAACATGAAAGTTATAGAGGGATTAGAGCTCTTCAAAACGAGCTAAAGAAATCGAAATTTGGTTGAAAGACGAGGAAGTTATGGCATGACGAACTTTACCTGAAATCGAAGTATAACTGGAATCTGGGTTACGACTGAGAAAGGTGCCAACTTGAGAACGACTTTCCCGTTGATGTGGATGGAGTTAGGGCTTGTATGAGTTATGAATGTAAAGAGGGAATTAAGGAGAAGAGAGTGGTGAAGACGGCACTGGAAAATTCGAAGTAATGAGAGAGATATGGCCGTCACAAGTTAGGTCAAAAACGGTTGTTTGCTGGAGAAAATCAAGGAGGTAAAAATCTGCTAAGTGTTGGGACGCACGAGAGGCTGACACGTGGCACTTATGAAATTTTGGCTCTAAACTTCAAACTAGCATAACTTTGGCTAGGATGATCCGTTTTTGACGTTCTTTTTATCGATATTCATGGTTTTTCATAACCTATTTATTGGTATAGGTTTCATGACCTGGTTTGACCATTCTCAAAAAGTCAACTCTTGCAAGGCTTAATAAGCTTTAAGGTTTCTAGAATTTTATATTGACTTTATGTTTCAAAACAATGTTCCAACACTTCCTAAAATCTTTATAATATATATGGAGTGTTTAATAATTTTACCAAGATTTATTGACTTATAAATCTTATTATTAAATTCATAATACTATACAATAATATATAATAATTAGGAGAAAACCCCTAAATAAATCTCACAACCCCATATAATAATTTAATATTCATAATTCCATATAATAATTTAATACTTAATAGTATTATTAAAGGTTTAATAAAAGAAATCCCCTAAATTAATTTAAATTAATTTAGGGGTATTTCAGCATATCCCCCTTAAAAGAAACTTCGCCTCGAAGTTTAAAAATCAACTATAAGCACTCACAACCGCTTCGGGTGTGCTGAGACAATAAAAATTCCAATGAAATTCCATACCAAACCAATCTTTATTTCCATCCATTTCCATAACAACACTCCACTCAAGATTACTCAAATCAAACTGAATCAGGATGTATCAAGAATAGCATGATGAAAATCAAAAGTCACCTACCGAGTCATACTGCAAAAACCAAGCACATACAAACACCCCTCATCTGCTAATACTGTTCTCCCTTTGCTAATAACGAAACACGGCATAATCCGGATGAGATAACGAAGGAGGAGTATGCAGCATATCCCCCTTAAAAGAGCTAAGGTACGCCCTCGTACCGCTACTAATGGCACATTCAAAGAATTCAACAACTTATTAACCAGTTTGTTGAATTTTACTGTACCGTTGATTATATCTATGATCGTTATATATATCTGTATCTCTTGATTGTTATGTATTTGTATTTCCTTGGGTGGTTATAAAATTTTATCTTATGATTATTATCCATTCATTTAATGACGGATACGAATTATATGTCAATATATGATCATTTATCATATCAATTATATTACCAAGCTATAAACCAGGTGTAACGTACTTGAGTAGTTTAACATAATATTCCCGATCATTTAATAATCCTCAATAATCTTCCAAAATTATCCTCAAAGGTTTATTAGTCAACCATATGTTAAAACTCTATAAGATAAATATTTTCTGTGACTTTTCAAGTTTCAATTGTTTTTTATAATTATTATCGTATTTTAGATGATTCATTCAGTGTTTACTTTATAAAATTTACTTATATATATTTACATAATCTCCCCAAGGGAGAATCTAAGGAAGTTCTTATCAATTATAATGTAGCTCCAAATCTGATTTCTTTATCTTAAAATTTTTTTTTTTTTTTCAAGATAGGGACTCTATATAAAATTTTAAGTCAAATGAACTAGTCTAATGAAAACTCACTCACTCTTGGTGATTATTTTCCTTCGGGTTTGTTCTATGTAAGTGTTCTTCTAATTATTAAATCTTAGTACTCTCTTAGACAATCTTTAAGTAACTTCTTTTATTGATTTTTTTTTTTATATTCAACCAGAGGTGGACGTTGTATCTTGGAGTACCCAAACTTAATCCCCTTCCTCCATATATAGGTATTTTCACCAAAGATTTAACTCAATAAACCCTTTACAATTATGAGTTTTAATATCGGATCTTAAGATACAAATTTTGCTTTGTTCATGGTGGTTAGCAATGAGATATGCCTAGCTCAAGATTTCATGATGGTAACGTCTTACCACCACTTCCTCTCAAGTTCAACACAATCCATCACCTGCGTAGAAGATTATTTACAGTTAGATGACAAGGCTTGTCTAGCCCCTAAACTTCCAGAAGTGGGTGTGCACCCCCACTACTTTCAGCCTAGGAGTTCATCGCACCAGGCACTTCCCGAGGGTGGTTTTATGTGTTTTCTTCCAAAGTTAACATAGAGTTTTAATGTGTTTTACAAGTTCAGATGCTGATCTTTTCTAATACGCTACTAGTTCTTGTTAGCTTAATAATTTTCTAGACTTAAGATTTATCTAAACATTATCTTAGGTAATAAATTGATACCAAGTAGTTAATGAGATTTATTTTCAAACTTTAAAGGATTGAAGTCTTCATCACATACTAATTTATTATTAAAGTTCTATTTGTATACTGTTTTCAACCAAAAGTATTCTTTAAAATTCTAGGAATTTGTGTACTAGCTTTTAAAGGATTGCATTTTTAGCAATGTATTCTCCATGAATATGCTTTTGAAAAATAGCTTAATATTTGGTTTATCTCAACCAAAATCTTATCGTACTTAATATAGGATGTTCCAAACTTATATATATATATATATATATATATATTTTTAGTTTTTATTGTTGGACGGTATAACAACACATCACACTCAACAGACATTCACAAAGAAAAGCGTGTAAGGAATCGTTCACATTCCAAAAAGGGTTAGGAGTCGTGCCTTACTGGATCCTCACTTCCCAATTCTACCCCATTTCCCCAGTTTTAAGTGCACCTATAATCTAAGTATTTCACTCGGCTTGTTTTCTCGGGTTCAGAGCGTAACTACGCTCTGATACCACTTTCTGTAACACCCCTATAATAATAAAACAACAGCGGAAATAAACTAAAGGTGCTACAGACCATCGGGCTCCAAACACCCGGTACCAACCTCACCAATTACACCTTTACAATTAACTAAGTTACGGTCTGAACTCGAGAAAACTTAACAAAACATAACAATAAAACACATTCGCTCTCCAAACCTAGTCCCATCCCAAACGCTCATTCTCTTCGTGGCCACCTGTAAATCAATTCGTACCTGCAAGATGAAACCAAGCAGCCCACCCCAAAGGGGCGGGTCAGTTCCCTGGAATGGAACTGGTACAATTCTCCAAAAGCAAACTTATAAAACATAACTCTTCAAAATATAGTAACATGAAAACAAACTCTTAAAAGTAAAACAGAGATAAAGCACTTCAAAACAACAAGTTAAAGAGAAAAAAACAAGACAAGATAGAGATAGAGAACTTCCAAACCAAGTCATCCACTTAAGTAGTCACACCACATAGTTAGTAAGCATCCATTGTTGATGTTAGAACCAATTCTGGTTAAGAAGAGAAAGACTTAAGTAGTCACAAATGACTAGGTGACATTATAACCATAACCCGTGGTAGACAGTTTAAGTCTCCACCATTTCAGAAGATGATTCCCATAGACAAATATACTCAAGAGTGGAATAAACCAATTGGGAGAGATGGCCCCCACCGCCAGTCAGTTGCCACAAGGGCGAGGTAAACACCTCCGCTGTCAGTTGCCACAAAGGGCGAGGTAAACAGACCTCCGCTGTCAGTTGCCACAAAGGGCGAGGTATAGCAGACCTCCGCTGCCACCGACCCGTTCTCAGTCATCGGTGAAAAGTGTGTGCACCACTTAGTATAAATAATCCATACTCAGTACCAGATTAACATTTCCCATATTCCCATTAGATTATTAACTGCACAAGAGCAATACCAAAACACTCAGTCCTACAGAGTGCAGAGGCGTAAACCCTCAACAATTATACCCAATAGAAAGAATCCATTCCCAATTAGGCTGATCAAACTCGACTCATGGATGAAACAATACCCATAGTCCAAAGGAAGAATTTACCAATACCAGATACTTTCCTATATTCCTAGTTACCCCACTAGATCATTAACTGCACCAGAGCAATACCAAAACACTCAGTCCTACAGAGTGCAGAAGCGTAAACCCTAGGCAGTTAATATCTAGTGAAACAACTAGATAGGAGGAACCAATAACCAAGGAAGTTTCACATACAGGCTCAGTTAGTCACATCAAGCTCAGTTAGTCACCCAAACATTTCCCTTTTGAAATCCATTCAAGATCAGTTGGTTTCCAAACATTCCACAAGTCAATCATCAAAATATCGGAGTACGAGAAATCGTACAAAACATTCCATAAGTCCAAAACACACAAGCTGAGTACGAGAAATCGTACAAAACATTCCATAAAATTTGTCACCAAAAGTATCTGAGTACGAGAAATCGTACAAACATTCCATAAGTCCAAACACCACAAGCTGAGTACGAGAAATCGTACAAAACCTTCCATAAAATTTGTCACCAAAAGTATCTGAGTACGAGAAATCGTACCTGGGTAACGCTTAGCAGTTCTAATCAACTGCACAAACAATCAACAGTCTCTGAAGAATATTAAAGTAGTCTATCATCAATCACTTGTAGCCCACGTTAACTTAAATAAACTCCTCACTGTTATTTCTAAATCTCAATTGTCTTTTAAGCCCTCACTTAAATGCTTGAATAACCTTTGATCGTCTTAGAATGTGTATAACTCAAGGTTTAAGACCAGGAATGTATTTTATAAACACTTGTTAATTGTTCCACCCTTATCCACTTTACCCTACCTACCCATAATTCTCACATTAAGACTTTATAACATAAGTGCATTATACGTTATTCAATCAATCTAGAATTTCAATAACAATTCTTAAGCTCAATACTTTTATACTTACTTTAGACATACATCGTGTTATGACCAATGATGGGTTTATCTTAGAATACTATACTTTATTTCACAATTTAATTGACTATGTATCTTTATCAATATCTACTAGATAACCCATTATAACTAAGTTTTCCCCCTTAACTTAATTAAGATCTACATCCCGTATATGAAATCGTAGTGTTGTAGATGCATTTTAGTATAACTTATTTGAGCTACTAAACTCAATTATCTTATCTTTAGTTCAGAATGGCCTTTAATTACAACCATCTATTAATCTTGTCATAAGTTTTAAATTACTTTTTCATCCGAAATAACCATATTATAGTTAACTCGACTCATCGACTCTTACATTTAGTATCCACAGGGTATATTATTTACTTTATCATAACTATATAATAAGGTGTTTTAAGATAACCTTTATGTATCCTTACTTACATTTAATTTCCTAAAGTTATTTTTACACACATTCCCTCCATAGCTATGTATAAACCTTTATATAAACTTCACTAACTTAAGTCTTAAATACGTTTTAAATTGTTTACAAAATAAAAGGTTTCAAAGGTAAAACTTAATAAATTAATTTCCTTTAATGTATTTAGGATGGACAATATATCACATAAGGTAGAATTTATCAAAGAATTAAATTCTGGTTCGTAAGGAAATTGTCAATTACTTAATAAGATAATATTTATGAAAACCCATACCTTATATTCAAATGACACATTAATATTTCTAGTGTCAAAAGGTAAATCAATATAATATCTTATGTAACCTAATTTCATCTAATTAAAGGTTTAAAAGATTTTAAGTATCCAATTTCTATTTACAAACTCCTTATAAATTCTAACTACTAATACATTACTTAACTATAAACTCACATCCTGAATATTGGTGTTAAATGTATTTATATGGCTTAACTAGTTGTAAGAAACTTAAGGATTATTATTTAGAGTTAAATTCCTAATCATAGTTTACTATAGTCTTATACCATAATCCCTTTTTAATGATTTTATCTCAAAATATTAAGTTATTACTCATACTATAATATTAAGAAATGAATTAAATCTAGACTTATTTATCCTCTTCACATTTAGATGTAAAAGTAACTCATTTATTTTATTATTGTTTATATAATAGAACATTTAAATGTAAAAGTATTTCATTCATTTTATTATTAATTATATATAAGATCTATTTGTGTAACACTTTATGTAAACTAATTACAAATATTCCTAAATTTCAACTTATTAATTTCTTAACCAAATTATAGTTTACATTGTGGACATTGACTAAATATATACATGTATTTTAATACTGTTTATATAAATCTTAGAAATCAAGTAACTAAAAACTCAATTCATAACCATAAATTAATACCACCTCATATATTTCATTATTAGTATTATGTAGAGGTTTAGTTTAACTCATTAATTCCTTCATATCCCATTTTCTATAAGGTATTTTATTTCTTTTATTTTTATTTATCGTATATATATTATCCTTCCTATTATATTTCTCACAAGGAATGTTATTACCTTTATCTATTTTTATTGTACTTATATATATATATACATATACCTACACATATTAAGATTTATCGAGAACATTCTTTAAGAAATTCTATTATATTTAATTATATCTAATATCTTAGACATATCCAAAACTGATTTATGGTTTACAAAATAAAGTATTTCCCTTAGTTTTAGTTAAACATATTAGCTTCCATATTATATATAATAAACAAAATGTAGTTTAGTTAAATTCCTTGATAAGTTTCTATTTATTTCTCTCATATAAATATATACATAAATATATGTAACAATTTTTACTTCACTTAAAGTTAATACCCAAAATATTTATAAACATACTGTATTAAATGTTAATTAGTCTTATTATATTTTCCCCAACCTATAAAGTTCATTAATCAACTATACTTTAATTTTTGATTACATTAAAAACTATATTATAAGTTATCCTTATGAAAAACTCACAAACACAATTTTTAAAACCTTTTCCCGTTGCCCAAAAATTCCCAAACTTAATATACAGTAACTATAACATTTTAGACATATTATAAAATTTTTGTTTCATAAAAATATCTTTTTAATTTAGCCAAATAATTCCAGAAAACCCGTAACTTGTAAAAATCATAACTTACGTTTAAAAACTCCAAACCTTAATAATTTATATCAAAACAAACTACATAAAATAAGGAATCTATGGTTAAAATTTCAAGTCAAAATACATTCGGGAAGATATTTAAATTAACCAAACAAGTTACGACTATTTACTGAATTCAAATAAACTTATAACCATTCTTATTTAACCAGATCTAATCTCGACCGTCCAAAACTTTTAAAACGAGATCAACGGCTCCTGTACTCCTAGTTCATCAGCGAGTTCAACAAGCTGGTCGAGTACTAATCCACGAATATCTTCTAATCTACAGAACGAAATCGAGTGATTTTTGTTTCATTGGATCCGAAATTCAATTTCGGTTCTATTGGTACCGATTTCCCCAATTTTAATGCACTATAAGTTGGAATTCGAATTTAGTTCGAAGGTTAGGGTTCAAAGTTTGATTCGATTACAATCTCGTAAAATCTACACATACAGAGCGTAATAACCTCAATTGGTTGTTGGGTTAGGTCGGATACATGATTACTAACAGCAATAACGGAGAAATTTGACCGGAAACTCACCGGAGTTGCACAAATCGAAGGAATTCGATTCAGTTTTCTGGAAAAAGGTTCGAACTTGACTGTTTCGAGGAGCTCACTTTGAGGATCTATAAGTTAAGTTCTAGATCGAATTAGAATACGTATAAGGCTTAATCAAAAGAGGAAACGTAGCTCTACGCATTGATAACAAGAACTAATCCTAACTCGCACCATACAGAAAGATATTGAAGCTAGAAGTTGCGAGTTTACCTTACGTTTTCTGGAAAGAAAACTGTGTTTTATGCTGTGATGAATTCGAAACTTTAGACACCCTCTCTTACAAAACGGTTTGGAATTGGCTTTGGTCATAAAACATGAAAGTTATAGAGGGATTAGAGCTCTCAAAACGAGCTAAAGAAATCGAAATTTGGTTGAAAGACGAGGAAGTTATGGCATGACGAACTTTACCTGAAATCGAAGTATAACTGGAATCTGGGTTACGACTGAGAAAGGTGCCAACTTGAGAACGACTTTCCCGTTGATGTGGATGGAGTTAGGGCTTGTATGAGTTATGAATGTAAAGAGGGAATTAAGGAGAAGAGAGTGGTGAAGACGGCACTGGAAATTCGAAGTAATGAGAGAGTATGGCCGTCACAAGTTAGGTCAAAAACGGTTGTTTGCTGGAGAAAATCAAGGAGGTAAAAATCTGCTAAGTGTTGGGACGCACGAGAGGCTGACACGTGGCACTTATGAAATTTGGCTCTAAACTTCAAACTAGCATAACTTTGGCTAGGATGATCGTTTTGACGTTCTTTTTATCGATATTCATGGTTTTTCATACCTATTATTGGTATAGGTTTCATGACCTGGTTTGACCATTCTCAAAAAGTCAACTCTTGCAAGGCTTAATAAGCTTTAAGGTTTCGAATTTTATATTGACTTTTATGTTTCAAAACAATGTTCCAACACTTCCTAAAATCTTATAATATATATGGAGTGTTTAAATTTTCCCAAGATTTATTGACTTATAAATTATTATTAAATTCATAAACTATACAATAATATATAATAATTAGGAGAAAACCCCTAAATAAATCTCACAACCCCATATAATAATTTAATATTCATAATTCCATATAATAATTTAATACTTAATAGTATTATTAAAGGTTTAATAAAAGAAATCCCCTAAATAATTTAAATTAATTTAGGGGTATTTCAAAATTAATGATAGGATTGTCATTTAAATCTAAGGGCTCATATTGATGCCTTTAGCTAAAGGCAAATAGTGAGCCTTTATACCAAGTGGGCATTCCAATTCCACCACGAGGAGAACGGGCACGGATCCTATAAGGACAATTAAAAGCCTTTATACAAAGGCTTAAATATTGCTCATTAGATTCACTTTGATTTACTTGAATGATTGTGATTAGAACACTCATTAATTCCAAATAGATTACTCTATCCCCAAAACCCACCCTAGGAAAGCTAAAAACGTCGAAGGCATTTTTAGGGTTTATAGTGCCGGGTTTAGGGTCTAACGACCCTAAACCCGCTACCACAAACCCTAAAAACCTGTCGAGTTAGTTGCTACAATATAAAGTACAGAACAAATTCCAAATAGATTACCCTACCCCCAAAACACCCCAAAACCCACCCTAGGAAAGCTAAAAACGTCGAAGGCATTTTTAGGGTTTATAGTGGCGGGTTTAGGGTCTAACGACCCTAAACCCGCTACCACAAACCCTAAAAACCTGTCGAGTTAGTTGCTACAATATAAAGTAAAGAACAAATTCCAAATAGATTACCCTACCCCCAAAACACCCCAAAACCCACACTAGGAAAGCTAAAAACGTCGAAGGCATTTTTAGGGTTTATAGTGGCGGGTCCCTAAACCCGCTACCACAAACCCTAAAAACCTGTCGAGTTAGTTGCTACAATATAAGTACATAACAAATTCCAAATAGATTACCCTACCCCCAAAACACACCAAAACCCACCCTAGGAAAGCTAAAAACGTCGAAGGCATTTTTAGGGTTTATAGTGGCAGGTTTAGGGTGTAACGACCCTAAAAACCTGTCGAGTTAGTTGCTACAATATAAAGTACAGAACAAATTCCAAATAGATTACCCTACCCCAAAACACCCCAAAACCCACCCTAGGAAAGCTAAAAACGTCGAAGGCAAGACCCTAAACCCGCCATCACAAACCCTAAAAACCTACCGAGTTAGTTGCTACAATATAAAGTACAAAACAAATTCCAAATAGATTACCCTACCCCAAAACACCCCAAACCCACCATAGGAAAGTTAAAAATATCGAATTCACCACTTATTACTTAATGAATCATAATATTAATTTTAATGATTCATAATACAAAAGTAATGAATCATATGATCAATTTAGTGTATTATCGTATACAGGTAAAAAAGTTTTTTTAAAAGTCGTAAAAATATATCCATGACTGGTCTTATTTTGAAGAGCTTGAATTTAGATGAACAATGATATAATTTTTTTTCATTTTGGACTTACATATTAATAGTTATAACAATTTAAAGTTTTTATGATAAAAAAGAAAAAGAAAAAGAAAAGATAAAAGTTTCACCCTCGCGCTTACTCACTGCATTAGCCAATTAGAACTGTGCCTTTATATATAGGCAAACAACAAGCCTTTATACACACCCGAGCGGAAACGGAGAACACCATTCAGCAAGAATACAGTAATAATTAGATGATGAAGCTTGTACTGTCAAGTAGTATTAACTTAATCAATGAAAGAGTGCTGAAAGGCAAAACAGCATCAGGATAACTAAAGTTAGAGATACAGAGCCCAATCGCAATTTGAAAAACGGAGAGTTGTAGCCAAAGTTGGCTACGTCCACGAGCACGTTTGGGATTTTTTTTTGTTATTAAGTATGGGTTGGTTTTGTTTTTTGTTTTTAATTATAAAAATTTTAAATTGTTGTAACTTTTAATATATAAGTCTAAAATGAAAAAAAGTTATATCATTATTCATCTAAATTCAAGTTCTTCAAAACAAGACCAGTCATGGATATATTTTGACAACTTTAAAAAAATTATTTTTACATGTATGTGCACAGAACGTAAAAGAAAACTTGTACAGATGGTAAAAACATGTACATTAAAAACATACAGAAGGTCACATAAACCTGTACGAATCACTAAATATGTATATTCTTAAATTAAAACCTGTACATATAAGAAAGAACACTTGTACAGACAGTCATACAAACATGTACATATAGTCATACAAACATGTACAGATGTTCAATTACATTCTCACATAGGGCATAAACAAGACAACGTACTGAAACGGAAGGAATCAAACCAAAAGGAATTATAAACAAGACAAATCTAAACAGATATCCGCATACGGCATAAACAAAGGCTGTGGCTGGTGTGCTGAAGGTAGCAGATGCAGCACTGCAGAGGTAGACATTGCATTCGCACGTGAATTTAGAAACTGGACATGCAAGAACCATGGATTACCTGTTGCTATGTAATTCTATCGTCATTGCTTTCTTTTTTTAAAAAAATTCTAGCGACTTTATTTTATCGTATAATTGATTAATGTTTATTATTTTATTTAAAATTAATGAACGACAAATAAAAGTTAAATACTTTTATATTAATATATAAGAGAATGTTATAGTTATTCTAATTTCTTTCATCTTATTATATAAAATTTTGAAAAACTTAAAGTTATTTAAATATAAAATTTTGAGTTTAGAGAAGAAAAATACTTGTAATAAAAAAAGATGAGTTATAAATATTTTGTAAAAGTAGTTCCACTTTGTATAGATGAACTCTATATATACCCGGAGACATGATATAAAAATCACGGTAACTATATATCTTAATTATAAATTTAGAAGAGGGATATAGATAAGAGAAACTTGTGGGACAAAAAAAGAAATAAGCACTAATGAAGGGTCTTTGTTTTGAAATTTTTTATTCATTTTGTTTAGACTTAAAATTTGAAAGTGCTATAGTTTAAAACTACTAGGCACTAAAAATAAAATTATATTAGTATTAATCATAATCCATACTCTTAAAAACAAGATTCATCATTAATATATTTCTTACAAACTTAAAATTTACATTTTTCGGCATGCATTGCATGTTTCAAAATTGTGTATTATTCAATTCTAAAGTAAATTTATCCTATTGCAAATTGTATCCTATTCAATTCTAAAATAAATATTTCCACTACCGTGTGTATATATGGAAATTTTGCACAACTAAATATATAGAACAATTTCATGGCTAAACAAATGTGTATTGAACATTGTCTAATATAGCATATTATCAAGACTCAAATAGTGTATATTATCAAGTCTAAAATGTATCTTATTCAAACATACCAATATTTTTTAAGATAAGAACATTTTTATAAAAAGATGTACAAACATAACATAATGTATCTATCGTATCATGCATGTGCTTCTAAAGAGTGTACCTTCTTGATGGTGTAATTGTTTTCTATAGTGTTGCCACTTTAAGGATGACCACTACCTTAACCTTTAGTTTTCATAAGAATGAGAGTTATCTATTTTTTATGGGCTGAAGGTGGGGGTTGATAACCAGATCACATATGAGAGTGTTGACACGGTGTAATCAATTAGACCTTAACCAGGCTATTAATTAGAATTAATCCTGTTTCATTCCTTATAATTGCATGTACCTGGATGAGGAGCCAACAACCGGGATATAAGAACCTCAACCATCAAGAATCGAGTACAGGAAGCCGGCTTTGCCACACCTCAAAGTTGGCCGGAGTCAATCGAGATAGGTGGCCAAGTCCTTAAATAACAGTGGTCGGGTTTCACCAGCTGAAACCCCGATCAAGTTCTCTCGCCACATAGGAGCACTCTTGATTCAGTATGCGCGCCTCTGAGACTAAACCCTATCAATTCCATCAGCCAACCAGACATAACCAATTCGGACACCTATAGTTACCAACTCGCACACCATCAAAAGAGGTAGATGGGGGGGGGGGGATAGATACAAGCAACAATAGTTTAATGATCATCAAGATGCCTAAAATGCAAGATCCAAGGAAACTGATGACTGTCTACATATGGGACAACTGCCCAACGGTTACTTTAAGGTAGCCGGCTAGTGGCTGGGACATATACAGCCGACCAACAGCTATGGCTGGCACAAGCTACCTCTGCTGTAGCATGCTTCCTGTTACCCTGGCTTAAATGCATTCTTCAACGTTTTAGTTTTCTTATGATGGTTTTTAGGGTGTTCTTCGAAGTTTTAACTTTTCTAGGGTGGTATTTAGGGTTTATGGTGTAGGGTAATCTTTTTTTTTAACTTGTTTTATACTTTTAAATGTTGCCACCCTCCACTATAAACTTTAAAATAATCCTTTGATGTTTTTACTTTCCTATGGTGGTTTTAGGATGTGTGGTGTAAGGTAATCTCTTTAACTAGTTATATACTTTATAATGTCCTCTGGTGAAGAAACATTTTAGGGTGTGTGGTGTAGGATAATCTTTTTAACTTGTTCTATACTTTATAATGTTGCCACTAACCTGGTAAAATTTTAGGGTTTGTGGTTAACGACCTTAATCCTTTCACTGTAAATCCTAAAATAATCCATCGACGTTTTAACTTTCATATGGTGGTTTTTAGGATTTGTGGTGTATGGTAATATTTTTGTTAATTCATTTTATACTTTATAATGTCATAATTGACTCGACATAATTTTCAAGTTTGTGGTGGAGGGTTTAGGGTCTAACTAAATAAGCCTTTGACATTTTAACTTTCCTAGGCTAATTTTTAGGGTGTGTGGTGTAGGGTAATCTTTTTTTTACTCCTTCTATAATTTATAATGTTGCCACTGACTCGATAGTTTTTTAGGGTTTGTGGTTTAGGGATTAGGGTTGTTAGACTCTAATCCCTCAACTACAAGCCATAAAAATGCCTTCAATGTTTTAAGTTTTTCTAGAGTGGTTTTTAGGGTGGGTTTGTGGTGTAAGGTAATATGTTTTAACTCATTCCATACTTTATAATGTTGCAACTAACTCGACAATAAGCCTTTGACGTTTTCAGCTTTCCGAGGGAGGTTTTTGGGGTAGGTTTGTGGTGTAGGGTAATCTTTTTTTAACTCATTCTATCTTTATAATGTCACCACTGACTCGACAGCTTTTTAGGGCTATGGTTTCGGCATTTCCACTATAAACCCAAATAATGTCTTCAACATTTTTAGCTTTTCTAAGGTGGTTTTTAGGGTGGATTTGTGGTGTAGAGTAATCTTTTTTTAACTCATTCCATACTTTATAATGTTGCAACTGACTTGGCAATAAGCCTTCGACGTTTTTTAGCTTTCCAAACAAGCGACAGGTTAACCATTTACAAACGACAGGTTAACCATTTATGATTGACAGACTAACGATTGTCAAGCGACATGTTAACCATTTACGAAGGATAGGTTAACGATTTTCAAGCGACAGGTTAACCATTTACAAACGATAGGTTAACCATTTACGATTGTCAGGTTAACGATTGTCAAGCGACAGATTAACCATTTACGAAGGACAGGTTAGTGATTTTCAAGCGACAGGTTAACCATTTACGAATATCAGGTTAACCATTTACAAGCGACAAGTTAATGATTTTCAAGCGACAGGTTAACCATTTGCGAATATCAGGTTAACCATTTACAGGCGATAGGTTAACCATTTACGATTGACTGGTTAACCATTTATGAATGACAGGTTAACCATTTACGAATGACAGGTTAACCATTTACAAGCGACATGTTAACCATTTACAAGCGACATGTTAACCATTTACAAGTGACAAGATAACCATTTAAGATTGATAGGTTAACCATTTAAGATTGATAGGTTAACCATTCAGAAAGACTCACAGAGAAGAAAGAAGATGTTCTAAATGAATTCCACGAGATATTTCGTGAATTAGTGAAGAACATAGTGGGATTTAAGTAGATGAATTGGTTGAATAACTCAAGAGTGTTGGCTCGAACGAGGAATCGGCTGTGATTTTACAAATTAAGGAAGAGGGATTAGTAAGGAGCGGGCATGAATCGAAGGAGAAGGTGATACATATCTGAATTGAGTTTATGTCAAGAGGGATTATTGAGGTTTATGTCAAGATTATAGAATAAAGTGGCGTTAGTGACATATAGTGAAAATTATATATTTTTTTTGACATTGTTCATCTTGAAAAAAGAGGTGATATAATCTTTTGTCAGTCAGTGCAATATTACTCTTTTTATTTTTCTATGTTTCTATTTCAGCTATCGAATTAGTTTGTTTTTAATTCTAAATAAAAAATGTTTGAAAATAATTATTGTATTAGTGAAATATTATAATGCAATTTTATAATTAAATTGTTTCATTGTATGAAATCTCATGATATTGTAACAAAAAGTATTTAAAAAAAATTTAGTAATAATTGAAATTTAATTTATTTATAGTTCATAATTTATAAATATAGAATATCAATAATATTGTAAAATTTAAAATATTATATTCTAAAAAAGAAATACGTAATGCATCTAGAGGTTTTAAATTTATTATAATTGAAAGTTTCAAATAGCGAATGCACATATACAATATTATATGCAAACAGAGAAACAAGATTTTTAGCATATAATATATTAACAGTAAAATATATAAATTCAAATAATCTAACCGATAACATAAGTTTTTTACCTATAATATATGCCAATTTCTTACCTACAACTAACTGTAAGCTAGGATAGCTACATACAGGGGTATGTTAGGCAATTTAAAACAAAAAAGAAAGAAGGGACATGACGAAGCTCGTCCGTGCCTGATGCTTTTCTCTTTTTTTTTTTTTTCTTTCTTTCGCGCGCAAAGCTGTTATCTTTTTTTTTTGTAGAAAAACATTAAATTGTTATAACTTTTAATATATAAGTATAAAATGAAAAAAAAATTATATCATTGTTCATGTAAATTCAAGTTCTTCAAAACAAGACTAGTCATGGATAAGTTTTGACAACTTTAAAAAAAAAATATTTTTACATGTATGTCGTTCTATACTTTAATGTGAGGATGTATGTACATGTTTTAATGTGAGAATGTACATGTTTTAATGTGACGATGTACATGTTCAAATGTGAGAATGTACATGTTCTTTAATGAACATTTAAGTCGTTTTATACTTTAATGTGAGGATGTATGCACATATTTTAATGTGAGAATGTACACGTTTTAATGTGACGATGTACATGTTTAAATGTGAGAATGTACATGTTCTTTAATGAACATATGTACATGCTTGTATGGTCATATGTACATGTTTGTATGACCGTCTGTACAAGTGTTCTTCCTTATATGTACAGGTTTTAATTTAAGATGTACATATTTAATAATTTGTATAGATTTATATGACTATCTATATGTTTTTAATGCGAGAATGTACATGTCTTCATGTGAGGATGTACATGTTTTAGTGAACATTTGTATAGGTTTGTATGAGCATCTGTACAAGTTTTCTTTTACGTTCTATGCTTCATACATGTAAAAATATTTTTTTTAAAGTTGTCAAAATATATTCATGACTAGTCTTGTTTTTGTAGATCTTGAATTTAGGTGAACAATGATATACTTTTTTTTTCATTTTGAACTTATATATTAAAAGTTACAATAATTTAAAGTTTTATGATAAAGAAAAAAATAAAAAATCTAAAAGAAAAAGAAAAAAATTAAAAAAAACAAAAATCAAAAGATGCGGGCGCTTACAAATACAAAAAAAAAAACAGGAATGGCGCGCTGGGATGTAACCAACGATGGCTACATCCAGCTGTAGCCAAGACCCTCTGATAATATATATGCGGATTATATAATTATGGCGCCATCCATAATTGGGGCTTGTGTCATAGTGTCGGTACGCAATATGACATTCAAAATAAAGTATTTTTTTATTTACCAATTCTTCATGTCGTATAGTAATTGCAGCACTACTGCATATTAATGTATGCAGCAGATGAGCCGCACCCATAAACAAACAACATAATTCATAATAAACTAAAACAATTTGAGAAGAAGTTTAATAAAGAGATTACAATCCTGAACCCGGTTCAAGTGATCAAAGTAGCACTAAAGAACCAGAGAAGGAAATGGCTCTTAAACATTTGAGTTTAAAAGTGGAAATATTGAAACAACATAATGTAGAGTTGAAAAGTTTGGCTTACAAGGGTGACTCAGAAAAAAACAAGTTAGAGAGTGAAGTTGACCAACTCAGAACCCATCTTGTCCACTTAGTAGACATTGTGAAATCATCACTTGAGGTAATTATCGAAGAACAATATATATTACTGAAACTGTGTGTAGAATCCTAATCCAATTCGATCTGATTTACTATCCTACATTACCTGGTCCCGATCACAAAGTCTCATAGGGGGGAAGAGAGAGAGAGAAAGAGAGAGAGAGCCTTTTGAGCCTCTTGTTAGAATTGAGTTTAAGTTTGATTGTCTCAAGGTTACGTGTCTTATTCCATGGGGGTACACCCCTATTTATAGAGTTTTAGGGCCTGGTCTCATGCTGCCAGCCTGTATTTTACATGTATAAGTACGGTTTTGCCCCTTCCTAACATCTTTGGCCGACCACAGACGGCCGGCCATACTATACTTTGTCCTGCCTAAGTCATACTTTCGTCCGGCCGGAGACGGCCGGATGCATTACGTACTTCTATTTCCATCCGGCTAGAGGCAACCGGATGCTCCATGTGTCTTTTTGGCTTCGTACCATTTCTTCCCTTCTCATCAGTCCCACAAGTTCTATCTTTCTGAATTTTCGGTGAAGAAAATAGAACTTCTGTGTCTCGTGCTTCGGCAAAAAATTTTGCGACTGCGGCCAACTCTGAGGCTCTTTGGTCTGTCTGTGCTTCGTCTTTTCCTTATCCCAGTCCCACAAGTTCTTTTTCTTCATACATGGAGAGAAAGAACTTCTTATCGGCCACGTGCGAAGCTCGTGACTCGAACCTGTTCTGTACCGCTTTTTTTGAATTTTGTCGCCTGTTTCCAGTGTAGAATACGTAGGGCCCCTTTTCTGACTAATCATCGGAACCGTCTTTAGGAAGCGTGTGGCCCTTTCTTTTTCCTGTAAAAAGGTGTTTTTTGTTTGGTCATATATATGTATTATTTATTTGAGCGGGAGAAAACTTCCCTTAAAGTCCGAGTTTTCGAGCTTCCTCTTCATTCCTCCTCTGCCTTCTCGCTTTGACTGTCTTCGCCTCTCGCCACTCTGTTACCGTGCTCTACCCTCCCTTTTGTTGTCGCTACTTTTTGATTTCGTGCCAAGCTCATCAATGTCGACCTCCGCTGCAAAAAAGAGTAAGCTTGCTGCGAAATTTCCGCCTGCCATCGAGGCGATTCAGGGCTCTCGCTCCCCCAATGGCTCTCGCCCCACGCTCCTGAAGCCTTTGAAGCCCTTTTTGTCCGGACGCGTGCCCTCTCCTTCTTCTCTCGACTTCTCCACCCTTTGCGATTGTCTCAGGGACGTCGAAGCTCCACTTGGAACCCAAATTTACCTACCATCCCCCGATTCTCACCCCATCGATGACTTTAACCTTGGGTATGTGGTCTATGCCGATTTTTTCCGCTCCGGCCTGACTATTCCCCCACACCCTTTTGTGTTGGGCTTCCTGCTTCGCCGTTGCTGCTCTCTCGCTCATCTTCATCCAAAGGCTATTTCGCATCTCCATACCTTTGTTTCTCTTTGTGAAGAGAACAAGATTCGGCCGGAAGGTGGATACTCTCTTTTTGACTACAAGAAAGTTCATGAGTGGAGTTCGCGGTGGTTCATCATCGTTCCTCCACCCGGCCGCTGCCTGGGCATCCCATACTGCGCGGAAGTCGCCAAAGGCCAGTTGATCTGTCCCCCAATTCCTCCGGCCGAGCTGCCCATCTCGAAGATCCTGAGGACACTAAACAAAAAGCCGCCGACTGTCGAGGCATTTTTTACAAATGCACATTTATCTTCTCTGAAGACTTATCACAGTAAGCGTTTTAATTTTTAGCACAAATTTTGCTGTCTCTGTTGGCTCTCTTATCACTTTGGTGTGTTATATGTAGATTTCTTCCAGAAGGGAGACAAGATTGGTCCCTTCTGTAGCTGGAACTTCGTCACCTTCAAGAATGGGGACGAGAAAATCAATTACTACGACACAATGGATGCGGCTGTTGATGCGGCTAAGCAACTCTGGGAGACGCTCCCCTTCTTACAAAGCGCTCCATGCAAGAAGCCGGAGATGGCCAGGCTGGTCATTCGAAGAAAAAGAAAAGGCTGGAATCTCCCGAAGGTGCTAACGCCGGATTGCCAGGTACATGGCACGTGAGCCCCGAATCCGGGCGCCATGTCTTTCTTTCTCTCACCCCTGGTTCGGGTCTAGACCTTGGTTCTCGCCTGGGGCGGGAGTCTGATCATCTGACCCCAATTTGCGAGCAGTTTCCTGACTTGTCGGGCTACTTTTCTTCAGATCCTGCCCGAGATAACACCTTGGAGATCATAGGGCTCCGCACCGACCCTCCGGCCGAACAAGGTTTTGATCGATTCCCTGCTCTTCCTTTGCTTTTTTGCCTTTTATAGTGCCCTCCTGTTTCCGGCTTTGTATGTGCCTGAACCTTTTGGTAATGGAATTACATCTTGTTTTTCTGTTACTGCGGCAGTCTCTGTTCCTGTCAAACAAAGACTAAAGAAGAAAACTACGTCAAAGCCGAAGACTCCTCAGCCAGGAACATCAGTAGAAGAACAAACTTCTGACAACCCTGGGGCCCCGGCCCCATTCTCCATTGATGTGGCTGCTGCGAAGGATGCGGCGCGGGAAAGAGCGACGAAATATCGGTAGGTGCCCGAAGATCCCGAGCTTCGGAGCAAGCAAAGAGAGGACATCATGGCCTCTTTTTCTTCCTCGCCTCCTCCTCCTGCCCAGGAGTCTTTTACCGGTCCTTCTCAAAAGGAAGGATGGTTTTACCACTGCGGGCACCCTCTTCCTTTGATCTCTTGTGAATCCGCCAAGTACTCTGCTGTCTGGAAGGAGGCAATAAAGAGATCCGATCATCCAGACGGGATCTTCGCCCCTCCAGCAACTATTACCGCTACCAAGGAAAGGTTGCGGCGGGGAGATGGGGGAGCAGATGCCATTATGCGGCACTCTCTCCCAATAAAAGATGTGTTCGACTTCAAGTGGGAGGGCATTTTTCGGGTTGGCGTGCATTCCTTTTAAGTGTCTTTGTTCTCCTTTCTTGATTTGTTTTGCTTTCTTCCTAACTTTGTGAACTGTGCTACTTGTTCTAGGTGATGTCCATGGCCCAAAGTGCTGAGGTTCACTCCGGTAACCTCCAGTCCAGGCTCCGCTATGAGGAGAGCCGAGCTGATAATGCTCAAGAGGAACTAAAGCGGAGCCGCTCCTCCCATGAAGCTTATATCGACCAGATTCACTACGAGATTGACCTCAAGGTGAAGGAGAGGACTAAGACAATAAACAAGGATCTGCAGCTGTCTCAGCAGGAATGCACCCGTCAGCGCGACGAATATGAGCTGCAATTGAAGAAACTTCGAGAAGAAAATTCTTCTTTAAGAAGCCGGATCCTGCATGCCGATGATACTTTGATAGAGGTACGGAACCGTCTTGCTTTTGGAAAAGATGAGCTGGCTCGGGCCTTTTCTGATCTAGACGTTTTGCTGAATCAGGTGCGCACTACTCATCGGAATGAGGTGGCTTCCCTCCAGGCCGACAAGGCCTTCTTCTATGAGGAGAGGAATTCTTTCAAGCAGGAAGCTGAGGCGCTTGAACTGGAGAAGCAGGCCCTTCAACGAGAGAATCAGGCCCTTGTAGAGGAGAAGGAAAAGCTCATGCAGGAGCTTAACTGCTCGTCGGAAGAAAAGGACGCACTGGAAGAGCAGTCAAGGGCTTCTTTCGAATAAGAGAAGCAGTCTCTGCTCTGGGATTTTGCTACCCTAGAAGAGGAGAAGAAGTCCCTTGTCGCAGAAAAAGTTGCCTTGGCTAATGAGAAAACCTGGCTGGAGGAGAGGGTGAAAGAGTTGGAGGGAACTACGTCTCGCCTTCAAGTCGAGAATGCTGAGTCGTCGAACCAAGGTAAACCTTCAGATCTTCAGACCTTGATTTTTTGCTTCTTCCTTTTTCTCCTTTATTTCTTACCTTTCTTGTGCTCCGGTCAGGCTTGAGCTCTGCCAACCTTCTGAAGCATGTCCGACAGCTGAATAGTCGGGTAATTAGTGCTAAAGAGGAGCTGTCTCTGGCCAATTCTGAACGTGATAAATATCGAACCCAAGTCCTTACCCTTGAGTCCCAAGTGGCCAGGTTCATGTCATTTTCACGACAATCTCAAGAGGAGATCCAAAAGCAAGGCACCATTAATGCTCATCTATAGGAATCCTTCGCCTCTCAGTGCCGCAGGATAGTCGATATCTGTCAGCAGATTGTCTCGGAGTATTTTCTTGAGAAAAGGGAGTTATTGGACGATGACCTGTACAATAAGCTGGAATTCAAAGCTGTTGCCCAGAAGTCTAACTTCTTCGAGGAGCTCGAGAGATTCTGCCGTAGTCCTGGAGAGACATGCTTTGGGCCTGGCCAAGCTTCTTTCCTTCCGGCTGGAAGCAACATCCAGCCATCCGCCGGAGGGGTGCAGCGTCTTACAAGGAGGTCAAAATCTTCTGAAAGTGTGGCTGGAAGTGGCGATAAGTTAGTTCCAGAAAAATAGAGTGGAGGTTCTTTTCCTTTTTTTTGAGGTCTTTTGGGCATGTATCTTTTGTGCTTGTAGTGATTACACCCTTGTGACTGCCTCTACCCCATTTTTGGGAGGAATATAAATTACATTCTTTAAACTTTGTTCAATCTTGCTTGCCGGAGCTGTCGGTCTCTTATTATGCTGTTGTCTTTATTTTTAGCCAATTTGCCGACTACTAGGTTATTTCCTCCTTTCGAATGTCGCATACATGATTATCTTTACGCAAGCCTAGTTAGCTAAGTGCCTATTGCGGTTCACTGACCGAATCTCCTTTTTGCCGAATCTCTTTCCTTTTTTTTGAGGTGCCGGTTTTATTATATTTTTTAAGGCAAGACAGCCTGTGGCTCGTCGGCCGGAGCTTATCTTCAAGGCATAACAGCCTTCAGCTCGTTGGCCGGTGCTTACTTTCAAGGCATGATAGCCTGCAGCTCGTTGGCCGGTGCTTTCTTTTACTTTCAAGGCATGATAGCCTATGGCTCGTTGGCCGGTGCTTACTTTTACTTTCAAGGCATGATAGCCCGTGGCTCGTTGGCCGGTGCTTTCTTTTACTTTCAAGGCATGATAGCCTACAACTCGTTGGCCGGTGCTTACTTTCAAGGCATGATAGCCTGCAGCTTGGTGGCCGGTGCTTTCTTTTACTTTCAAGGCATGATAGCCTACGGCTCGTTGGCCGGTGCTTACTTTCAAGGCATGATAGCCTGCAGCTTGGTGGCCGGTGCTTTCTTTTACTTTCAAGGCATGATAGTCTGCGGCTCGTTGGCCGGTGCTTTCTTTTATTTTCAAGGCATGATAGCCTGCGACTCGTTGGCCGGTGCTTACTTTCAAGGCATGATAGCCTGCGGCTGTTGGCCGGTGCTTTCTTTTACTTTCAAGGCATGATAGCCTGCGGCTCGTTGGCCGGTGCTTACTTTTACTTTCAAGGCATGATAGCCTGCGGCTCGTTGGTCGGTGCTTACTTTTACTTTCAAGGCATGATAGCCTGCGGCTCGTTGGCCGGTGCTTACTTTTACTTTCAAGGCATGATAGCCTGCGGCTCGTTGGCCGGTGCTTACTTTTACTCTTTTCTTTGAAAAACAATACCTCTTTATTGAAGAATCATGAATTTTATACATAGAATTTTTTCAAACATTCTCCATGCCATGAATGTGGCAATTCGTACCCCTCACCATTTTTTAGGCGATATGAAGCCCGCCCCGTCTTTTGGTGTATGACATACGGTCCTTCCCATTGGGGCTCTAGTTTTTTAGGTTGTTTAACTTCCCGGAGGACCAACTCTCTTGGAGCGAAACTCCGCTCTCTTATCCTTTGATTGAAATATCGCTCCACTTTGGACTTGTCTTTCGCCATCCTTATTGCGGCGGCCACCCTGGTTTCCTCGAGGAGATCTAGATGGTCTTGTATTCCCTGATTGTTGACATCTTCATTGTATGATTCCCACCTTACTGATGGTACCACAATATCCGCCGGAATGACAGCCTCTAAACCATATGTTAGTCTGTAGGGTGTTTCTCCTGTTGGCCCCCTTTCTGTTGTTCTGTACGACCAGAGGACCTGGGGTAACAGCTCTGCCCACTTTCCCTTTCTTTCATCGAGTTTTCTCTTTATTGCTTTTACTATCTGACCATTCACATTCTTGACTTGCCCATTCACCTGAGGGTGCGCCACTGATGCGAATCTTAAGTCAATCTTCCACTCTTCACAAAATTCCCGGAAGCTCTCGCAATTGAATTGCGTTCCGTTATCAGTTATTATTGCTTTCGGTATACCAAACCTGCATACCACATATTTCCAGATGAATTCTTGTGATTTTCTGGCTGTGATGGAGATAGTAGGCATTGCCTCGACCCACTTTGTGAAATAGTCGATGGCGACATATATGAATTTGAACCTCCCTGGCGAAGCTTCTGGGAATGGTCCCACAATATCTAATCCCCACATAGCAAAGGGGATTGGGCAGAGGATAGATTTTCGTTCTGCCGGAGGATTGTGTATTTTGTTTCCGTGCTCTTGACACTTGAGACACTTTTGTATGTATTCTTTGCAATGTTCCATCATTTTGGGCCAAAAGTATCCGAGCCTCAAGATTTTGTGCGTTGTGGTTCTTTCTCCTTGATGATTTCCACAGAGTCCGTCATGCACCTCTTTTATTAGCTTTGTCCCTTCGGCTATGGTAACACACTTCAGTGCCGGTCTCGTGAAAGATCGCTTATATAGCTGGTTATTCTCAATGAAGAATGATGCGGCCCGCCTTTTTATTGTCCTGGCCTCCTTTTCCTCTTCCGGCAACTTTCCTTGTCGTATGTAATCTATGATTGGAGTCATCCAGGATTCTGCCTCATCATTTGACTCTATTGTAAATACTTGAGCCTCATCTATGCTTGACGTAGTTTTGACTTCTAGCCAGATTTCATTGGGTACTCTTTCGGCCATACTTGCCAATTTCGCCAAGGCATCTGCCTCGACATTCTCTTCACGAGGAAGATGTTTTAGTTCGCATCTTTGGAAATTTGCCTTTAGCTCCTGGACTTTGAGCAAGTACCTCCACAACTTTTCCTCTTTGACTTCATAGATGTTGTCGTTTTGTCTTGCTACCAACATAGAGTCTGAGTATACCTCTAATTCTGCGAAAAGTTATATTTTATAAGCTTTATTTCCAACAGGATTTTATAGGAAGGAAAGAATAGAGAGGGTATCTTCCTATGAAACCTGTTGCCCCTAGGGCAGTAGCCACCTCCAAACCCTGGATAAGGGCTTCGTATTCGGCTTCGTTGTTGGTAACGTCAAAGTCTAGCCGGAAGGCGTAGTTCAAGCGTTGTCCGTCTGGCGCTTGCACTACTATTCCAGCGCCTGCCCCACTTTTGCATCGGGCTCCGTAATCGGCATCTGGGGCTGTTTTTCTTCTTTTGTAAAGTTTGTTTCTGTTATGAAGTCTGCCAAGGCTTGGGCTTTAATGGATGTTCTGGGCAAGAAGTGAATTTCATATTGCGTTAGCTCTACTGTCCAGCTTACCATCCGGCCGGAAGCATTTGGATTGTTCGCTATTTGCTTGAGCGGCCAATTGGTCCTGACAAAGATCCGATGTGACTGAAAATAGGGCCGTAATTTCCTTGATGCCACCACTAATGCAAACAAGATTTTCTCTATGTTAGTATACCGTCCTTCTGTTGGGCTCAAAATTTTACCGGTATAGTAGACTGGTACCTCCCTTTTCTCTTCCATGATCAAGACAGCTGCAACCGCCCAATCTGTTGCGGACAAATAAAGGTAGAGGTCTTGGCCAGGGGCAGGCACGCCCAATTTAGGCAGATCCCGAAGCATTTCCTTGATCTTTTCGAATGCGTCTATACACTCTTGCCCCCACTGGAATTTGCTGTTCTTCCTTAGAATATTGAAGAACGGGATTGACTTTTCCTGAAGCTTGGAACAAAACCTGCTTAATGCCGTGAGTCTCCCGTTCAGAGCTTGGACATCTTTGATATTTTTCGGAGGAGAAAGGTTGAGAATTGCTTGACTCTTTTCCGGATCGACTTCGATACCTCTCTGTCCAACAATGAAGCCGAGAAACCTTCCTTTAGTCACACCAAATACACACTTCTCCGGATTCAGCTTGATTTGATATTTGTCCAGAGTATCGAATGTTTCCTCTAAATCTTTCATGTGCTGCTCTTTTGACGGGCTTTTTACGACTATATCGTCAACATAAGCTTCCACATTCCGGGCAAGCTGTTGACAAAATACCTTGTCAATCATTCGCTGAAAGGTAGCCCCTGCGTTCTTCAGACCAAAAGGCATTACTTTGTAACAGAATGTTCCGGCTAAAGTAATAAAGGATGTTTTTTCCGAATCTTCTTCTTTTTCATTTTTATCTGATTATAGCCGGAGAAAGCATCTAGAAAACTTAACACAGAGCTCTGAGCAGTTGAAACCACCAATCTATCTATTGATGGTAGGGGATAGAAATCTTTAGGACATGCCTTATTTAAATCTGTGAAATCCACACACATTCTCCCTTTCCGTTTGCTTTTTTTACCATGACAACGTTAGCCAGCCATCGTGGGTATGCTACCTCCCTGATGAATCCAGCCTTGAGGAGTTTTTGAACCTCGGTTCGTGCAGCCAAATCTCTTCTCCCCCCTATTACCCTTTTCCTTTGCCTAACCGCCGGATGCCTTGGGTCTACCCTGAGCTCATGCTGGATAACGCTTGGGTCTATTCCAGGCATTTCGTCCGTGCTCCAGGCGAATGTCGTCCTTCTTTTTTCCAGGAACCTCATTAAGTGAGTTTGCTCTCCACTGTCAAAGCAGTTCCTATTTTAAAAAATTTAGAAGGAGATTTTAAATGTACCTCTCTGGGGGGTCTTGAGTTGTTTGACGCCCTTCCTTTTCTTGACTTGGCTCCGGGGAAGAATGTAACTTTCCCTTAAACTCCTTTTTGATCCTACAGTTTTGACCATCTCCTCGCTAGGAAGACTGTCCATGATGCGGACTTCACACATCCGGGCCATCTTTTGGCTTCCCCTTATCGTAACCACCTTTCCGTTTGTGGTTAAATATTTCAATTTCAAGTGATGAGTGTGTATGGCTTTGAAAGCATTGATTCCTGGCCTTCCGAGATACATGTTATATCCAGACAGACCTGGCACAATAAAAGCTGTGAGTTTCTCCGTTCTCCTTTCATCCCCTTGACCCAGGGTCATTGTAAAATCTATACTGCCGGAGGACGTGGTAGAGACCCCTCCTACAAATCCTCCTAGAACCGCCGAATATGGCTTGATCCGGTCCTCAGGCACTTCCAATCTTTTAACCGCTTCGGCTGATATGACATTCGCCCCGGCCCCACTATCAATCAGGATTCCCTCCATCATTCGATCGTTTACTTGTGCACGAATGACAAGTGGATCGTTGTGTGGATATAGCACTCCATCTTCATCTTCGTCGGAGAAGAAAATTGGAGGAAAGCTTTCTCTTTTGGCAATCTTCCTTTCCGGGAGTTCCTGATGCACTTGATGAATGTGCCTTTTTCTTTCATTAGGGGTTAGTGGTCCTACCTCCGAAAAAAGTCCTGTGATTTTTCTTAGAGAAAGTTTTTGTTAGCCTTCTTGCTGTAAACGAAGATGCAAAAAATGAAAAAAGAAAAATCCATTTCTCTTATTTCGTAATGCGGTGCCTGTCTAGGTTTATGCCTACGCATTCAATTTTTAGAGAAACAATCTATGACCAGACTCTTTTTGAGAAGCTTGTTTCCTAAAGGAAAAAGGAAAAAACTTTTATCTTCCTTCCTTTACAGACCTGTTATCATACCAACCGACTTGCCAGGGTCAAGCCTGGGGTGAACTTCCTCCTCCTGCCGGCCTCGTGGTGCATTCTGGGCGCCGCCCTGCTGACCGCCGTATTGCCTTTGTGCTCCGGCTTGTTGCTTTCCCTTCTTCTTATTCTCCTCAATGATTCGGAGTTCTTTGGCCAGGGTAGCACAGTTTACAGTCCGGTGGCTGCGGTTTCCATGGTATTCGCAGAATGCAACTGGAATTTCTCCCTGCGGTGGCTTTCTCGGCTGAGGAAGGTATCCTTCTCTTACTGCGGCAGCATACTTTCCCGGGTCGATGTAGACAACGGTCCTCGCCCCCTGATGCTGCGGCCCCTGAGAGGAAGATCCGGCGGTTGACTTGTAATAATATGGTTTGTATCTTGATCCCCCTTCCGGCATTTCCACCTTGCCCCTCTTTCTTTTCCGATGCTGTTGTATTTTTGAAGCTATCTGCTAGCTCCTTAGCCTTGTTTTCTGCTATCTCAGATTTCAAGAAATCATGGATCATTTCAGCTAATTCTCCATGAGTTTTTGGTGCTTTTGTTGCAATTTTTCCAGCAAGCCGAGGCTGAGCCAAGCCATTTCCAAAGGCCTTAATCAAGATTTTCTCATCGACATCATCAATTTCTGCAACCTTCTTATGGAAGCGCTCACTATACTCCTTCACAGTTTCTCCCTTTCGCTGCTTGACGTCCATCAACTCTATTGTTTCCTTCTTAACCCTCTTGCTTGCGGCGAAGTATTGTTGAAATTCTTCAGTCAGCTGTTTGAAGCTGGTGATGGACTGCGGCGGCCTTGTGGAGATCCATCCCAATGCTCTCTTTGTAAGCGTTCCAGGGAATAAGTTGCAGAGAGCGAGAGAGTTGATCCCCTGAGTATTCATGGCAAACATGAATTTTTTAATATGTTGGGCGGGATCTCCCGTCCCATCATATTTCTCAATCGCCGGAGCAACGAAATACGGCGGGAGCTTTACTTTCCTTATCCTCTCCGAGAAGGGGTACATGCTCATGTCTATCTGGTCGTCTTCTTCCATTTCTTCCTCGCTAACGACTGTATTGTGCTTCCGATCCTCTCTTCGCCATTACTGCCTCTGGAATCCTTGTTTCTCAACTGCTCTATGGATTCGGTCATCTCGTCCCACTTCCTCTGATATTCCTCATCTCTTTGCATTAATTCTTGTTGCAGAGTCTCGTTTCCCTCCACAATCTTCTCGTCAATCGATCTGACTAGTCCCTTCAGCATATCCTCGAGATCTTTCTTAGAGATGGCTTCTGGCATCTCAGAACTCATTTCCTCTTCAACTCGATTGTTATCCACGGTAGTGCTTTTTGGTGTTTTCTTGGATCTTGGAGCCATTTCCCGTATTCAGATCCTGCAAAAAATACCATTAGTCATTTCAGGATTTTCCCTACGAATGTCAAAGATCACTTCCCTGCTTCTATGTGGTTTCGTGGTTGCTTCTTGTTGTTCGTTTCCCACAGACGGCGCCAAATGAAATTGTGTGTAGAATCCTAATCCAATTCGATCTGATTTACTATCCTACGTTACCTGGTCCTGATCACAAAGTCCCGTAAGGGGGAAGAGAGAGAGAGAGCCTTTTGAGCCTCTTGTTAGAATCGAGTTTAAGTCTGATTGTCCCAAGGTTACGTGTCTTATTCCATGGGGGTACACCCCTATTTATAGAGTTTTAGGGCCTGGTCTCATGCTGCCAGCCTGTATTTTACATGTATAAGTACGGTTTTGCCTCTTCCTAACATCTTTGGCCGACCACAGACGGCCGGCCATACTATACTTTGTCCTGCCTAAGTCCTACTTTCGTCCGGCCGGAGACGGCCGGATGCTTTATGTACTCCTATTTCCATCCGGCTAGAGGCAGCCGGATGCTCCATGTGTCTTTTTGGCTTGGTACCATTTCTTCCCTTCTCAATTACTGGTTGACAACTTAATTTGTGGTCATTTGTTCTAACCATATAAACAATAGAGTATGTCAATGAATATGCAATCTCATATATTATTTCACGAATTGAGGAAGACGACACAATAGCGTCATGTTTACAGGGAAGGATACGGTCAAATATTGACCGGCTCTATTAGTGTCTAAGTATATTATGTCTACTGAAATGGACTGGGCTAGTTATGTGCTATTTATATACCCGTGTCCTTATGCAATGAATGAGATAAAAACTACAATAAAGTAAACCTAAGTATACACACTATTAAAGTACATCATATAGCCTAATACAATCTATTCAAACATGTATAACACTATAGCACATGTCTAACACCCCCCCCCCCTCAAAAGAGTACACCCTTCAAGTGGGAAGGGGAGCAGAAGGTGAGCTATTTGCTTCATGGATGAACTAGACTACCTCCGTGGTTCCTATACCTGCAAAGAAAACAGAGGGCAGCTATCTGTTGTCTTGAATTTGCATGCCTAAAGTATAAAAAGAGTTATGATACTGTTTACCTATGAGTGTTTTTGTCATGACGTCGGCCAGTTGTTGTGTGCTAGGGACATAGTGTACCTGGATGAGGCCTGCTTGTAGTTTTCTTGCACGAAATGACAATCGAGCTCGATGTGTTTCGTGCATTCGTATGATATAGGGTTCTGAGCAATGTGGATCGCTGCTAAGTTGTCACACTTGAGAGGAACCGGTGTGATGTCTTTGACTCCAATTTCGTTTAGAAGCCTGCTCAACCAGCTCAGCTCTCCTATTACTTGTCACATGGCCTTGTACTCTGCTTCGGCAGAGGATAGCGTCACTGTGGTCTGTTTCTTGGATTTCCAACTCAAAGGGGAACCACCTAAGAGTATGTAATATCCGGAAATGGACTTCCGTGTGATTGGACATGAGCCCAATCCGAGTCACAGTAGGCTTCTAACTTATGGTTTGGTTCCTTATTAAAAAACAGCCCAAAACCCGATGTGCCTTTAACATAGGATAGGGTATGAAAGGTGGCCTTTAGATGTTCTGTGGTGGGTTCTTGAAGAAACTGGCTGAGGAACTGAACAACATAACAAATATCGGGCCTAGTGTTGGTGAAAAAATTCAGTTTTCCTACAAGGCATCTATATGTTGTTGGATTTTCTAGCTTAGAGCCGCTATCTTTGTATAGTTTGATGTTGATTGGGAGTGAAGAGACGGAAGGTTTGATGCTTTGTGCATCAAAGTCATGAAGGATCTGGTTGATGTATCTTTGTTGGGACATGATGACACCATTGTCGGTTTCCAAGAACTCCATGCCGAGGAAGAAATTTAATCTTCCTAGGTCTTTGATTTTGAATTCATTATCAAGTTGTCTTTTCAGGAATTTGACCTCCTTGATGTCATTTCCTATGACTAGGATATCATCCACATAGACGCCTAGTAGGGTGATGCTGTTTTTGTTTTTCTTTACAAAAAGAATAATCATTCTGTGAGTGATGGAATCCTAGCCCTTTAAGGGAAAGTAGCAAGTCTCTCGTACCATTGGCAAGAGGCTTGTTTCAGTCCATAAAGGGATTTTTGTAGCTTGCATACCTTGTTTTTCCCATCAACATCTTGACCTTCGGGTATGTTCTTGTAGACGTCCTCATGAAGATCTTCATGGAGGAATGCGTTGTTGACATCCAACTGGTCTAGGATTCATCCATTTTGATGGCTATTATTATTAGGGCACGAACCATGGTTAATTTAACTACTGGGGAGAAAGTCTCCTCGTAGTCGAGCCCATGCTTCTGGGTGAATCCCCTCACAACAAGTCTTGCCTTGAATATTTCTATGTCTCCGTTTACTTTAAGTTTAACTTTATAGACCACTAGCAACTGATGGGACGTTTGTCCTTAGGAAGATCTACAATGGTCCAAGTTTTATTTTCTTTTCGGGCGTTAAATTCTTCAACCATGGCTTGGACCCAATGAGGGTCCTTGCTGGCTTCTTTGAAGTTTATGGGTTCTTTCAGGTTGTGCAAGTGAGTCAAAAGTTTGTTTGTGTTTTGATGTAGGGAGCATGAAGGAATCGTGGTATTTGGTATGTGATCAGTGAGGGTGTTCAAAGGGGGTTGTTGATGGGTGTAAAGATTGGTGTTGTGAAGTCTTTGGGTAAGGATGATGGAAAAGGGATCCTGGTTGTTTACGTTAGAGGACATAACATAATCATCATACCTTTGAGGAAGCTAGTGCACTCGAGTTAACCTTCTAGGTTCTACGCGTTGTGTGGTGTGTTCATCTATGGTTGGCATCAGAATGGCATCGGGAGGATGGGACTCTTCTCTTGCCTCAGAAAGCTGAGACGTACAAGAGTCATCCTCAACCGGAGAATTAAGGGAAGGGAAGAAGAAGTCTAGATCATGTTGATTCGCATTCGGGTGCTTGGTCAAATTGCCATCCGTAAAGGGATAGATGCCCTCAGAGAAGACTAAGTCGCGTGTAGCTTTGAGCTCTTTTCCTTCGAGGGTTATGACTTTGTGTCCTTTGGTGTTCTTGAGGCTTCCTATATAAATGCAAGTTGAGGATCTGGGGTCAAGCTTGCCTTTTGTGGGATTGACATTGGTCATGTAGCAGAGGCATCCGAAACTCCTAATCTCATTGTAGTTGGGTGTATTACCATACAATTTCTCGAAAGAAGTCATATTGTGTATGGCCTTGCTGGGCATTCTGTTAATTAGATATGTAGCGTGCTCAAGGATGACCACACTAATGCTTATCTAGTCCTGACTGGAAGATAAGGGCTCTAGTTATTTCCATGAGGTTACCTTGCTTCCTTTCTACCACCCCATTTTGTTGGGGGGTATGTGGGCAACTTGTTTGGTGAACTATTCCTTCTTGAGTGAAGAATTTGGTACCTTCTCGTGACTTTCCTAGTCTGAGTGCGTTATCACTTCAAATTGTCTTAATATGTTTATTCATTTGTCCCTTGATTAACTTAACAAAGTTCTTAATCTTTTCCATTGCTTCAGATTTAAACTTAAGAAGAACTATCCATGTCCCTCTACTGTAGTCATCGACGAGTGTCAGGAAATATCTATAGCCTTCTAAAGTTTGTGTCCTTAGGAACATGAACATTTAATGCCTTTTTCATTCTTTTCAAAGAAATGTGGCATAATCTCTTATGCCACAAAAAAAGATTGCTAACATCATCGATTCTATGAGGTTTTACAGAAACATTCATGCAGTCAATTGATAGTTGCTTTTTGTACAAAATGAAATCACATAGAGAGCCCACATCTACCACATATAAACCAGAAATCTATCTTCCTATTTCTTTCGCAAGGTCAGTTTTACAGTCCTGAAAATATGTTTCCCTTGAAGATTGCAGCAACATTAAGGTCCTCACTGAGTCTAGAAAGAGATAATGTTGAACATAAAAGAGGGAACAAACATTATGTTCTTCAAACAAGTCTCACCACGTAGCAGAAAGTTTGTAACAGAATCAATAGTTTTTCTATTTCCATTTGGTAGGGTTATTTGCCTCTTTGGTTCAAGTTTAACACAATTTGTAAGCATGGACTTATTGCCACTGACGTGCTCAGTGGCACCAGAATCCAGTATCCATAGATTACGCAGGTTATGTATTGCAGAATTGGCATTAGAATTGAGACATGGTAGTAAGTTGAATGGTGTTTGAAACTTACCTGTAAACTCGCCAACATCAGTTTGTTTGGTCGACCCGCCTGCACTCCTTTGAAGTTGAAGGTATGACACCAGTTTTTGCAGTTGGTCTGGGCTAAACCCTTTTACGGGGGATTCTTCGACTGGATTCTCACTGCTGGAGTTCATGTTTGGATTTCCTCTGATTTGTTCCGAGATTACAGACCCTATTTTTGTCTCTTTGGATTTGCTTGAATCGTCGGTCGGGAAGCCAACCATCCACCAGCAATCTCTGCGTCCGTGACCCAGTTTCCCGTAGTTGGAGCATTTTTGGGGATCCTTCTTGACGCTAGTGGTGTTCTTCGACTGCGCTCTCTTGTTGACATTTCTATAGTTTGGGGAAGAATTGGTTGCACTCTGCTTGTTGAATGTCGAATTTCCTCCTCCTTTAGAAATTAGAGCTAGCGACTGTTGCGGTTCATTCCGTGAATGGACACTTTGTCTCGTCTCTTCTTCTTGCACAATAAACAAAAAGATCTCTTCAAGTGTTGGGATTTCGCTCATTGCCAATATCTGACCACACAATTGAGCATAGGGTCGACTTAAGCCCATCAAGAAGTGGATGATTTCTTCCTCGGCTCTTCATTTCGTTTGATTGTCTTGCGATTTATAGGAAGAAGAGCAATCGCAATTGTCGATTGGTCTAACTAGGTCATATCGTGCCCAGACTTCTCTCGACTTCATAAAGTAGTCAGTTATGGAATTCTCTCCCTGCCTTAAACTTACGATTTGAATTTTGATGTTATGCAGGGTGGCGAGGTTTTAATTCTCAAACCGCTTACATAACCAGTCCCAGATTTGCTTTAAGATGCTGGTATACATTACACTTCGTGCGATATTGGGAGCAAACGAAGAGATTATCCACGTGACCACCAAGGAGGTCACCCACTTCCACGCTGCTGTCCAGACTGTATCTTGGCTATTTGGTTGTGTGATGCTGCCATCTATGAAGCCAATCTTGTTCTTTGCAATTAGAGCTTCCTGCATAGTCCACTTCCAGGTCAAGAAACCCTCGCCGGTGAAGTTGAGGGCTAAGGGTTGGCCGGTTTGTTCGGTGGCGGCGACATAGAGCGGATTGCTTGGATCGATACTGCTTGTCTTTCCCACACTGGTTTTTGTCTTCTTTCCTGAGTTGTCGTCCATGTTTCTTTGCTAGAGAATCAAAGCTTGCTCTGTACCAAGACAAAGTATGTCAATGAATATGCGATCTCATCTATTATTTCACGAATTGAGGAAGACGACACAATAGCATCGTGTTTACAGGGAAGGAGACGGTCAAATATTGATAGGCTCTATTAGTGTCTAAGTATATTATGTCTACTGAAATGGACTGGGCTTGTTATCTGCTATTTATATGCCCGTGTCCCTATGCAATGAATGAGATAAAATATACAGTAAAGTAAACCTAAGTATACACACTATAAAAGTACATCATATAGCCTAATACAATCTATTCAAACATGCGATCTCATCTATTATTTCACGAATTGAGGAAGACGACACAATAGCATCGTGTTTACAGGGAAGGAGACGGTCAAATATTGATAGGCTCTATTAGTGTCTAAGTATATTATGTCTACTGAAATGGACTGGGCTTGTTATCTGCTATTTATATGCCCGTGTCCCTATGCAATGAATGAGATAAAATATACAGTAAAGTAAACCTAAGTATACACACTATAAAAGTACATCATATAGCCTAATACAATCTATTCAAACATGTATAACACTATAGCACATGTCTAACATAAACAAAGTAAGAATAGATTCAGAGTTGTTGTATGGGAGATGTGCATAGTTAGACACATGTGCAAATATATCTAATCTTACAAGTTTTAAAGTACTAATTTGCTCAAATATATCTAATTTTAGTATATATATATAATGGACTCGCTAATACATTGTAAACTATTTTGAATTTTCATGTAGATTTTCACAGATACATGGGGCAAGCATGCAAACACCTATCGATTGATGAAGTTCAAGAAGAGTGGAGAACTTACACATAAAACTATGTACATTTTAGATTTAGATTAGTTATGGTCATATTTCTACTGTATTAAACAACTAGAATAGTAATTGTTAAATCGTAAGAGTGGTCATGAATATGAGAGTGTTGAGCTTGTAGTAAGACAACAACATAAGCTTTTGGCTTATGCATTTTAACTATCACATTAAAGAATTGTAGCTAGTGATTTATAAGTGGCCTATAGTTTTGTGTATGAAACTCGGCTATGAAATCTTGGTTCAAATTTTAACTGAGGACAACTCAACAGAAGGTAAATAGAGTGATCTTAAATACTGAATCAATAATCCCCGGTATCAGATTGAGTATCTCCTCCACAGCAGCTTACCTATAAATCAAATGATGAAAACCTCAAAAAAGAAAGGACGGTTTAACATAGAGCCAAAGTGTTCTTAAACATTTGATGTGTAGATGAAACACATGAATCTTTCTATTTGTGGTTATGAAACTTCCTTAGCATAAAATTGTAAGCGGTTTTCTTTTTTAGTAATTCTCTTTTTTGGGGTCGTTCAAGATTTATTAATTCAAGTGAGGAAGTTACTGGTGAGCAAGGGTGATATTAACAAAATAAGTTTCCAATGGTTGTTTCAATATCTGTGTAATTATTGGAGATCTTGAGTCAACTGAGTATAAGATTAAACTAAAGTATATGTTCATTGTTTTTGTGTGCATTAATCCAGTTTGTGAACACCTTTCCTACTAGCTATGAGTTTGATCCTCTCATGGTGCAAAAATTTAAGTGAGTCCATAGTTGTCAACTCCATTCTTATGAAGAACAACATGTCAATATTGTAGCATAACCATTACAGGCACCTATAGACTGATGAGAATACTTACAATTTGATTGAGTTAAAATCTAGATTCTAGAACCTGACAGAGAGGAAATACAATTTGATTGAGTTTACCAGTTTTACCATTCCATAGCAGAGTGATCTTTACATAAAAAGAACATTTGATCAAATGCAAATACACAGAAACCTCATGTATTGTTCAGACAATAGATGACCGGTTTTCAAGACATCCGATCAAATGAAAATAGACAGGAAACCTCATATATTGTTCAGACAACAAATGACCGGCTCGGCAATATCGTTGAACCTTTAAACTGTCTCTCGATCGAGACAAAATTCTTTGACTGCCAAATTAAACCTTCTTTGGAAACAACCCTAATTCGCCCAACTACTGACAAAACAAGATGCGATTGAAGAAATAATTAAGTTCTATTGTAGTAGATAAAATTCTCATATCCAGTTCTCAGAGGGGGAGCCCTGGTTTACCTATCTCAATAAAGTATATGATTGGTTCGAAGAACGTCTTGAGATTCAGGCAATTGCAGATGATATAACTAGTAAATATGTTCCTCCTCATGTCAACATATTTTATTGTCTAGGAGAAATTACCCTTACTTGTTTTTTAGTCCAAGTAGCTACGGGGTTTGCTATGACTTTTTACTATCGCCCGACTGTTACTGAGGCGTTTGCTTCTGTTCAATACATAATGACTGAAGCTAACTTTGGTTGGTTAATCCGATCAGTTCATCGGTGGTCAGCAAGTATGATGGTTCTAATGATGATACTACATGTATTTCGGGTCTATCTCACCGGTGGATTTAAAACACCTCAAGAATTGACTTGGGTTACAAGTGTAATTCTGGGTGTATTGACCGCGTCTTTTGGTGTAACTGGTTATTCTTTACCTTGGGACCAAGTTGGTTATTGGGCAGTCAAAATTGTAACAGGCGTACCTGAAGCGATTCCTGTAATAGGGTCGCCGTTGGTAGAGTTATTACGCGGAAGTGCTAGTGAGGGATAGTCACCAGAGAATAGGATAAATTCTGAGTATAATACTGGTTTCAGCCCCTCTTCACTCGGGTGTACAATAGATGCATTCTAGATATAGTTTTGAGCACCACGTAGAATCAACCAGCTTCAGTTTCCTTCAATGGCGTGAGAACGATGGAAGTTGGGCGGTTGTGTTCTAGAGGTGGAGGTCTCCAACTTTTTGCGCGGTTGTGTTCGAGATAGACAGAAGAGGAAGACGCTAAGGAATGAGAGATTAGGTGCTGTTGAGTTGTAGTTTAAGCAAAATTACCAACGGACAAATCCGTCGGAGAGATTAGGCACTGTTGGGTTGTAGTTTAAGCAAAATTACCAACGGATAAATCCGTCGATATCTATATGTATAAAACGACGGTGTTTAAGTTAATAAGGCACACGCCTAATCGTAGGCATTCCATCGGTACTTTTATTGCAGTAATTACCGACGGAAAGTGTCCGTCGGGAACCTTTTTTCTACAGCACGCCTATTACCTACGGAATGAGTCTGTCGGTAATATTGATATAGTAAACACCATGTCCGTCGGTAGCTGGTTTTCAGAATCCCGCCTAATTATCTACCTATGGAATCTATCCGAGGTAATTTGTTGGTAATATACGCGCCATTATGAGCCAATATTCCCGAACTTTTTCCTTTAAATTTACCTACAAAAAATTCTGTCGGTAAAAGTGCAATTGGAATTCCGTCGTTATTCCAACGGTAATTACTTAATCAAGATCTGGCACTATAAATCATAGGTATTCCGTAGGTAAACCACTATTTTCTAGTAGTGTCATATCTTTGATATTGTAAAGAATCTAACATTTACCCCTGTTTTTTTTAATCTCAGGGAGACGAGGATGGAATGGAATATATGTAGTCAATGATCATGTCATCCGGAGGTAATATGCACTCTCTTTAATCATATCTTTTGTCGTAGTCATGTTTGCTGATGTATCTTTTTGTTTAGCTGACAAACTATTATCATCCTTGAGACATTCAACTTCCTCCTCTTCTGTTTGTAGAAACCGAATATTGATGGAAACTGAATATGGATAAAAATGAATATGACCAGGTGCATTCATCTTCCTCCTCTTCTATTACTTTTGAATTTGGTGAGTTCTATAATATTAGGAATTGAATTTGGTGCTTTCTGTTTTTTATATTATTATCATGGGTTTTTTCCATGTACATTTGGATCAATTTAGCTGCACAAGTGCCTTGTCGTGACAGCCTTGTTCTCATATTAAAGACCGAAAAGCACCAGCCTTTTGATGATTGAACTACGCATATGATTTGTGTTTTCAGATTTTGAATCTTTGCATGTAGTATTTGATAATAGTATTGTCTTTGTTTTTTATGATTGAGCTGTCTTTGTTTTTTCAATCGGTCTTAGCTACATGTGAATGTAGCTAGGATAGCTACATCCTGCTGATATGGCAAGCCATCTGGATAAATTTGCTGACATGGCAATAGTATGACATGGCAATTACTATGTAAAATAAACAAATTCAAATGGGAGGGAGAACATACCGTAATTGAACATCGCGTTCTGGTTTCATACGCGATGGTAGATTCCATTGGAGAGGCAAATCAAAACTTCCAAATCAACAGAACTACTGTCATCTATCTTGGATAAGCAATCGAAGTAGATTTACGCTCTTCTTCTAAGCTTCATCCTGACCTAAAATTTGAGTACGGTAGTGCAACAGAGCAATCAAGCTCCATTGTTGTTGAGTGCGGTAGTTCATTCCAGATTTGGATTTCGTTCAAAAGCACAATTTCGAAATCGGATTTTGCTGGAATAACAATTCTATGTAGCTCCAGAACCAAGAATCACAATTGAAATAGGTGATCGGGATCTGATTTGCTGAAGCTTATAGCGACGGCACCGTGGGGTACGATATGTCTCTAGTTCTCCTTCAATTTCTTCTGAAATGCAAATGCTAGCTGATTGCATTTTCTGTGTACTAATTTGAGACCTTGTTAGTTCAGTGTAAATCAAATCACTGTAAGAGGTTTACGGTCATAGTTGTCTTATGTTTGCCTAGGTATTTCTTCTGCTAGTTTTAGGAGTCTGATGATGTACTTTGTTTTCACTGTGAAACATCAAGGGTACTGATAGAAGTATGGCTGCTAACGTGACCACAAGTTCAAGAAACAGAGATAACAATCGCTTATTAACATCTTGAAGAACCAAAACGTCATGGATTCTGGTGAATTAAACTCAGTGGTGGATCCTCAAAACAATATTTCAGGTAATATTAGTTGTTAAAAATTAATCAAACATATTGTACATGTATCCGAGTATTAAAGTACAGTTTTGTAATTGTTTCTGAATAGTTTTTGATGCATGGTTGTACTCTTATAAATTACTTCTTGTTTTTCTATGAAACAGATTCTTATGATGTAGTATCTTACCAACCAGAAAAAGGAAAACAACCTGTTACAGTAGAAGAAGAGGAAACAGAATACTCTGAAAGTTCTACATCAGAGTTGCTGGGGGTAATTTGTGGAAGTGAGGAAGAAGCTTATGATCTATACAATAGTTATGCCTTCCGAAAATGCTTTGGCACAAGAAAGGAGTCGTAGAAATATTACCCGGATGGTACTGTCCGGAAAAAGATCTTTTGTTGTTCTTGTGCTGGAAAGAAGGATTTAAAGAAGTTGGACACAAGAACATATTCAAGACCAGATTCAAGGACAGGGTGTAAGGCAAAGATTTTGTTTAAAGTTGACAAGCTTGGGAATTGGGAAGCTACAACTCATGATATGATTCACAATCATCCTTTTTGTGATGAAAGTCAAATACATTTACTTCGATCACACTGGAAGGTGAGTGAAGATCAATTACAATTTGTGACTCAAATGAAGGAAAGTGGTGTATCTGTTGCAAAAACAATCAGATTTCTGGCTGCTGAATCAGGTGGAACCTCACAAGTGGGGTTTGTGAGAAAGGACATATATAATGCATTATCTGCTGAAAGGAAAGAGTACTTTGATGGTACAGATTCACACAATCTTGTACAATTTTCAAGAGAAGAGAACAAAATGAGAGAGATTTCTACTATGACTTTAGTATCGATGTTGATGGCAGATTATGCAGATTCTTTTGGCGCGATGGAAGAATGAAGAATGACTATCTATTATTTGGCGATTTAGTGGTGCATGATACAACATACCGCACTAACAAGTACAATATGATATGTGCACCCTTCGTCGGAATGAACAACCATTGCCAAAACGTGATGTTTGGATGTGGATTTCTTTTGAACGAGCAGATTGAATCATTCAATTGGTTATTTGAAACCTTTGTGAAGTCAATGGATGGTGTTTCCCCAAGAACTATAATGACAGGCCAATGTGCTTCTATGGCTTCTGCGATTGATAAAGTTTTCCCAACATCTCAACATAGATTGTGCATATGGCATTTGATGGAGAATTCAAAAAAAAAACACCTACAACATTTGTATCACAAGAAGAAAGGATTTTCTGAACAGTTTTAAAATATTCTTAGATATTGCGAAACTGAAGCTGAATTCAATCATCTATGGGGGAGGTGAGAATATGCATACTTATATGACCTTTGTAACTTAAAAGCTGATATATTTCTTTCTGTTTGTATATTTTTTAAATTTTGATAGCAGATGATAGTCTAGTTGTACATCTAAACTATACGACATGTTCAGTAGCGTTTTATAAAAGGTACATAAATACAACAAAACGTGTACTCTTATTTTTTATATCAGAAACTGGGCACTCAAATTGTAACAAAATAAAGTGTTTGGTTTCATTATTGCAGGTTTGTGAAACAGTATGAATGTGAAGACAATGTGTGGCTGAGAAAATTGCACGGAATCAGACAAAAATGGTGTAGAGCATATTCAAAGGATTATTTTTCAGGAGGCGCATTGTCTTCACAAAGGAGTGAAACTAAAAACCATTCAATATCAAGAGATCTACATAAAACTGCAGATTTGTGTCAATTCTACAATACATTCTGTAGAGTTGTTTCTGAATGGAGGGATCGTGAAAATGAAGCAGATTTGAAGAGCTCAACTGGGAAACCAGACATGATAGTTCCTGGAGTGAAGCTTCTTATTGATGCACAAGAAGTTTACACAATTCAGGCATATAAACTTTTTGAGAGAGAATACATGAAATCATTGGCTTTAATCCAAGAAGTGTATAACACACAAGAAGATGGTACTATTATCTACCATGTGTGGTAGCAAGATCTGGAGATAATAAAGCATGCTGTGAAATTTGAAAGACAAGACTGTGGTGTATTATGCACTTGTAAGTTGTTGACAGAAGTTGGAATTCTTTGCTCTCATAGCATAAGAATACTAGACATCAATTGTGTGAATAGACTTGCTGATCGTTATGTTCTCCGAAGATGGCGAAAGGATTTGTCACTTCTGAAGAAGCAATATCATCAAAGTTCAAGCTTCATGACGGACGGGCATGAATCATTGTCACAAACAGCATGGACAACGATGATGGGTAAACGGTTTCAGATTCTTCTAATGGCTAGTGAGTCAAATAAGGACGCAAGGAACTTTTGTGAAAATGCTTGGAAGGAATTGAAACAAAAAATTGATTCAGAAGTTGGAAAGACACATCTGCTTGAGATCAGTGCAATCATCAACATCCAACCAATATAATACAAAACCCCGAAGGATCCAAAACAAAGGGGCGAAAGAGTCAAAGATTAAAAAGCACTATAGAAAAGAAAAGAAAAGCAAAGAAAGGTAGAAGCCATAATTCTATAAGAGAATTTCTTCAGAAGAAAGATTGTGTCCAAGCAATGATGAATGTCGATGAAGATGCGCAAGCGTCAGGTATATCATTTGTGCATCCTATCGATGGTGGAGGGACACTTTCAAGAATTTTGCCAGATTTGGAGCGCAACAATGATGTTGCATGATTTCTCATTCTTAAATACAAATTAGTTATACTTAGAATAATGTGAACATAGCTTATACAATTGTAAAGATTGAGAAAATTTAAACTCAATACATATAAATGTTCATTTAAGGTTGAAGGTACATGAATGATTGGAAAATAAACTTTATATTGTCCTATAGAAACACAAAAAAATGGGTGTAATAAATGCATGTTTGAAAAGATATAATGTAATGCTATTCACTGCAAAGTAGTCTAAATAATATTAAAAACTACTTAATTTCAAGAAAAGTGGTACACCGCAACAAAATCTTACCACTAAACTATACAATAGTTCGTAAAAGTGAATGCCACTATTTATTATTACACTCTGGTAATGAATGTATTTTTAGTTAAATTAATCATATTAAGGTCGCCCAAAAATTTAATTTTCTATAGCATAAAAGGTTGTGGCGCTAAAAAACACTTGTACAGTAATTTGTACAAATATGTACATACAAACATAAACACATGTACAAGAAACTAATAAAAGATGTACATATAAAGCCGCTACCATAAACCCTAAAAAACTGTCGAGTCAGTGAGGACATTATAAAGTATAGAATAAATTCCAAATAGATTACCTTACCCCCAAAACACCCAAACCCCACCCTAGGAAAGCTAAAACGTCGAAGGCATTTTTAGGGTTTGCAGTAGGCGGGATTAGGGTATAAAGTATAGAATAAATTCCAAATAGATTACCCTACCCCCCAAAACACCTAACCCCACCCTAGGAAAGCTAAAATGTCGAAGACATTTTTAGGGTTTGCAGTAGGCGGGATTAGGGTCTAACGACCCTAAACCCACTACCACAAACCCTAAAAAACTGTCGAGTCAGTGAGGACAATATAAAGTATTGAATAAATTCCAAATAGATTACCCTACCCCCCAAAACACCCAAACCCCACCCTAGGAAAGTTAAAACGTCGAAGGCACTTTAGGGTTTGTAATGACGGGTTTACATAGGTTAAAATAGTTGTGGTGTAGAAATGTACAAATAATCATTAAAATATGTACACCTTTACATTAAAACATGTACATATACGAGAGAAAAGTTGTACAAAAATTTATAAATAAAAAACACCCTAAAACCCATAGATCGCATAGAAATGAGTAAACGTTGAGGATTTGTTAGAGTAGAAGCAGCTGAGGGGTTGTAGTCATTTAACATAGAAGTAAACTTGTACAAATGGACATACAAAAATGTACGAATTATCAGTGAAACATGGACACCCTTACATTCAAACATGTACACCCTCACTTTTGAACATGTACACCCTCACTTTTGAACATGTACATCTGCACATTGGAACATGTACATCTGCACATTGGAACATGTACATCTGCACATTGGAACATGTACATCCTCACACTTGGATATGTACAATTACACTTTTAAACATGTACATCTTTACATTTAAACATGTACGCAGAAACACAGCAGTACAACTACCAAATCCACTATGACCAAAAGCAACCATACTCCACCACAAAGAATGTTGCCAGAAAACAGTTGCAGCTTCCAAAACTAGTATGCTCAACACCAACAATGCTGCACAAGGCTCTTGCCAAAAAAACTACCTATGCCACTAGCTGCTGTGTCCAACACTAACCAATGTTGTACAAGGCAGCTGCCCAAAAATTGCTACTGCTACAGAAACTACTATGCCCAACACTAACGTTGAATATGATATTATAGCAGCTGATAATATAGTACATTAACAGATTTAGGGCACCATCAAATCAAAATGTAGAATCCATACTTGTTCATTAAGTTGTCATAGAAACGACGTTTTACACCCATCATATGTTTAACATCAACATCATGTCATTCACTTAGACTATACTCCCGATTCACTAAATTAAAAAGCATCTGTTTTGTCACTGCTCCACTCAAAAATACATCAGAAACTGCTACACAAAAAACTACCAATCTACTCTCAAAATGGAGCCACCAGCCACTCATTTGCTAAACGAAAGTTTATGTTTAACTGCAGCACACAAGTCATCCCTATGCTTGTTGAGATCATTCAGCACAAGCTTAATCACGTACTTCCTTCGTAGTCTGTTCAATGTGTTTTTCTGCAACAAAAAAGAAAATTTAAAAATGATAAAAGAAAGAAGAAATAATGACAAACTAAGTAAATGAATTTCAACTGAAAAAAATGCATACCCCATCTTTTCCCGATTCAAAACCAGCATTCCAGTTCACACCATTCCCACCATAAGTCTCCATGTGCCTCAAAACATACACACCACTGTCAACATGGTGTTTATTACTCCTCCATAAAATAGGCAGCACGTGAACATTGAGGTCAAATGAACTTTTCTTGTGTATTTGATATGAATCCAACATCTTAAAAAAAATTTCAACCTTCAAAGTTTTTAAAAACACAAATCAGTAAGATACACACAAAGAAGATACATAAAACAAAACAGAAAAAATGAAAAGAAAACAAATGAGGAAAACAGTGCAGAAACTTACCAGAAGCTGAACATCTTTAGCATAGTCAAATGGTACATCAGCCTTCAAATCTCTGTTGTCTAGTACTTCAATTTTATAATTTTTGAAATTGACAACAACTAAGAACTGATGGTATTCATAACAGAAAGGAAACAAAAACATCTCAACTTTTTTCAACTGCAGATGCTGTTTTCTGTTTTCATATCTTGAAATTTCTTTGCCCATTTCGAGACACACATTAAAAACTCTTGTATGTTCATCAGCAACACTTTGATCAGAACATACTCTCTGGATGAAAATAAAAACAAGCAAATATATAAAACTTCATACAGGAACTTTAACTTTTACTTTGAAGATAAAATCAGATATACAGTTATGAAGAAAGACATGTACACTCAGATGTCTAAAAATGTACAGTATAAGTAATGTAAATGTACAAATTAAAATGCTGCAAACAATAAAACTGCAAATATAAAAGGGAATAAAATGAGACTTACATAAACATTAGAAGAGATATAAATCTATCCAGTCCACCAACTCTTAAATTACCCTCGGAATTGAGAATGTGTGCAACTCCATCAATCACAGAACTGGGCACAACACGGCTAGGTAGCAATCTCCTAAAATCTTCATGATTTATGGAAGTGAACCCATCAGCATAAAAACATTTCCTATAAAAACTTTTTAGTTAGACAAACAAAAGATGAAAAATATATAAATAAAAAGTTAAGGAAACTAGATGATAAAGGAGAAAAGACCGTACGATGCATCTCCGTCTTCATCAAGTACAAAGTTGATGACAGCATTCTCAAAGGCTGAAAATTTCATTTTCAAATCCACGGACATCATATGGTAAGGCGACTTCAAAAGTGCAGAGGGTTTCCTTGTTCTAGTGGATACCCTAGAAGGTTTTTTGGGTGTAACAACCTTTACTTTTGCTTTTTTTTGTGCAACAGAAGTAGAAGCAGGTTGTTTTTTTGATCTTTTAGAGGCTCTAGTGGAAGGAACATCTTTAGGGGGATCCTCAACTACTGCAGTCCTCCTCCCCATAGAATCAGCCTTATTCTTACTTCTGATTTCAACCTCAGGATCAAGCTCTGCAGCTTTCCTTTTGATCCTATCCCCTACCACAGTTTCCTCATTCTGCTCTACTTCAACTTGACCCTCTGTTTCATCATTCGACACTAATTCAATTTCAGCATCTGTTTCCTCATATTGCTCTACATCAGTTTCACCCTCTGTTTCAACATTCTGCTCAAAAACAATTTCAGCCTCTGTTTCTACAGTCTGCTCTACTGTAAGTCTAGCATCTGTTACGTCATCATTGACATCCAGTCTAGTTTGTACATCATCATCAATGTCATCCTCTTCATTCTCCTCCCCATTCAAAATGACATTATCATCCATCATACTATCGTTGACATCTAAAGATCTAACCAACAGATTAAGATTAATGTCATCCTCTTGATTATCCTCCTCTACCAAAGTTTTATTCACACCCATCCTAGTATCCTCACGCTCCGAGGTACTCAACAATGGATCATTTTGAAAAGAAGGAATGTTGTTTTCAGAGCGACTTTTTTCAAATGAATAATAGGTGTCATCTAGCTTTTGAAAGATTGGAAAATTAATGAATTGTTTAAGAGAGAATGACCAGAATCTAAGCCATGTGGAGTTTCTGAATCGGCGCTAGTAGTTTGCAAAATAGCAAACAGCTCAAAAGACTTGGAGATGACAGATTTTACCACATCCAGGTGACCAGCAGATGTGTGCAGTGAAGAGAAACGATAGAATAGTTCACAAGTTTGGTTGGATATGAGATGAATCTCATCAGCAACATCCTTGCATAACAATACAAAGAAATAAATAAAAGTTATAAAAAAGAACAATAAAACCGGAGAATGAAAATATATGGTACAAAATAGATAAAAATATGTACCATTTTCTTGCTACTTCTAGTGTCAACTCCCTTGTTCAGATTTGTAACATCCTCCTCTGGGACATTACTAGGGAAAAGTGGGATTGAACTAAACTCGAGAGAAGGGGCAGAAAATTTAGGTTTCTTGGCACCACAACCAAAGCCACCACCTTCCATCTCTAATGCTATTCTACGTTTGTAAGATTCTTGATCCCAACCCATGATAATAGGGAAAGACCTTTCAACAGTACTCATCCCAACACAAAACATATCTAGGTAGAGAAGATTTAGTAGCAACAAAGGACCATTAAACCTCTTACTACCAGACTCAGACTATTTCCACATCTTGACTGAATCACATAACTTCAGCAAGGTATATTGACACCAATCATAATTTTTGATGTCATCAACTTTTATAAGAGAATGTAGGACTTTCCACTTGCACTGTCCAAGATGTCCACAAGATATCACAGTCGAAATAACAAAACAGACAAAATTTCTTTTGAACTCATCACCACTAAGATCCCTTAATTTAGTAGCCATCACCTTCAGCCTAGGCGCTGCTACCTCATCCTTAAGAGAGAAAGACCGCCTCCATTTACGAACAAAAGATTTAAACTTAGCAGAACAATCTGCGAAACCCCGCTCTACCACTGTTTTCGGACCACGCAGGAGCCCAAGAGAACAATACACTTCATGTGCTATGATTTTTAAAGTTTTTTTATCACCCACTTTTAACTCAAGCCCAGGCCAATCAAAATGATCAACAAGCCAATAGCCTAAACTCATATTCAGTCGATAGATTTTCAGATGCAAAATAGAACCAAAACCAACTTGTTGAACAGCTTTAATTTGTTCAGGGGACAACACCTCTATGAGATTTGTCAAATTAAGCATTGACATATGAGTCTGAAGATGATTTTTTTTTTGTAGAAGCTAGATCATTATCACCACTGCATAGAAAATTAATTTCAAATAAGAATGCATACAAACTATAAAAACTCATAAATAAGAGATGAAGCACAAAATTAGAGTATAGGGCAGCACTAGGTCAAAACAAGCAACCGAAACATACACACATACAGAAAAAAGAGCTTAATCAACTAATGTTCAGTAAAGTTTCTACTCCACATTATTTTACATTCATGCCAGTGCTATCTATCCTGGACAAATTCAATTTTCTAGGTTGTGGTAGCGTTGTCTGTTAGGATGGGTTAATTTGCTTCAAGTGAAGCCTAATAAGCAGTGAAACAAAATGCATGCTAGAAAACCTAATAATCACAGACACAATATAAGGTGCTAATGGAATGTATCATTGCCGCTTAAGTTGGTAATCAATGGAATAAGAGAATGTATAAACACGCAAAACCCTAAATCAAGCAAAAAACAGAAAAAAATGTATAAACACGCAAAACAGAAAAATCACGAAAATAGACTTACCACGGTTGAATATCTGGATCTGGATCAGCTTGTGCTTGGTTATTGACATTCGCCATTGATTGTTGCTTAGACGGAAGCGGTGAAGAATGATGTAGCCAGAAAGAAGAGACCGAGGAGAAGAACGCGGAAGAAGAAATAGGAATAGAGAGAAAGACGAGACGGAGGAGACTCGGGTGAAGGGAGAAGAAAGACAGAATGAAGAATTGGAGAACGACTGGGGGACGATGATTTGTAGGCGGAAAGAAGAGACGAAGAACGCGGAAGAAGAAAGACAAATAGAGAGAAAGAGAAGACTCGGGTGAATGAAGAGAGAGACTGAGACGACTAAGTCAGGATACAAAAAAATATAACGTTAAATGACATATATACCCTTGACTGTAGCCAGGATGGCTACAGTGACCTGCAGGCAAGAAATACTGATTGTCTTCTTTCTGATGGTGTGTGTTGACTGCTGTCGTGCTGATGGTGTGCTACTGGTGCAGTGCTGAATTGTTGATGGTGTGTTGCTGTTAGGGGTGAGATTCAGTTCGGATATTTTGAATTTATCCAAAAACTGAATTAATCAATTTTATTTTTTAGATTTTTAACCGAATTCTCTAATTGAATTGAAAATTTCGGTTAACCGAATTATCCTAATTATAATTTGGTTTTGACTTTGTCTAATTCAGTTAACCGAATTATCCAAAATTTACTTACAAAAGAATATTCTATTTTCTAATTCTTGTCTTTAGTGACAAATAGTCAAACACAAACCCTAAATTTTGATAAATTGAAATCCAAACTAGCTAAAATTTGGATTTCAGTTTGGATTTCGGATTTCACTTTACAAAAAATTTGAATTTCGGATAATTTGGATAATGGTTAATTCGGTTTTGGTCTTAATTTGGACAATTCGATTTTTAACCTAATTAACCGAAATCTAATTTATTTTTTACAATTTGGATTTCGGATTATTGGAGATTGACGTATCACTAATATATTTTGTATATTAGTTTAGTTAGTATTCGGTTAGTTAGTATCTTAGATAATAAAGGAGAATATATTTGTAACAAACTAAATATCCTCATTCTCTCTCATTATCTTATCTTTACAACTTACATTCATTAGTATAAGTAGATGGACTATTAGGGTTGTATACGCACGGTTCAGAAAGAATGCAGTTTTACATCTTCTAGAGCACAGGAGAATTAATTTTCTTGTTTATCATCTATGGCAGACGATCCTAACAAGGCAAAGGAGCCGGTGGTTTCTTCTTCAACCGGCACCGCCATTGATGTCAATGATCCCATCTTCGTTCATGCTGCAGAGAATCCGAGCTTGGTTCTTGTTCCAAAGTTCAATGGGACGGGATTTCTCGGGTGGAGGTTCGACATGGTTACGGCCCTGAAAACAAAGAATAAGTATGGTTTTGTTCTTGTCAAAATAAAGAAGCCAACAGAAGAAGCGGTAGTCCGATACACATCTTGGGAGAGAGCTACCTCAATAGTGGTTTCCTGGATCAAGAACAGTCTTGGTAGCAATGTTCTTAATACTGTCAGATTTTTCGATGACCCGAAGGAACTTTGGGATTCTCTTGCTACGCGGTATGAACACAGCAACTTGGCGGTAATTCATGGACTGAAAAGAGACCTGGGAGAAATTAAACAGGGAGAGGAGTCAGTAGCCGATTATTTCAATAGATTGAAGAAGGTCTGGGGCGAATTGGAGCAAGCCAAACCACCCCAGAAGTGCACTTGCAACAGTTGTAGTTGCGGCATCAATAAAGCCATCTCAAAAGCAACAGAAGAGGATAAATTAGTGCATTTCTTACTGGGCTTGAACAAGAACTATCTCTCAATATGTGGACAGATACTAGCAATGCAAAGCATTCCCAGTTTGGAAAAAGCTTTTTCCTTGGTGGTTCAGGAAGAAGAACAGCGAGGCGCAAAGAATTCAAAGGATGATAGCTCCATGTCGTTTTACACCCAAAAGCAAACACAGACGGAGAATACGAGAAACCCTAGCGGAAACCCTAATGCGAATAAAACAGAGATTGACAGAAAGAGGCTTACCTGTTCTTACTGCAAGAAAATCGGGCATACCTCCGAGATTTGCTACCAAAGACAGCGGTGCGGGCATTGTAAAAAGGCAGGACACACAGATAGTGAATGCGTTCACCTTCATGGGAGAGATGTAGTTCTCGCACGGAGAAGAAAAGGATACGCACATAGCGCACAAACAGAAGAGCAATCAGACCAGAAAAACAGTGAAGAAGGTTTCACTTCGAAGCAAATCCAGCAGATTACAGAGCTCATTCGAGCTGCGAACATGGGTTCGAGAACAGAAGAACCGTGTTATAGCAATTTCTCAGGTAACGAGTTAAATTCCACTGAAATTTGTCTTACCAGTTCGCATAATTTGTTGAAGGATAGATGGATTCTCGATTCGGGTTCCACAGATCATATAACCGGTAATAAAACTTGTTTTACAAACCTGAGCAAATTGCGAGCAGAAAAGTTGATAGTTCTGCCTGATGGAAGAACGCGGTGGGTAGAAATGATTGGCGATGTAGGTTTTGCCAGTAATCTGCGACTCACTGGGGTTCTATATGTTCCAGAATTTCATTTTAGTTTGATTTCAGTAAGGAAACTGGCTACTAATTGTAATGCTTCTGTGAAATTTTGCTCTACCGATTGCTATCTTCAGGACCTTACGACAGGGGAGAGTAGAAGGTTCGGGACGCTGCGGGCTGGATTGTATGTTTTGGACTCGCTTGGATTGGGCTGTGCAAGCTTGGACCGTGGGAGCTCCTCCATTGACATGGACCGTCTGAGGTTGGGCCGCGAGTGTACACTGGCCGCAGCGTTGGATCACAGCGTCTCGATCAGGACTGAAACGGATAGTGGGCCGCTACCCGTCTGTAATAGTAGTAGTCGTTTTGATGACAGTTCTTTTATTAGTTCGAAAGCAAGAGGATTACATATTAAACTTGGACATGTACCTCTTAAAAAGCTTGTTATGATGGGGTTAATAAAGCAAACAAATTTTCATTTTGGTTACGCTTGTGATGTTTGTTATAAGAGCAGGGCTCAAAGATTGCCATTTAATCATTCTTGCATCAAGACGAAGAAAGCATTTGAAATGATCCACATAGATGTTTGGGGCCCTTTCAAGGTTGATACTCATAATGGTTACAAATACTTTATCTGCTTTGTTGATGATTTTACCAGGACCACGTGGGTACAACTTTTAAGGGATAAAAGTACAGCCTGGGACACTGTTGTTCAGTTTGTTAATATGGTTGAGCGCCAGTTTGAGGCTAATATCAAGGTTGTCCGATCGGATAATGCCAAAGAACTTGGTAGTTCTAATGAAGGGAAAATTTATTTTTCTCACAGAGGTATTGTTCATCAGACTACATGCGCATATACGCCCCAACAGAATGCGGTTGTAGAAAGGAAGCATCGATATCTCTTGGAAATTGCCAGAGCCTTATTTTTTCCTCTGGCTTACTGGGGAGAATGCATCCTGCATGCTACTTATTTGATTAACAGGCTTCCTACCAAGGCATTGGAGGGAAGAACACAGTTTGAAGTTTAGTATGGCAACAAGGTAAATTATGATACTATCCAACCTTTTGGGTGTTTATGCTACAAAACTTTTGTCACTCATAAAGAAGGAAAGTTTGCACCGAGAGGTCAAGCGTGTGTTTACCTTGGGGAAGACCCCAGGAAGAAAGGACACAAGGTTTTAAGCATTGCCACGCGTGAAGTGGAAGTCTTTAGGGATGTCAAGTCTCATTCAGACGTGTTTCCCTACACTGGAGATATTAAGGGGTGTGACATTTCGATTTCACATCCTCCAGGTTCTCCTGACAATACACAGATGTTTTTTTATGATGAAGATAACACGCCTATTGTTACCACCTCAGACTCACCACCGTCTTGCGTTAATGATGACCAGATTCCACAGGTTCGCCGTTCTAGTCGGACACGACATCAGCCTGGCTATTTAGATGATTACATTTGTAATTCGGCCTTCCAAGAGGTTTTGGATGCCCGAGTTTACAAATATGGTGGTAGTGGTGACAATCTGCTTTCAGGGTATGACAGTCTTACAGATATTAAACCTGGTACTAGCATGGCGTTATCTTCTACTGTTTGCCCTGACTCCGTGAAGACATTTGATATGCGAGAGCCACATTCTTATGCAGAAGCTTCTAAATTTGTTCATTAGAGAGAGGCTATGCAAGCAGAATTACAAGCCCTCTAACAGAATGATACTTGGAATGTGGTCACTTTACCACGCGGCAAGAAGGTGATAGGCTGTAAATGGGTCTACAAGGTAAAACTTAAATCTGACGGGTCTTTGGAGAGATACAAAGCACGATTAGTGGATAAAGGGTTCCCTCAGCGACATGGTCTTGACTACACAGAAACTTTTTCACCGGTGGTTAAACTGACAACAATTCGAGCTCTGATTGTCACAGCTTTTCATAAGGGATGGATCATCAATCAGCTTGACGTTAATAATGCTTTCTTACATGGTGATTTGGATGAAGAGGTCTACATGTGACTTCCTCATGGTTTAGATGTTGTCGGGGCTGCAAACAAGGCTTGTCTACTAAAGAAGTCCTTATATGGTCTTAAGCAAGCCTCACGACAGTGGTTTTCTAAACTAGCAGGTTTTCTCAAAACCTTACATTTTACACAGTCTAAGAATGATTATTCCTTGTTTTTTAAGGATACGGATAGTGGAAGGATTTTTCTTGTTGTTTATGTTGATGACATTCTGATCGTTGACACAAATCAGAGAGACCTGGATAACATCAAACAAGCTTTGGATCTTAATTTTAAGATCAAGGATTTGGGGTCTTTGCATTATTTTTTAGGAATAGAGTTTGTTCCTGCACATGGTGGTTATGTTCTGTCACAACGCAAGTTTTGCTTGGATCTAATTGAAGAGTATGGGTGTCAAGACAGGAGAGCAGTTCAAGGTCCTATGGTTGTAGGGAAGCATCTATTATCCACTGAAGGTGAAGTCTTGCATGATCCAATAACTTATAGGCATTTGGTTGGCAAGCTCAATTATCTGTCCAACACTCGACCTGATATTAGCTATACAGTTCAAAATCTGAGCCAGTTTATGCAACACCCTACAGATGTTCATATGGAGGCAGCGTTACATGCCCTTTGCTACATCAAAGGTACTATTAATTATGGGCTACTACTTGCAGATAGACAGTGTTCACAGTTGCAATTGCTCGCTTATTGTGATTCAGATTGGGCAGCTTGTCCTAACACTAGGAAGTCAGTTTCTGGTTATTATATTTTCCTGGGAGATAGTCCGATATCCTAGAAGAAGAAGAAGCAAGGATCCGTATCACTTTCGAGTGCAGAGGCAGAATATCGGTCCCTCAGACGCGTCACAGCCTAGTTGACTTGGCTTTCACGTCTAATCTATGAGCTTGGGGTTGATGGTATAGCACCGATTCCAGTCAAATGTGACAACCAGTCAGCTATCCACATTGCCCGCAATCGTGTTTTTCATGAAAGGACTAAACACATTGAGATCGACTGTCATTTTGTTCGCGAGAAGATTCAGCAAGGATTGGTAGACGTTGTGTATACTCACACAACTGAGCATCTTGCAGACATGTTAACAAAGATACTCCCTGGCACACGGTACGAAGAACAAATTCAGCGCATGGGCATGTCAAAAGGTACTGATATCAAGCCTAGGTAATTGAATTTACCTATGGCTTGCGGGGGGTATTGGAGATTGACGTATCACTAATATATTTTGTATATTAGTTTAGTTAGTATTTGGTTAGTTAGTATCTTAGATAATAAAGGAGAATATATTTGTAACAAACTAAATATCCTCATTCTCTCTCATTATCTTATCTTACAACTTACATTCATTAGTATAAGTAGATGGACTATTAGGGTAGTATACGCACGGTTTTACATACAGAAAGATTACAGTTTTACATCTTCTTCATTATACAAATAGTCAATCCAAACACACTAAATATGCTATTATCAGTTTCTAATACGGATAACCAAATTATCCAAATGATCACCCCTAGTTGCTGCTGCGGTGCTGAATTGTTGATGGTGTGCCGGTGGTGGTGTGTTGGCTGCTGGTGTGTTGTTGGTCTAGTTTGGTTCTGTTAGACTTAATTTTAGTTAGACTTGATTTTTGATGGTTGATGCTTGTTTACTACTATAGTAAATGATTATATATTTATATATGTTCCTGGTTGATAAGCCGTAGACTTATCATATTTTATGTACCATATTTAGGATTATATTTATCTAAATAAGGTTGAGTAGTTAATAATTATGTTATATTATGTATTAAAGTGTATTATTTGTTCAGTCTTATGTTTTTATATGTTTTCATGCAAGGGAACACCTTTGACCAAAATGTCGGACATAAGGCCAGTTAACTCCTTCACGGCACAAGCGTGGAGCAGAGAAAGGTGCTATGCCGAGTATGTTGCCGGGTACATCCTAGTCGGCACAAGTAAAAAGTTGCCTCAGTTCACCAGAAGTTAGCAGTACATGAAGAGGTTCCTTTTGATGAAGAGGTGCCTTTTGATGAAGAGGTGTCTTTTGATGAAGAGGTGTCTCTTGGCAAAAAGGTGTCTCTTGGCAAAAAGGTGTCTCATGGTGAAAAGGTATCTCATGGTGAAAAGGTGTCTCATGGTGAAAAGGTGTCTTATGGTGAAGAGGTGCCTTTTAGTTGGAAAGATGTCTTTTGGATGAGAAGACACTATGGAAAGACATCATTTGGTGATGTGTCTTTCCATACCAATACAATTAGGGTAAAAGGTATCTTTTTGCTAAAGACATGTCTTGAAGGTGTATATTTATGGAAAGACATCATTTAAGATATGTCTTTCCATATAATCACTTCCAACACCTATAAATACCCTACTCATGTGGTCATTTGAGGACACACTTCAACATACCAAATCCACTCCATTCACTCCTATATTTCCGCCTCACTCCATTGTTGGTGTCCAAAGAAGTCTACGGATCCATCCACGCAAGAGAAGAAGAAGACCTTGTCGGGTTAAGGCTATTAACATCTCCTTCTCCCTCTTTGTATTCTCTTCTTGTAGTTGTGTGGATGGTGATGTAGAATTCTTTGTTAGGTTTTTTGTTAGGGATGGATTTCCTTGTAAAACTCTTATGATCATATATGGAATTTACGAGTTTCTTAACGGAGGTTTCTAGTCTTCATACAAGTTGAATGAGTTAGCCACTTATTCTCTTATCTCTAAGTCCTATTTAAGGCTTTCAAAGCAAGAGTAAGATAGATTAGGATCTCGGTAATCTTTAATATTGTTGTTCTGAAAAGGGGCAACAAATGCTAAGATTTTGGATTAATCTCTAAGTTCCCTATTATTCTGGTTGTATTCGCGGCATTGGCTATGCACGATGCAAGTATGGATATTGAGTTCCTTTATTCAGAACTGATTCTGGAAGTGGTATTTACGGAATGTACGATGCCGGATGTCGTGCCAGATGGAAGTTGTCCGGCACATTCAAGGCCTTGACTATGCCGGGTATCCAAGGTCCGGCATGTCACCCGGCATATGCATTTTGCGAGACACAAATCCTCTTTGAGACTTGCCACCCTTGATTATTGGTCATATGATACTTTTGCAATGATATCTTCCCAAATCAAAGTTAGTTTATTTAATTAGTCATTTAGTTTAGAATCACATTTACTTTTCCCCCTTTGTCTTAGAGTAAGTTATTACCGGATTAGGACTAGGTTTCTATAAGTCCCTTGGGTTCGATACTCTCGGTCGTAATATATTTACAATATACTCCGACCGGATTTTATTTGCTACCCGTAGTAGAGTTGCAGGTTTAGTTATTTATTTTATTCATTTTGTATATAGTTTTTCCTACAATTTTCCGTTTAGCAAATTGGCGCCGTTGCCAGGGACTTGGAATTAGTCCAAATCCTAAATTCGGTAAAACGCCCTATTCTTATTCTTTATTATTTATTCTTCATTCTTTGTTTCTTTTGATTTGATTCATTTTTTTAATTTTTGAATATGTTGGGTGCTCGGCCAGATAAGTCATACCCGGCACATTCAACATTTCTTGTTTTTTAACTTTTTTTTATTCGTTGTTGGTTTCATAGGTTGATCATGCCGTGTATAATGCCGGGTCTCCTATATCGGGCATCTTGGAGGAAGTCCTACGCCGGTTAGGATTTACCCGACACACAACCTGGCACATACAACCTTAAACTGTTATTTTGTATTCTCTCTTCAAATTTAGAGTTGTTTGTAAATATTCCTTCCTATTTTCACTCTTCTTTTATTTTTACCTTCTCTTTCCGTTTAATTTATTTCTCTTTTTTTTCGAGTTTGAAATCGCCGGGCGTAACGCCGGGTAAAATCAACCCGCAATCTTGAAGGAAGTCCAATGCCGGGCTTCGAACACCCTGCACCACGTCCGGCATACGCAACTCGACTTGTTTCCGAACATCAAAGTCCGGACACAAGTTCGGACATCTTCGCTTTCCAGTTTTTCCAACTCCAACTTGTGTCCGAACGTCAATGTCCGGACACAAGTTCGGATAAATGGTTTTACGTAGTTTAATTTTCTTCGGCTTGTGTCCGAGCTTCAGATGTCTGGACACAAGTTCGGACAGACACTAATTTGCACTTTTAGGACTCGTTTGAAGTCCGTTTTTGATTTTGTTTGCGCCATTAGATTCGTATTTTCATAAGCTATATTTTGAGGTAAAATCCAGGGTGTTACAATAACTGTATACCTTGGAAAGACAAAAACATCTACTTCAAAAAAATCCAGATGTTACAATAAACGTGTCATGAAAAAAACAAGACGGATAATTCAAAACAGTGCAAGTATTAGTTATGATGAAGGTGCGGTGTATATAGTCGTACGCTTTAATTTTTGTCTTTTTGTTAACAAGGCTTTAAAGTTTCTTTAATATCTTCATCATATTAAACTATGGATTTAAAATGGTATGAGAAAATTAAGATAACGGGAACGAGAATAAAATATCTACTACTGTATCAATTTGACATTTTCTTCCATCAGGTTAGGGTTACCAAAAAATTCAGAAACCGTCGTATCCGACTAAAATTGAAGTGAATCGTGTCTGTTTTCAGATTAATCGTATTGATTCTTACGGAATGGTTAATCAAACTGTGTAAATTGGTCTGTTTCGCTTTCAGTAATAATATTGAATTTTCCAAAACGGTTAACCGCTTGGTTAACCGTGGTTAACCGATTATATAAAAAATGAAAAACATCAAATATTAATGTATAGTACTACCACCTATTTTTAATATAAGTCGTTTTGGAGATGAATCTGAATTATTTTTGTCACATATGTTTGATTTATCATACATAATTTTAGTATATGATCAATGTTATACTATAATATTAATGGTATATGTCCCATCAATAAAAAATATATAATTATAAAGTTACTCGTAAAAACTAAATCAAACTAAAAATTAACCGCTCAAAATAGAATAATAATGAAATTGTTAGAAATGAGAGAACAGAGAAAGAAAGAGCAGTAATATAGGTTTTGATTCACCACACAACTGAGTACAATGGTCTCTATTTATAGAGAGAAAGGGATAACCTAAAAGGGGTAATATGGACATTCACTATATATATATATATAACACTCTCCCTTGAATGTCCGATATTGATTGCCTCGTTAAAAACCTTGCTTGGAAAAACCCAGTGGGATAAAAACCAAGACTAAGGAAAAAAGAGTGCAATCATAAGTTCTCCCCCTGAATTAAACGTCACTTCAGATCTCTAAATCTACATAGCCCAATCTTGCGGATTAACTTTTCGAAAGTTGAAGTTGGAAGTGACTTGGTGAATATATCTGCCAAATTCTCGCTTGAACGGATTTGTTGTATATCAATTTCTCCATTCTTCTGAAGCTCATGGGTGTAGAAAAACTTGGGAGATATGTGCTTCGTTCTATCTCCTTTGATATACCCATCTCTCATCTGGGCTATACAGGCAGCATTGTCTTCATATAATGTCGTGGGAATTTTCTGATCAAAAGGTAGGCCACACTTCTCTTGTACATGTTGGATCATGGACCTCAACCAAACACATTCTCGACTGGCTTCGTGTATCGCTAGAATTTCTGCATGATTAGAGGAGGTGGCGACACTTGTTTGCTTTATAGACTTCCATGATATGGCCGTACCTCCGTGAGTAAATACATAACCTGTTTGTGACCTTGCATTGTGAGGATCAGATAGGTAGCCAGCATCGGCATAACCTACTAGACCAGACTTAGGTGTCTTTGGAAAGAACAACCCCATATCCATTGTACCTCGAAGATAACGGAGTACATGCTTAACACCATTCCAATGCCTTTTTGTAGGAGCAGAGCTATATCTTGCTAATAGATTTATAGAGAATGCTATATCAGGTCGAGTATAACTCGCCAAATACGTCAATGCTCCAATAGCACTTAGATATGGGACTTCAGGACCAAGTAAGTCTTCGTCACTTTCACGCGGTCTAAATGGGTCATTGTTTACATCTAGGGACCTAACAACCATTGGGGAGCTCAACGGATGAGCATGATCCATATAAAATCTTTTCAACACCTTTGTAATATATTGAGTCTGGTGTAGGAATACCCCACTTGGTGAATGCTCGAGTTGCAGTCCTAGGCAGAATTTTGTCTTACCAAGATCTTTCATTTCAAATTCTGACTTTAAACATTCAACAGCTTGTTGAAGTTCTGCAGATGTTCCAATTATGTTGAGGTCATCAACATAGACTACAATTATGACAATCCCAGGTCCACTTTTCCTTATGAATATACAGGGACAAATCGAGTCATTCTTATAGCCTTTCTTAAGCAAGAAGTCGCTAAGGCGATTATACCACATACGGCCCGACTGCTTTAGTCCATAGAGGGATTTATTCAATTTAATAGAGAACTTTTCTCTAGAGCTTGATTTAAATGTTTCGGGCAATTTAAATCCCTCTGGTAGCCTCATATAAAGTCACTATCAAGCGATCCATATAGATAGGCTGTAACCACATCCATTAAACAAAACTCAAGATTTTCTTGGACTGCCAAACTAATCAAGTATCTAAAACTTGTGGCATCCATAACTGGGGAATAAGTTTCTTCATAGTCAATACCAGGTCTTTGACTAAAACCTTGTGCAACTAGACGAGCTTTATATCTCACAATTTCATTTTGCTCGTTTCTTTTTCGCACAAACCCCATTTATAACCAACTGGTTTTATCTTACTGGGTGTATGGACCACTGGTCCAAATCACCTCACGTTTTTGAAGTGAGTTTAATTCTGCTTCAATAGCATCTTTCCATTTTGGCCAATCATTTCTTTGTCTGCATTCTTCAACAGACTTTGGTTCATGATCCTCTTCATTATTCATAACTTGTAGCGCTACATTATATGCAAAAATTTCATCGACGTCAATTTCATGTCGGTTCCATCGAATTCCAGTCATGACATAGTTGATCGAGATCTCTTCATTATCAATATTTGTTTCAGGTACCTGATTTTTCTGCATTTCTGCAACTGTCATGTCTACAGACTCTTCAAGAGTCTCACCCTTTTCACTTAGACCATCTTTAATGCATCCCTTTTTTTCGAGGGTTTTTATCTTTGGAACCGACTGGTCTACCACTTTATACGTGTGTTAGACTCATTTGCAACCTGTCCTCCATGGACATCAATTTTAGCGGGAGCATTTTTAGCTGGCACATACGACTGTGTCACCTGATTTAGGTCAGTAAATGCATCAGGCAATTGGTTTGCCAGCTTTTGGAGATTAATAATATGTTGAACATCTTGTTCACATTGCTTAGTGCGAGGATCGTAATGTAGTAATGATGGTTCGTTCCATGTAATCTCCTTTACCAATTGCTTATTTTCTCCCCTAATGATGGGAAATGTGACTCATCAAAATGACAGTCAGCAAATCGAGCTGTAAACAAGTCCCCAGTTGTTGGCTCGAGATATCTAATAATTGAGGCAGATTCAAGCCCAACATATATTCCCATTCTTCTTTGAGGCCCCATTTTGGTTCTTTGCGGTGGAGGTATAGGAACATATACCGCACAACCGAAAATCCTCAGGTGAGAGATATTGGGTTCTTGACCCGTAACCATTTGTAATGGTGACAACTTATTAAAGCTTGTTGGCCTGATGCGAATCAAGGTAGCTGCATGTAATATAGCATGTCCCCAAGCAGATACTGGGAGTTTTGATCTCATTAGTAACGGTCTTGCAATTAACTGCAGACGTTTGATCAAAGATTCTGCCAAACCATTTTGGGTATGCACATGAGCTACTGGATGTTCAATGGTTATTCCAATGGACATGCAATAGTCATTGAAGGCCTTGGAGGTAAATTCACCAGCATTATCCATGCGTATGGATTTGATTTGATTATCAGGAAAATTGGCTCGCAATCGAATCAGCTGAGCCAATAATCTTGCAAATGCCATATTACGGGTTGATAATAAGCTAACATGTGACCATCTGGTTGATGCATCTATCAAAACCAGAAAATATCTAAATGGTCCACATGGTGGATGGATAGGTCCACATATATCACCCTGAATCCTTTCGAGAAAAGCAATCGGCTTTATCTCGAGTTTAACTGGTGATGGCCTTATAATTAGTTTTCCTTGAGAACAAGCAATACACGGAAAACTATTTAGTTGAAGAAACTTTTGTTTTTCAACATATGACCACATGAATTTTCCATAATTCTTCGCATCATGATGAACCGGGATGGCCTAACCGGTCATGCCAAGTTTTGAAATCATCAAAATATTTCAGTTTTTCAACAACATGTATTTCTGTTGTATTAATATACGCAGGGTACAACCCAGAGGAAATAGCAACTAGCTTTTCCAATTTGTCTCTTTCCAGCTATCACTTTTGTGATGCCAATATATTCAACATTTCCATCATTCCCCGTCTCAATGTGATACCCATTCCGGCGTATATCAATGAAACTCAACAGGTTTCTTTGAGACGTGCTGGAAAATTTTGTTCCCTTAGGTAGAACAATGGTTGCTTTTCCAGACCCTTCAACAATACTCGTACTACCTGATATGGTAGTAACCTTTGGCGCATAATTTCTTAAATAAGAAAAGTATTTCTTACTCTTAAGAATTGTGTGCGTTGCAGCACTATCAATAAGACATACGTCTTCACCATCCATCAATGAAATTCTTCAATGGTAATTATTATTACAATCTGTCATAAAAATAAACAAATATTAGGAACGATCCTATAGGTATCGTTTTTATGACATCATTTGAATATCAGAACTGAAAACTTTCCGGCACGGTGCCTTTTTTTTATAAATAATACTAAAATTAAACTTAACAGGCACAATGCCCTATATAGCGATGTAACCATCATAGAGGTCAAAACTTGACATATGAACATACAATTATTATACGATGCCGCTTAATTAGATTTTTTTTTTGAACAACTACTATCATAAATTTTCACTGGTGCTATACCATCATGATTCTTCTTAAAGCATAATACAATGCTCATCTCATACGAAAATAAATATATAAATACGGCTGCATATGAATTAACCAGGTGTTATACCATCTTTTCGATGAGTGATCTACTCAATATCATTTCTTTTTCATATATTATAATGATTTCTGGCGCAATGCCAATATCATATTATATCAAAATTAAAGTTTTCAGGTGTGATACCTTTTATAGCATATCAAAATTAAACTTTCAGGCACAATGCCCTTTACATTTTGGTAATGTTGACCATTCTTAAACACTTTTGTCATAAGATAAACAGATATAGAAACGATTATAAATGTATCGTTTTCAGAACATCGCTTTTATATAGCATCAAAAGCATTGCCTTAATGATTTACAAATTAAAATTTAACAGGCGCAATGCCGTATGTAGTGATATAAGCATTATAAATAATAATAAACAAATAAAATTTGAACCATATATCAAAACAAAATAAATAAATAATGTATAATAAATGGAAATATTAAATAACAATAAGATCGGGCACGATGCCTCACGTGATAAATAAATCTGGCACGATGCCTCACGTGATAAATAAATCTGGCATGATGCCTCACATGATAAATAAATCTGGCACGATGCCTCACGTGATAAATAAATCTGGCACGATGCCTCACGTATATTATATGGCACATGCCTCGTGTGATTTTAATTTCTGGCACAATGCCTCACACGATACATAATAAAATAAACAACGAAATAAATAAACAATGAATAAATAAATGAATGAATAAAAAATAAAGAAACTGAATAAATTAAACACTACAAAATGAATGAAATAATTAACAATAAATAGAATCTGCGCAATGCCTCACGTGATATTTAATATCTGGCATGATGCCTCACGTGAAATTAATTTCGGGCACAATGCCCGACATGATATGTTATCATATCATAATTATATAATAAATAAATACAAAATAATACTCCCTCCGTTCATTAATATCTGTCGTTTTAGGATGTGATTCTTGTTCAAAAATATCTGTCATTCTAGCTTTTTGACACACTTCTTTCCACTTTTACCCCTACTATTCAATATAAAAGTAATTATTATCTAAATGGAAAAGTAAAAAGTAGGGGCACATGCGTCATTGTCCTACTTTTCTTAATAAGTGTGCAAGTTTCTAAAATGACAGTTATTGTTGAATGGAGGGAGTATAATATACAATAAATTGAAAAAAAAATATTAATCAATTCACTCGAATTGATACACAATTCACGCTTCTTTCTCTGATTTTGACGTCACCATCAATCATAGTTTGTTCTAAACTAATCACTCGATCAACGCCGCCATCAACATTAAGAAATCATATTTTGTTCTAAACTAATCACACCCCACAAAACATATCGATCAACACAATATTAATATGAATGTAATTATGATAATGAGATTTTTGTCGGCGAGCACCGATTGATTGTGGAGATTTTGTTTGAATGAAAACAAGAAAATGTGAGGTGTTGAAAACGGAAGGTGTTAGAATTTTGACGATCTGAAAGAGTAGAGAAGGGGATAGTGTTGAACGACAGCAAATTGGATGACATCTCCATATTGAATTCGATCGGTGAGTAGATGGAGGCGATTGAATCTTTTGTGTGCGAGATGGAGGCGATCAATAATCAGAGATGATCCAGAGAGTCAATAAAAAAAATTTAGAAAGGCGGCACATTCTTTTTGAGACTGAAGGAAGTGGTGAGTAGATGTTTGACAATTTTACCTGTTGATCGGAATGATTTTGAGCGTGCTGATAACGTGTTAGAAATAGGAGAACAGAGAAAGAAAGAGCAGTAATATAGGTTTTGATTCACCACACAACTGAGTACAATGGTCTCTATTTATAGAGAGAAAATGATAACCTAAAAGGGATAATATGGACATTCACTATATATATATATATAACAGAAATGTAATAGAAGTGAATTTTTAAAAACTGAATAACTTTCGGTTAACCAAATAAACGATTAACCTTCATGGCGTGTTCATTAACACGACATTTTAATAAAAAATAATTAAGCAAGTAACGTAGGTGTACCGTTCTTGGAAGGCGTGTTTAATTTAAAACTGAATTGATTACATCTACTGTTATCGACATCAAAGCATTATTAGTTAACTAATAGAGCAGCAACAAAGTTATGTCATATTCTACTAAAATAAACAAACAATGAAAGTTGAAAAATTGGGTCAGTGCATACTAATTTGACCACAAAAATCACGAGCCAACTTTTGTGACGTTCCTGAAGAAAACAGAGAAGTACTATACTATTAATGGTCTGTTTTTTTATTTACATATCATACCCAATCGAATTCCGCCGACTAATCCATAACCACCAAGGAAGCATAAATAGAAGTTGAGGGCAATATAAACAGGTTTGGGTCTTCTATTATATTTTTTCTAAAAAAAACTTTTTTTTTAGTTTGTATAATTTAATACTCCCTCCGTCCCACCTTGACCGTCCTATTTACTATTTGGACATGTCGTTTGACTTTAATTTTTAAAATATAAGATAAATTAATTTTGAAAATTTAAGTTTTGCATATGATTCCTTACATGATAAACTATATAATACAAAATTTAGTTTTATAAAATTATTTTATCTTATATGTTTAATATTGAGGTGGAAAAATGTGCCAAAAAATAAACATGACACTTATGACGGGACGGAGGTAGTAAATGTAGGTTTCCGCCACCACACACCGCCTCATATGAAACGGTGTCGTTTCTGCAGTATTCTTAGCTATATAAATAAGATAGCATAGCACGTAAATAAACATATATGTTCTTAGTTTCATCTCCTCCTTTCAAGTCATCAATGGCTCCTACTGAGTTGGTGTACAACAACAATAACAATATCGTTGATCAGTACGGTATAAAGCACCGTACACTACGAGTCAATGGAATCAACATGCACATAGCAGAAAAAGGAGGAGATGACTCTCCAATCATCCTCTTCCTCCATGGATTTCCAGAGCTCTGGTACTCATGGCGGCACCAGATCGCAACCTTATCAAATCTCGGCTACCGTACGATTGCGCCCGATATGCGCGGGTACGGTGGCACAGACGCACCAACCGAGTCCTCAGCGTACACTTACTGCCACATCGTAGGTGATTTAGTTGCACTGATTGACGCACTCGGTGTGGAGAAAGTGTTTGTTGCGGCACACGATTGGGGCGCTATGGTAGCTTGGCATTTATGCTTATTTAGACCGGATAAGGTTAAATCTCTTGTAGCACTTAGTGTGCCTTTCCCGGGTTCTTGGATTCCTAATTGTCCAACGGCTGATGGACTAAGAGCTGCGTATGGAGATGATTATTACGTTAGTCGATTTCAGGTTTGTTTATCACTGATTTCTCTAGTTAATTTATGGGTTCTATTTTTTTTTATATAATTTGGACATATAGCCACTTTGATTAAAATAAATCCTGGAGAACCAGGTGGATGAGTTTGATTGAGCCTCGTTAAAACCCCTCCAAGCAAAACCGTGTAGGAAAAAGCTCAGAGGGGATATTAGGTGTTACTATTAATTTATTGTATCTTGGTGTATATTACATTTGCGTAGTGCCCTGGAGAAATTGAGGCAGAGATTAATTCTGAGGTCAGTGGTGTGAGGAACCTCTTATGCAAGTTCCTTTCGTACCGAGAGCCGGCTCCGTTGTACTTTCCTAAAGGAGAGGGATTCAAGGAAACTAAACCACTGCCTCCATTTATATCAGAAGAAGAGTTCGGTTATTATCTGAAACACTTTGAACGAACCGGGTTTACTGGTGGTCTCAATTACTATAGAGCATTTAATTTGTAAGTTCCTTTTCTTTTCTTTTTTTTTTAAATTAGTTTATGCTCTACACGATAAACCTCCGATCATAAGCTGATGTTGATTACCTAACTAACAAACTTATATATATATATATACCCAGATGGCATGCGGAAGATGATTAGCCAAAAAAAACTTTACATATATATATAAGCAAACTTATATGTCATATGTTCTTTTACTGAATGTTTCAACAGGAATTGGGAGCTCACAGCACCATGGAAAGGAGCACAAGTGAATGTGCCTGTGAAGTTCATCGTGGGAGATTTGGATTTGGCTATGTATCCGGCCAGCACTACAGATTTTGTATGCAAAGGTGGGATGAAGAAATTTGTGCCACTATTGGAAGAAGTGGTTTTGATGGAAGGAGTTGGTCATTTTATTCAACAAGAAAGGCCTGATGAGATTAGCAACCATATTTACGACTTCTTCAAGAAGTTCCAGTAGTCAAATTATTTATCTTGCTATTATAATGAATATTTTCACTTATAGTAATTGTTCTTTACTCAGGCTTTTTATTTTCGTAATCTCTTGTAATGGCACAAAATAAATTAAACAAATACAGTAGTTACTTCATTTTAGCCAAGCTCTCGTGGCTTGGTGGTAGAGGAGTGGTGTCCTCGAATCAAAGGTCTTGGATTCAAAACCTACCACACTTATAAAAAAAAGTAGTTACTTCTTTTTTAGGCAACTGGTTTTTGTCATTCATCTTGAGGTATTAAGGGTATTAAGTTTGTTTTCTTCTGTATGTAATTCTATCACGCCACTCGAATCTATGAGCTGGAGCAGCAAATTAGCATCGTGTCACAAGGGAATAGCACAATTAGTGACTATTATACCTGGATTCAGAAACTGTGAGATGAAATTGACTTCGCTTAAGTGATTTCTTGTTGCAACTGTGAAACCTCAAACTAGTTCAACTGAAGGTTCTAATTTAAACAACAAACTCCAGAGAAAATTAAATAACTCTACATATCACTACAAAAAAAACGCCATTTAGAGACACATAAAAAGTGTCTGAAAAACCTTAAAAAGTGTCAGTATAGGGATGATTGGGATTTACCGACACACAAAAAGTGTCAGTAGCACCGCAGTTACTAAAGGGTTTTACTAACACAAAATGGAAAAGTCGGTGAAAGGTTTTTATCTATAGTGACACTTTTCTTTATGTCACTTTAACCTTTTATGACACATTGATCGGGTGTCAAAATGACACTTTAGTGACACTTATTGTTGTGTCAGTAATTCTATTATGACATATGGTAGTCATTTAGTTGAATGTTTAGTGACACTCTTTGTGTGTTAATAATGCTTTATTTACTATATTAATAATTTGGTTAACACTTTTTATGTATGTAAAAGGTTCTTTTAACTTTTGTTGTGTGACTAACAAGTATATATATAAAATATAATTTTCTCCTTTTGACGAAACTAGTAACCACGATATATTAATTCATTGAATACTTCAATAAAATAAAGTATGTTTTAACTTCTTCACTACAATTAAACTTAAAAAAAGATACAGGATCTGTTACAAAACCATCAAAATAAATGGTCTTAATATTAGCTTCGATGTGTAAAGTATGTAGAAATTCCCTTGTACTCTAATTAGATTAAAAACAGAAATGTAATACACACTAGAGAATATCTAGCATAATCCGTAAACAAAAACTAAATGATGAAATCTATTTTGGATGGTTTTCCAGCCACGCTTCATCCAAAGTTCATGTCTGTGATAACCTGCAATATTGTTTGCAAACACTTTAGCAAATGAACATAGTTATGCGCTCAATTCAATTGATGACCAATTCAACAAGGATAATGAGCAGCAGCAGTTCAATAGAATTATTTAAGAGCAACAGACCCTAGTTTTTCAAAAATCAGAGCAGCTTGCATACATCTACTTCCCAAGTAGAGGAAATTATCAATGAGAAGCAAACCATACATTTTGCGAAAACAGAGCAGCTGAATTGTTAATTGTAGGAGTAATCAGCAAAAGTACAAAATGCTCCACTCCTTAATCAAATCTCAACAAAGCAACAGACCATCTGCTCTACAAAAAATCATAGCAGCTGTCTATAACACATACTAAGTGTAAAATATACATGCTCTCTCTGAACAAGAACCCACAAAAAATTCAGTAGCAGCACACCACAATAAAATTCAGTAGCAGCAGCAGCACACCAGAATAAAATTCAGCAGCAGCAACAGCACACCAGAATAAAATTCAGCAGCAGCAGCAGGAGTTATGGAGTTATAATGTGCCACAAAATATTCAGCAGCAAATGGATAATGCGCCACAAAAAAATTGGGCAGCAGCAGTAATGAAGGTGTACGATTTGAGTTTGAGAATGTGGGTGAATGTATGGTTAGAAACACATACCAGAGATACACTCAATTTTATAAAATTTTATTTTTTCAGAGCTGAATGTATTTTAGAAGATCAATATTTGGTGCTAAATTATCCACATAACTCTGATGTGAAGCAGCGAAATTTGATAACAACTTAAGTACAACAGAGAAAATCAGTAACAGCAGTGAAACAGCAACATGTAATAGACAATGAAACAACAACAGCAGTAGTGACAACTTAAGTTTTGAAACAGCAGTACAACAGAGATAATCAGTAACAGCAGTGAAAACAATAGCAACAGCAACAACAGCAGCAGTGAAATAGCAGTGAAAATAACAACAAACACACCAAACTAAAAAGTAGAGGAAATAAAATTCTTACCTTGACCAGCTCCACCACTCGAAGCACCAGCTTGATTAACACTGGATGAATGGTTTGTACCACTAGCAATATCGCTTATCCCCTGCAATTGAGAAAATGATTGATGCAAGTTTAAGACAACATTCAAACTAAGACAACAGAGACAGACTAAATAATCAAAACAACAATAACTTTATTTTAGAAGTAAAATTACCTATAAGTTTAGGTGGTTGATGACATCCAAGATTTATCCATATCGAACTAATCTGCAATTAGAATATTGTAATCTATTAAATCTAGTAATATCTCAACTACACATCTAACCAAGTTTTCCCTATCTCATATATTATATTTAATCACCATACCTGTTAACTAAAACATCTAATAAATGTAATTAATATCAATGAAAAATAGGTTTCCACTTACATATCTCTATATATTACCGGTACAGAGAAGGGTTTCATTCATAGCTAGAATTATTGAAAAATAAGTTTACACTTGAAATTTGGTAAGGTGTCAACTGAACACACATAATAAGTCATATGGATTGAGTTAAGCTGCAAGGGGAAATGAAAGAAAACCACTTCACAAGAAATTGATAAGTCATCAAAGAAAAATGCCTAAGGTATGGCTACCAACTATCAGGCAAGTTCAAACAAATCTACTCAACATAAAGAACAATGTTTACATTGTAGATACGATCATAAAAATCTTGAAATAAATCAAGCTATAACCTCTTAAGATCAAGGAAACAACCATATCATGGAACACAGGAATTTAATGAAAAGAAATATCAACATAAAGGAGATGATGGCAATTAAAATGTGGGAGTAAATTTCATACCGTAGTTGGTGGTCGTTCCACTGAGAAAGGTATCAACCTTGGATCTTGAAAAAACGTAGCTGCCAATGAACCTCAACTAGATTCAGCACCAACTTGCTTCTGCAACATCGTTTTCATTGGTGTTAAGAGTATAGTAAAAAAAACATATGCTACTAGAAGTAGTAACATGATACTCTTACAATTTTCATTATTAAACAAATAAAGCTTTACATAATCGTAAGTTGAAAAGATGAGATTATTTTCATAAGCTTGTAGAATAGTCTAGCAGAGACATAACCATAACACCTGAAGAATTTACAAGATAATTAATTGCTCACAACTCAGCCATACCTTGTAAACGCTCACCCATTGAGTTTCATGTTCAGCCATACATTGTACACTAATCAAATATCACACTTCTGCTAAATTATATATTATTTTTGCTTGTAAAGCCTTGACATTTTTCAGCAAGAGAGAAGAAATGTATACTATTCAAATATTAAACGTATGCTGAATTATATATTATTGTTGCTTGTGAAGTGTTGACGTTTTGCAACAAGAGAAAAAATCTCTCGTTTTTTTACTCAACATGGAGAAGAGGCACCATTCTTCATAAAAGATCAAGATAATCACAAATCCATACCAATAAACTGTATTTGACATCTAACGGATGAGGAATTAATTGGTGTGTTGAAGAAAAAGGCCATTAACTAGTAAAGCAGTAAGATGATCGTTTTACCAACACAGGTATACAAAAAAACAGTTCCGCATGTATGTACATGATTCCTGATTGAAAATAGCATTAACGAGTACCACATATTATAATAAGGACCCAACCAATCTCCTTGTCTGGGTAATCATCAAAACCTCCCTAGCAGTTTCAGAAATCATCATAATAGTAACATACACAAAACTGTGCAGCAATAAGGGAAGAAACTCAGTCTGCTAAGAGATCAATCAGCCTGAACCAGTTGTCTTCTATCCCTAGCATTACTCATAGCAACAACACTGTATGAAGCATTAGAGTTTGAGCGCAACAACAAAGGCTGCTGATATTGGTCTCCAACTCGACAAAGATAAGAAGAGCAAGGGTTCACGTAATAGCACCAAAGAAAACAAGAGAGAACAATAATCAGTACAGACAGAAAAAATGCAATACGCGCGTACTGTTGTCAGATTGAAAAAAAAAAGATGAGATCAGTGGTCAGTTATCAGTGTTGTGTGGCGGATGAAGTGGAATGCTGCTATATATCCTTCAGCAAAATATCGCAGATCCTTCAGGATGAACTCGCTATAGTACAACTTATTCAACTTACTCAGAAAAACCGTAGACTCTTAAGTCTGACGCTTTCAAAAATTGGGGGAAAATTCAATTAAGCTGCGGTAGATGCCTAATTTGAGAAAACCAACAAAATAACATCCAAATTCAGAATAAGTGTTCAAAATTCCATAACAACGAAGCAAAATACAAGTAAATAGCATAATCCCTAATCCTAAAATTCGGGGAAAATTTAGAAGCCTGAAATTACATACCGACTAAACCGACGCCTTGGATCTGGTTTTTGTTTAGAACCCGCTCACCAAGAACAGATTGCAGAATCTCACGGTGTGAGTGAAACGCTAAGACGACGGTTGAGTAGAACATCGAGAGGAAGAGAGGACCATGGATGAACGTTGGGAGAAGATGATGCGCGAAATTTGTTGTGGAGAAGAGAGGAAGACTAATGCCGGTAATTAGATGAAGATGGAATTTGGAATTGTGAATCAGAGTCACGCGGAAGGTCTGGAGTGGTGCCGCCAATTACATTCAGAGCAAATTTGGGTTACCGCGATTTCATTGCAGGAAGTTTTAATATGTTTTACTGACGGATCTTATGTATTTATCATATGGATAAGTTATATATAATGACTTAATTTTATAAGAGTTAGTAAAAGATTACATAACATAAATAGTAATTGTGTTATGTCAGTATAGATTAGGTATATATTGACACAATCATAAAAAAGTCAGTATAAACCATTAAGTTTTTAGTGACAGACAGCATGTGCGAGTAAAAGTATATTTTCAGTGACACAAAACTAGGTGTTACAAAAGGCGTGAGTCAGTAAATGTATATTTTCTTGTAGTGTATGGATAATAGACTCCGGGCCTCAGGCCATATGTGTTGCGATATACCACTTTTTAGTAATTATCATTTTCTTAATCAACCTCATAGTATTAGTACGCCCGATGGGCATCCACAACTTGTAAGAATTATTGGCACTGTTATGATCAATTCCTTAGTCATTCTTAATCATGTCTTGTTTGTGCCCAGCTTTAGATTTAGTCTTATAGCTGTAAGTAAGCTTACAAATGACATGGTTGAAAGATTTTTCTTTGACTCTAAACAATGTGTCTATCGGGGCTATGACTTGAAGAATGAGGTACGAATTGGTCATCACCACAAGGGTCTATATCTCCTTGACAATTATTGTGAAAGAATTAACACTACAAGAAAACAACAGTATCACAGACGGAATATTCCGTATGTAAAAGCTAAACTTCTGTATGTAATGACAATCACAGACAGAAAATTCTGTAGGAAAATTTCGTCTGTAATAAACGGGTCGGTAATACTATTCCGTCTGTGATAAAAAAATTCCGTCGGTGATATTATGAACTTTTACAAACGGAAATTTCCGTCTCAGAAAATGATTATCACCGACGGAAATTTCCGTCTCAGAAAATAATTATCATCTACGGAAAATTCCGTCTCAGATAATGTTTATCAACGACGAAAATTTCTGTCTCAGAAAATGATTATCACCTACGGAAAATTCTGTCTCAATTAAAGTTTCACCAACGAAATTTTAATGTTTCAAATATTATTACCTACAAAATATTTCACCTTAGAATTACTTATTACCTACGGAAAATTCCATCTTAGATAATCTTATTACCTATGAAATCTTTCATCTCATAAGTTATATCACCTACGAAATGTTTTGTAACTAATAATTTTCACAAACAAGAAACATATAACCTGAATAATATATAAACAACTATTACATTCATAGCTAAAATCCTGTGACATTTTACAAAGTGCTACATAAAGTAGTTTTTCAAGTCACAATATTCCCAAAATATTCTTTATACCTAGCTAGCAAATGTTTCCATAATAAGGAAACTATAAGATGTTTCTCATAAGAATTCATATACTACAACGCTCATATCCTACCAAAAGTTCACAGTATTAAGTTTGGCTGATGATTATGACAATCATTTTTACATTTGCATCATATACAAAATACATATTCTTCACTCACTAGTACAAAAAACGCCTATTTTGGCGCCCCTATTTTGGCGGTTGTAGATAAAACCGCCGAAATAGGTTAATTTCTCGGGATTTTTTTCCGAAATTTTCAAAAGGCCGTTTAAATTTTCGGCGGTTGTTAGTAACAACCGCCGAAATAGAATTTATTTTATTACATATTTGCTCGCCGGCCTAATCGCCGGCCTAATCTCGCCGGCCTAATCTCTTCATAGAAAATACATATTCTCTTCTCTCTAATTTCGCATCCCTAACTGGCGAACATGGTCTGCGCCTCTCTTCTTCACTTACTCTCATGGTGATTTCACAACCGCAACCGGTGGCTCTCTTCATCCCGTTCTCTCACGGTAAAATCGCAACCCTATCTGGCAAACAAACATGCTCTACACACCTTTCTTCATCCTCTAATCTCACGGTAATTTTGCAGGCGAAGTTACATGCTCTGCGCCTGTGTTCATTTTCTTCTCTTGTGGTAATATACTCGAACTTATCTTATTCTCTCTGGGAACCGGTAATATACTCGAACTTACATGCTCTGCGCCTGTATGTGTTCATTTTCTTATCTCGTGACGAACTTACATGCTCTGCGCCTTCATTCTCATGGTTGCGCCTCTGAAAATCGCCGGAACTGCTGCTGAGAGGTTGAAGACGATGCGGAAATTGATTTTTTTTTTAAAAAAAGGACCTATTTCGGCGGTTGTTAGCTAGGAACCGCCGAAATAGGTGTTTTTTTTTAATTTTAAAATGCGCCTATCTCGGCGGTTGTTAGCTAACAACCGCCGAAATAGATTACCTATTTTGGCGGTTGTACAACCGCCGAGATAGGATTGTACACCTATTTCGGCGCACTCCATTTCGGCGGTTCACAACCGCCGAAATAGGCTATTTGGAACCGCCGAAATAGACTGTTTTTGTACTAGTGACTTGACAGCTCCATGACGATCCCTTGAATTTAGCTACTTCAAATCTGTGAAAGAAAACACAACTCAAGAATGAGACCTTGCAAATCTGAAGGAAAAGCTCCACTGAATTAGCTAGTTCACATACTTACCAATGATTTACAAGTTATAGGTAAAAATAACGATAATGACAATAGTGATAATAATAATAAAAAAAAAGGAAGTTGCGCAAAACAAATATTGGTTTTGGCATATATCAAATCTGGTTCCAAATGAGCTACTTGGTTGAAGACTGAAAGATTACCAGGACCACAAGTACTTGCAGATTTACAGGCTCCAATGACTGAATCTAAGGCGTCATAACTTAGTCAAAGCTCCCAATGAATCTCAAATTGACATCAGTCATGAAAGGTTGAACATTCTCAATTGGATCAGATCAAGTGCAAATTGAACAAGAGAAAATTCTTTCCCGATATCAACATGAATTCTGGAATCACTTTAGATGATCTAACTTTCTATCATTGAGACTGATGTTCCCTCCAAATTCAGGCACTCGACCCAAACTGAATCTTAATATTCATCATCATTTATCAAGACCATCCGCATCTTGAACCTCACCACATAGCTTACACATGAAAGGACACAGAAACACGCAGATCTACAAATGCACTTCCAACTGGTAGTTTCGGACATCACAAATCAAGTTCTAAAAGAAAGTGGAACAAATCATATCAGCTCTGATTTAACCAGACCGCTCCAAATCCAACTAAACCAGTCATGCCACCCATCAGATCAAGCAACAAGAATAGTATAATGACAAACCATCTGATCAAGCAGCAAGAATAGTATAATGCAGACAAACCAAACTAGTGATTAGATGTACATCAGAACATGAAGCTCAGTTAATAAGCAAAAAAAAAACCCAATATGAACACCACAGAAACAGATCAAATAAAACCTCACAAAAATAGAAGGGACTGCAATGAGCCTCGATGCTGAAGTAGTTAAAAAGCTCGGCCCAGGTGTGACCATTAATGTGAGATCAAACAGTATACATATAACCAGCCTCTTTTTTATTTAATAAAACCCTTCTCATAAACTTCTGTGGATAACTTCCTCCAAATCAGTACACGAGTACAAATTAATGATTGAGAGACAACTCTTTAAATCACTTCATTGGTGCAGACATATCCATATGACAATAATAATAATAACCAAGCACGTTCAAATCCTGCTGTTCACGGTTATTAGGAAACTTAAAAAATATATAAGTTCAATTTTTCTTCCATAACCGAATAGACTGCTCAAAAAATTAATAAACAAAGTAGCACATCTCTTAACTAGGACTGTCTAACCTAGAGCAACATCTCCCCGCTGCCTACCACTGAAGAAATACAACATACAAGGTAACCATTGCTTTGAACAATATTCTCGAATGACATTTCCTAAAATAAAATAGATCAATAACTATTTTTCAACACATGTTCAGTACTCATTTTGTCAAATGTAAACCGAATGAACTGAACCTAGTTTAGTTTGTGCTTGTAAGATCTACATTGCTGCTGCTACTACATGGTTTGTCTATGAAAAATCAAAATTTCCTTGTTGCTCATATATCCTCTCATCAATCTTGTTACTGTCTTCTGTTTCTTTTGCCGGAAAAACTTTTCTAGTTGTAGTTAGTGGGATGTAAATTTGGTGATGACTAGCAGTAAATTAGGAAGAATGGGTCCACTCCATTATACTATAGCATATAAAAATTGGAAGACAGCACATATTATTATTGACCAATTTGTACCTTTTTCAGCACTACCACAGTAGTACACTAAGGATTTCCAGTAGCTTTCCCGAATCCTGAACCAGTTACCTGATTCGGTCTTATGATGTTTCGATACTTCCGCCCTCTCTTACAGTAAAAGTACCATTTCTTGCCTTCAAACTGCTTGCTTCTGCATATTTCATAACACGTACATTTTGAGTTTAAATTAGAAACTGCTAGCTACTGCTAATCAGCAGTACTTAACTTACCCATTATATTAAAACACAATACACACATATAGAATGGTTGATTATCTTCAATCTCCATTGACGATACTAAAAAGGAGATACTGTAATTAGATGTACTAGAAAAAAGGAAAAACTATCTCATATATAGAATCGATACGAGCGGGAGGGTAGTGATAATACGAAAGCTACATTTACTATACAAATTCTCCCACAAAATAAAAAATATATATATTGTTGAAATTAAAATTTTTGTTTAAGTTTTATACTAATAATCTATTACTCCACTGAGTCTCATCTAAATCTAACAAATCAACCTGTTACATCTTCTTTGACTTCATCAGTATGACTCCACGCTATCTATTTTTTCACTCATGTTGTACAATTATGAACAACTGTGAAACAAATTATACAATCACACCATCTTAATTTAAAATATCTATATGATTATCAAATTATAAAAAGAATTGATATAAAAATAAGTATATTTAAAATGTATATTTTTAATTTAAATACATAAATGTCTAATTTAATTTAGCACCATGGTAAATATTATAATCTATAATTCTGTCATTGGTTCATAAATTGAGAATAGAGTAAAAATAATATATACATGTATAGCCATTCACCCATGATAATCAAGATAATAAGAGAAGTGCCAAATATTTGCTTAAGTTGATGTAATATCCATCAACTCGTAATTACGACAAGAAGAACCCAGCCACAAATGTCAGACAACTTGTATTACCAAAATATTAGTCTCACCGATCATATGAAAGTTTACAAGCAAATGCCACAAGTGGCAACCAGCGACAGATTTTTTTTATTAACTAAAGTTTTTCTCATTGAATGATTAATTAAACTGAATTAGACGTCAGTGTACTAAAATATACATTTATCACAAATTAACCAATAATAATATATACCTGATAACTAGCTAGTTACTAGATAGCTAGCCACGCTTTTGATTGCTGCTTCGACAAAGAATTAACTCCAGAAACATGGGAACTAATTCAAACCCCCTACAACTAGTTCTTAGTACAACACATCTAATACAAATGTAAGCTAACCAGCTAGAGAGATAAGGAAGAAGAGGCCTAGAAAGAGAGATCAGAATTGTCTCCATATGATATCACACTTCTATCTTTCTTCAAATTGGAGAACATATCAATCATATTGATAAGTGCGAAATATATAGACTTTTAGGGTTTAAATACCTTATAACTTGCAACACTTTAGACAATGTTTCCCACTTGCTATGTGAATTTTCTTGGATTTATGTTTTGATATGAACTGATATATTTTATGTATGAAATGCAGAAAAAGGTCTTGGAATCACATAGTACACTTCACAAGCTTCGCAACGCAACAAACGGGGATCAAATAGAAGCTCAAACGAAGAATCTGGAGCCTGTCGAAGTTTGCAAAGAAAGCGGAAAAAAATACACACGTCCGGACACATGTCGACGAAGCATTTTACGCACAGCGTTGACATGTCCGAACCAGCAGGTCCGGACGCTGGTTCGGACATGTCGGTAATGACAGCGTACAGGAGCCTATTGACATGGTATGAAAGGATAAAATTATTTTATCCTTTCACACATCTCTTCCACCGACTTACCCTTCCTTTTTGCCCCAATTTCACTACCACATTACATATCAAATTCTTCCTCCATTTTCCACACTCCATTCACCTAGATATTAGACATCTATCTCATCCCAACATCATCCACAAAAACCACTGCATTATTATTCTGTCCAACCTCTGACCAACATATTACCAGTTAATATGTCAGGCTAAGAGGATATACTCTGGGTGAACGTTAATTTATAGTCTGTTTAATTATGTAATCTATATTTTTACCGGTTTAATTTAAATACAGTTTGTTACGATTAAAGGTTATCTCTCGCCTTTTTAATAAATTTCATGAATTTATTAAAATGCTTTACTAAATCTATTTTGATCAGATTCGTGATAAATAGACAGGTTAATTAAGCCGTAAATCTGTAGAAAGCTTATTATGATTTAATAAGTTAGTATTTTCAGACGCAAATATAATTTCTCATACTTAATCCGTTTACATGTGTTTTGCTCGAATCTGGATTAGACCGAGCATGTTCTGGTAAACGAGTTCTTTTGAGCCTATGATTTAGTCCTCGAGATAATAACAGGAATTTTGCCAAACTATTATAATAAAACCGGTAGACATAGCATAAAAGAGCAGACTATATAAACCTGAACCCAGAGTCCCGTTTAATTTACCTTTTACTCAGTTTATTTTATCTTTCCTTTTTATTTATAAAAACAAGTCAATTAATCCCCCCTTTTTGTGACACCGCTTAGGAATTAGATAATTCCCCTTTAGTCCCACGGTTCGATATCCGGTCGCTTCCACTGTAAATTACTACTGTTAACGGGATTTTGTTTGCAACCCGTAAGGTATTTTGAGTTTTTAATTTCTTTTTCATTTGTTTTAAATATGTCAGTTCCAACCACTCACATATTATCTCGTCTGCAAAATGGCGCCGTTGCCGGGGACTTGATTTATTCTAGTCCCTAAGCCCCGGATAATTCACTTGCTATATTATAATATTCTGTTTATACTATTTTGTTGTTTGTTTATTTTATTTCTACTAATTTCTGACATTTAATTATTCCAGCAATTTAAATATCGTATTAATTACAGTTATTTATTTTTCCAGTCATTTAAATTTTCTGTCATTTATTTTCCAGTTATTTAAGTTTCCATTGTCCTTTAAATTTTAGTAATTTAATTTTTGTCATTTAAATTCTGTCATTTAAATTTTCTGTCATTTAAATTCCAGTCAATTTAATTCGAGTTCTTTATTTTCTAGTCATTTAAATTACTATCATTTAAATTCCCTTGCCATTTAAATTCCAGCAATTTAATTATGTCCTTTTTCTTTATTTTATTTTACTATTTCCATTTACTTAACTGTATTTATTTCTATTTCTCTTAAGTTTATTTAATTTCGGTTTATTTAATCTGTTAAAAAAATAGAAAGAAAAAAAATATAAATCTAAAAATCTAAAAAAAGAGATTTCATTAACTGTTGAGCTGTTTCAAATTCCAAGTTTTCTTTTTGCTATTTTAGTGGTGAATGCCTATTACCAGGTCACACAGCCTTCCGAACAGTATTAACAATCATACGGTTAGCTATATCCCTAAGATCGAGAGAACTTTTCTGCGCACTTTCAGGCAGAAACGATCCCAACAAAACATAACCACCACAGTGATAGAATCTAACCAGGAAGCAGATATGGCATCTACACCAGCTACAGTTCGTAACATCAACAGGCCATCTAATCAAGGGCAACAACCTGCCATCATCCTTCCCCACCTTACCCAATCCGAATACGATGAGTGGCAAAAGCTGAAGCCATATCATCAGATCCGATGCGTGAAAGAGTTAGGCATGTTCGATGGCTCTAGTCCTGACGAAGCTCTATTGCATGTCACCAAGTTTCTGCAGCATGCCAACAGTCTAACCGCGACCAACGCAGTACTCCAATACGCGAGACTGTCCCTGTTCCCTCACAGCCTAACAGGAAATGCAAGTAAATGGTACCACAGCCTTACACCAAGTACCATTGGTACTTGGGATGATTTGGCCACCAGGTTCTACGACAAGTTCCTGCCCCCGAGCCGAACGTTAGAATGATTGCTGAAATCTACAATTTCAAGCAGCCAGGGTCAGAAAACATCTGTGAAACTTGGGACCGTTTCAAAGGACTACTGTCGACGTGTCCTCACCATGGTCTCACAAAAGAACAATTATCTCAATTGTTCTACAAAGGCTTAATCAATCAATGCAAAAAAAATGGTACTATCCTCTTTAGGTGCAGATATTTTGAAAAGGCTAGAGGAACAGTTTCTGAATGGGATAAGTCCCTCTGTGAAGAGATCAGAGACTGGGCCACAGGTGGATCAAGAGGAGGCACTCCAGGTTATACCACGTAGGAGAAAGTGACAATAAGTTTGACCAGCTGATGAAAAGCCACGAGCAACTCATGGAGAGCAATGCGCAGCAGGCGACAAAGGTAAGCACCCTGCAGAAAGTAGTTGAGCAGATGGCCATGAACTTCTACTACCCCCAACAAGCAAAGTCGATGACTTCTCGATCATCTACAACCCCTCCAGGCTATGCTCCTCTATCCCTATCATCTCCTGATGTTTCTTGCACGCAATGTGGTGGGCCACACGATTATGAACAATGCCCCCAATTACAAGAATTAAAAGCAGCAGAGGACGCAAACTTTGTTAGCAACAATTTAGGGTACTGACAACCATGGCAGCACAACATGCACCCTAATTTTCAAGGAGGCCAAAGGCAGTATCAGCAACCGCCTTATGGCAATGATGCTTCTTTAAGCCGACCGACTCAACCTCCTTCAAATCCTGACTCTGGAATGTCCCAAATGCAGGAGATGTTTAAAGCAATGATGAGTAAGACCCGAGACACGCAAGATGAAGTCACAGCCCTTCGTAAAGACCAAAAAGCCTTGCAATCCCAAATTCAACAACTTCTCATCCAACAAAGACCTTCTGGCCAACTCCCCTCACAAACCAATCCAAATCCACGAGAGTTTGCAAATGCAATTCATGTAGTGGACCAGTCCATCACACTAGCTCAAAGGGAGCAACAGCCAGAGAGTGAAATGGTCCATGAAGTGGAGCAGAGGGCTGAGGAAGAATATCTCGACATGAACCAACTGAAGCTCTATGCCAAATTAGTTGAGATAAATGAAATGATGGAAGGTCCACTAGACCTTGCTCGTAGCAAACCGGAGAGCGAAATGGTTCATATAGTGGACGACTTTACTGAGGATTGAGTTACTCTCTTTCACCACCCCCGTTCGAACCTGAGCAAACGACATCAAACCTTCTGCTTAAGCTTGAAGACAAGCCATCAGAGGACAGCTTCTACCTCAACTTCGTGGAGTCCTCCCCTCTAAAGTCAAATACCGTTATTTCCTTTTTCCCTCCTTCTCTGTGTATACCCAGAAAATTAGGATAGTTACATCCTCAAAAATGAAGAGGAGGAAATGCTCGCTCCCGCCAGACATCCAACAAAACGCTACAATCAACTTCGAGGAGCCACCTCCCTCGGAAGTTGAATTCATCAGGGCTTTTCCTATGAGCCTCTCCAAGAAGATAAGGATAGATACATCCTCAAATTTGAGGAGGAGGAGCCATCCAACTTTGATCTTCATCTGGAGGATCAACGGCCTTCCCCTCTTGTGCACCAAAGAAGTAGGGTGGAAATTTGAAGTCAACTCGCTAAGTGAGAAAGCCACCTTCTCATTTGATCCAGGATCGGAATTTGAAGATAGAATTCGCCCCAAGTTCTCCCTGCACCGTTCAACGCAGTTAAGGATGTCTTCATCCTTAAAATTGAAGAGGCGTCCACAACAGATGATCCTCGTACCAAGGGTCATCCATTGAAAAATCTGGGCCCTTCTCCAAAGAATAATAATGCCCGCCCAACCCCCCCTTGAAGCTCACTTCCACCTTCATTTTCGATCCAGGGACAAAATTTACATCCTCGACTCTGAGCGAGGAACAGCACTACCACTTGCCTTCATCCGGCTCAACAACAGGAGGAGAATGTTTACATTCTCCAGTTTAAGGAAGAAAAACAACCATCACCGGTTTTCTGTTAAAGATTTCTTGCAGCAAACACCGCCTTCAAAACCAGGTTAAGTGGAGTTTGTATTTTCCTAATTAATTGCTGCAGTAATACTTTGTTTTGATCCAGTGGTTCGATCCTACTTATTGGCCATTTCATATTCCCGTCAACACCGTTGTCCACTTTCATTTTTGGTCCGGGATAATGAAGAACATGCGTCTAGCTAGAGAGTTAACCGCGGCTGGTAGGATACCACCCACTATCTACACTTTTGCCTTTCATTTTATGTTGTTTTCTCTTTTGTACTATATTTCCCTTTATATGTTATAAAAAAATGCGGGTTTTACTTGAGTTCTTCTGGCTGTGTAGAATATTCTTTACAGGTACATTTCATGTAATTCTATAACTGCACTCAAGTGTGGGGGAGCTCTGCACACTCTACAAACTCTGGGGAGTACACTCTTTCCCTTATGATATTTCCTATTCTCTTTTGCTTTGTTTTGTGTAATTTCCTTTTACAGATTGCATGCTCTTAGTCATTTAATTCTTTCTACGCAATGAGGGCATTGCTTGAGCTTAAGTGTGGGGGAGTACTCGTACCCTCCTAGCTTATTCTTAAGTTTTCTCTTTTGACAATTTGTTTAGATCTGTTAAGTTTGAAATAGTCAAAAAGGGAGCCATAGAGGAAATATTGCAAACCTACAAACATTATGGGGTACTAAAAATTTTCAACCATTTTAAAATTTATTCTGTTAGAAATTGTTTAAAGTTTAAGAATAATTATCATTTGAGCCTTGTTTTTAGCTTTGAGCCTGGATTTGAATTGGAATGAAAAGGTGGAAAAAGAACAAGGCAATGTACTCCTCTGATCCAAACAAGCATAATCTAAACCTAAGCAGGCCTCGTCCACTCGGTTATTAAGTTCTTTGGGGTGCTTTATCACCTAGCTACCTAAGGTATTTATATCTGGGATAGTTGACCCAAAACCTACAAAGGGTGGAGAGAAAGTCTAGGTGAAAGGAAATTTAACTTCAATCGAAGTATCTTTGCATTATGTACTTAAATGATGAAAACTTCTTATTATGGATCATAAGTACGTGGCATTGAAGGTATAATGGAATATGATTTTACTTCATGCCCCTTGTCGTTTCAAAAAATGTGAAAGAAAATAGCGGATTGGCTTAGGGTTAAAAACTGGATTCTTATGGTGTTACTTCTCCTTCTTAACTGTTTTTTGTATGATTTCAAGGTTCTTTTCAAAACTAAAAAAATGGAAGTTTCTATACCCTTTAATCTAGAAGTTTGTAGCAATCTTTTTTGTGCTCTCCCTGTTTGGTTATTTTATATTTAACTTGTTTAAAGATTCTGCCATAAATTTGCTTGAGGACAAGCAAAGTTAAGTGTGGGGGAATTTGATAAGTGCGAAACATATAGACTTTTAGGGTTTAAATACCTTATAACTTGCAACACTTTAGGCAATGTTTCCCACTTGCTATGTGAATTTTCTTGGATTTATGTTTTGATATGAACTGATATATTTTATGCATGAAATGCAGAAAAAGGTCTTGGAATCACATAGTACACTTCACAAGCTTCACAACACAAAAACGGGGATCAAATCGGAGCTCAAAAGAAGAATTTGGAGTCTGTCAATTTGCAAAGAAAGCAGAAAAAAATACACACGTCTGGACCTGTATCCGGACATGCAGGTCCGGACGCAACACATGTCCGACCCTATAGGTCCGGACGCAAGTCCGGACACATGTCGACGAAGCATTTTACGTACAACGTCGACATGTCCGAACCAGCAGGTCCGGACGCTGGTTCGGACATGTCGGCAATGACAGCGTACAGGAGCCTATCGACATGGTATGAAAGGATAAAAATTTTATCCTTTCACACACCTCTTCCACCGACTTACCCTTCCTTTTTACCCAAATTTCACTATAAATACACCTATAACCCTCCATTAAAATACACACCATTCACTTCCACATTACATATCAAATTCTTCCTCCATTTTCCACACTCCATTCACCTAGATATTAGACATCCATCTCATCCCATCATCATCCACAAAAACCACTGCATTATTATTATGTCCAACCTCTGACCAACATATTACCAGTTAATATGTCAGGCTAAGAGGATATACTCTGGGTGAAGGTTAATTTATAGTCTGTTTAATTATGTAATCTATATTTTTACCGGTTTAATTTAAATACAGTTTGTTACGATTAAAGCTTATCTCTCACCTTCTTAATAAATTTCATGAATTTATTAAAATGCTTTACTAAATCTATTTTGATTAGATCCGTGATAAATAGACAGGTTAATTAAGCCGTAAATCTGTAGAAAGCTTATTATGATTTAATAAGTTAGTATTTTCAGACGCAAATATAATTTCTCATACTCAATCCGTTTACATGTGTTTTGCTCGAATCTGGATTAGACCTAGCATGTTCTGGTAAACGAGTTTTTTTGAGCCTATGATTTAGTCCTCAAGATAATAACAGGAATTTTGTCAAACTATTATAATAAAACCGGTAGACATATAAAAGAGCAGACTATATAAACCTGAACCCACAGTCCCGTTTAATTTACCTTTCACTCAGTTTATTTTATCTTTCCTTTTTATTTATAAAAACAAGTCAATTAATCCCCCCTTTTTGTGACACCGCTTAGGAATTAGATAATTCCCCTTTAGTCCCATGGTTCGATATCCGGTCGCTTCCACTGTAGTATACTACTACGACCGGGATTTTGTTTGCAGCCCGTAAGGTATTTTGAGTTTTTAATTTCTTTTTCATTTGTTTTAAATATGTCAGTTCCAACCACTCACATATTATCTCGTCTGCACATATATATGAGCTGAAACTTACTGAGCCGACTGGTGTGTGAATTAGGTGTACTAACTGACTCTAGCTACGCTCAGTAGGAAAAAAACTATTTTAAGCTACGACCATACCCTTCCACCAACTATCAGAAACCATAGAATTTTATATCCTAGCTATCTCATGTAAATTTGAAATCTTAATATACTTTTTTCTATTGGGTTGGAGAGCAATTACACTACCGATTAAACTGCAGCTCAAAATATATGTCTACACACCGCAAGAAAAGAAGAGAATGAGGACGCAGAGGTAAGTTCCTTATCGCCGGTGAAGGTTGCAATTAGAAACTACCATTCATAAGTAGGCAATTACATTCAATCCATCAGATTATACTACACATCACCCAAGTACAAGAATTTGGAAAAATAAAAAACTTTTCTATTGTTATAATCAGCAGAGAGCACGAGATAAGTTCGATTAAATTACCGGTTCCGGAATGAACTGCAATACCGGTTTCCAATCTGGTGTGCAGCAAGCAGCAGTTCCAAATTAATCTATACAGAGGCACAAGAAAACATAAGAAGAGCAACAACGCAGCAGATAGCAGGAGATACATGAAAATTTAGGGCAAACACACCGGGTAGGACAAACGACTTAAGGCCATCACATTACCCTAGTGTGAACCCAACAATGCAATTCAAGACTTGGGATAAATATGAAAGAACAGATACGTAGGTCGGGGAAAAGGAAACAGATGAAGAGGAAAAGTAGTAAGGGGTCAAGGGCAGACTTTTCCATAGCAATGCGCACATCTTCGTTTCTAGCGGTGCTCGAGGGTTTCAAGCAGACTTCGCTGCATCATACAAAGCAGGGATTGCATTTTTTGGTTTTAAAGGTGAGGAAATTGAATTTATGGCAAGTAACAACCTCGAAATAGCTCATTCAAAGCACAATACAATCAAAAACAAAACCTAAAACAAGAAACTTCTCTTCTGACAGTGTTGTTTGCGTACACGAAGTAGACCGAGGAGGAAATGGCTCTGATGCAATGACAATGGACTCCGACGTGATGCAAGCAGAGTTCTGGACCCTTGTCCCCAGTTAGCGTTGCTACTCTTCGCGACTGCAAGCAGAGTTCTGGACCCTTGTCACATATTCATTGGGTCCCAGAGGTCACATGTGAGCTTAAAAAGCTTCAAAATTGATATTGGACCAAAATATAACACTTTAGCATCGTCCATGTAAAGTTTCATCAATTTTGGACAACATTTAAGCATGTTTAAAGTTAAATTACTAAAATCACAGGGGTATATTCTGAATTACGAAAGAAAACAGGGGTATCTCGTGAATTTTCCCAAAAAAATTTAGGGTAAATATGACTGAGCATTTCCTACGGAATATTTAGTAGGTTAAGGTTATTACCTACGAATATTTAGTTGTTGATAACTACTGGGACAGATAGATTTTCACCTACAGAAATTCTGTCTGTAAAAGTAATATTTATAGAATTTATATCTCTTCATAATTTTATTGCGACGCGGGTAAAATATTATAACAGTTTTTACCTACAGAAACAACATCCGTCACAAATGTTATAAAATTCCGTAAGTGAAAATACTTTTTACATACGGATTAATTCCGTAGGAAATTTTCCGTCTGTGATACTACAGTTTTCTTGTAGTCACTGGAGACAGATTAATGCCAAGTTTTGATTCTAGAGACACTTTTTGCTTTAGCATTATAGGTTAGGGCATTTGCCTAAGAGGAAGCTATTAGATCTGAAACATGTAAAGGAAGGAGAGGGGGGCAAGCAATTCATTTGTGAACTTTTCCATAGAGCAAAGGGCCACAGATTAGTCTTTAACAATAGTAATACAAAATTAGATGAAATCTTCAATCTAGTACATGTTGACCTATGGGGGCCATATTCACAAAGGTCATATGATGGCTTTTAGTTTTCCCTTACTATTGCAACTGATAAAAGTATAGCAACTTGGGTGCAATATTTGTGTGCAAACAAATCAGACTCCTTTTATATTATTGTTGATTTTTTTATGACTGAAAGACAATTTAATAGGAAAGTAAAATGCATTAGAACTTACAATGCCTGTGAATTAGGAAGTTCTAAGGTTGGATACGAATTTCTAAAGAAAAAAGGAATAAAGCATCAAACCACTTGTCCACACACTCCACATCAAAATGGAGTTGTGGAATGAAAGCATAGACATGGAAACAACAAGAGCACTTATGTTTCACTCTGGTCCCCCCATAAAATTATGGACAGGCATACTTACTGTTGCTTTTCTAATTAACATAATGCCCCTCAGTTCCTTGGAGGGTCAAACACCTTTTGAAATCATCTTTTGGTAATAAACTTGATTATACCTCCTTGACAGTGGCGGAGGCAGGCTTTGCCTGGAGGGAGCAAAACACCCACTAACTTTGTTAAATTACATAAATTTGTAGTGTAAAAAATTTTTTTTTTAGAAAAATTTAGTAAAACACCCCCTAATTTTTTATAATTCTGTTTTGACCCCCTCAACTTATATTTCTGGCTCCGCCCCTGCTCCTTGAGATGTTTTGGTTGCTTGTGTTATGCGAAGATTAATCATAACCAACATGACAAGTTTTCTTCTAGATGCATTAAGGGTGTTTTCATTGGTTAACCAACATGACAAGTTTTCCGTAGGTAAACCACTATTTTCTAGTAGTGTCGTATCTTTGATATTGTAAAGAATCTACCATTTACCCCTGTTTTTTTTTTATCTTAGGGAGACGAGGATGAAATGGAATATATGTAGTCAATGATCATGCATCCAGAGGAAATATGCACTCTCTTTAATCATATCTTTTGTCGTAGTCATGTTTGTTCAGGGGCGGAGGCAGGATTTAGAATTTGAGGGAGCCACTTATAATTTTTTTTATGTGATTAATCTTAATATAAAATATCACCGAAGAGTGAATTGTATATCACCGATTGATGTGAGCTATCCATTACTACAAGAAAACAGTAGTATCACAGACGGAATATTCCGTAGGTAAAAGTTACATTTCCGTATGTAATGACAATCACAGACGGAAAATTCCGTAGGAACTTTCCGTCTGTAATAAGCGGGTCAGTAATAATATTCCGTCTGTGAAAACACAATCCGTCGGTAATATTATTTACTTTTACCGACGGAAATTTCTGCCTCAGAAAATCACTTTCACCTACGGAATATTCCGTCTCAGAAAACTATTATCACCTACGGATATTTCCGTCTCAGAAAATGATTATCACCTACCAAATATTCCGTTTCAGAAAACTATTACTCCCTCCGTTAATTAATATCTGTCGTTTTAGGATGTCATTCTTGTTCAAAAATATCTGTCATTCTAGCTTTTTGACACACCTCTTTCCACTTTTACCCCTACTATTTAATATAAAAGTAATTATTATCTAAATGGAAAAGTAAAAAGTAGGGGCACATGCGTCATTGTCCTACTTTTCTTAATAAGTGTGCAAGTTTCTAAAATGACAGTTATTGTTGAACGGAGGAAGTATCACCTACAGAAAATTCTGTCTCAGGTAATGTTATCACCAACAGAATAGTCCGTCTCTGATATGTTATCACCTACCAAAATTTTGTGTTTCAGATATTATTACCTACGGAATGTTTCACCTCAGATAGTGTTATTACCTACGAAATCTTTCATCTCATAAGTTATCACCTACGAAATGTTTTGTACCTAATAATTTCACAAATAAAACACATATAATCTGAATAATTCATAGCTGAAACACATGTGATATTTTATAAATGTGCTACATAAAGTAGTTACATCCATAGTCACAACATTCCCAAAATAGTCTTCATAACTAGTAAATGTTTCCATAAGAAAGAAACTATAAGACGTTTCTCATAAGAATTCATACTACAACACCCATATCCTACCAAAGTTTAAAGTATTCAAGTTTACTAATCATTATGACAATTATTTTCTGATTTGCATCATAGAAGACACATATTCTTCAGTTGAGAGCTTCATATCCCTCCAGCTACTTCCAAATCTGCAAAAGAAAACACATCTAGTTTAACAGAAGATAAAACAAGAAGCAACTTCAAAAATAAAAAATCATTGAATGTGTATTTGAAGCCAGTAGCAGATTCTCATTTTCACAGTGGATACTCATATGTTTTTAACTCAGTAGCAGCAAGTATTGCTGATTTGAGCATGAATGTGCAGAGACGTAGAAGAAAAAAAAAAGTTAACTGTATTTTATTAACATGCCACTTTAACCATAACAGATAGCTTCCAAATTTACTCTATATATGCTCACAAGTGTAAAAGCATAGTGCTTAACGCGCTGGAGCGGGCAGACCAGCAAGCAATTGTAAGTAAAAATTGTTTTCTGCTGCTAATTGTAAGTAATAGAAATTTGTGGTTCAAGATATTAACCTCTTATTACCATATGAGCAATCCTAAACACAATTTTTCGAGCCTAGTAAAACCAGTTTTAATATAATATCACAAGATCTCTTAAACAGAGCTAGTAATCATAACTAGACCTGGCATTACTTCCTAGTTATAGCAAGCCCTTTATTAATAGCACAAGTTATATTTCAAGCGGCATATGCTGTTTATATCTAAAAACAGAAGCAGATTTAGAACTATATAAAGCTTAAGCTAGACGCTTGGCTACTGCGGCAGTAAAATGACAAGATGCAACAAAACAGAAGTAATTCTGCACATCATTAAACTCTTTAGCTCACAGATACACATAACTGATAACTATAAACCTAAAGCTGGAGCCATCATAACATAAACAGAGGAACCTATTAATGAATTATTTTGTGAAAACAAAACTAAATAAGTGTGTAATATAGTGCGTAAAGCATTTTTTTAAAAAAATATGATGAAAACTTTGACAGAGCTAAACTATACTTAGGAAACCACCTAAAGAATGTGACAGAAGTGTGAATCTATTCCAAAGCGCATAGGTATGTGGTATTTACTAATAGAATTTTACTGATCCTAACAACAGTGAGCCTAGATTAACTATAGCAGAAGTATGAATACCAGTATAACCAGTGCAGTTTGACCAGAAACAGCTTATGTTTTTTTTTAAATTCTAAATAGCATTGTTTGTCTCTTTAAGGATACAGAAACAGATACAGAATGTGTGATTCTTTGTCAGCAAAAATGTTGCTGCCAAACGTTACCATAGCAAGTGCGATAATGACATGAGGCTTAGAACATGATGCATAAAGTAGGAAGGTTGGTTGCAGTTCGGCAACCCAAAACAGGCCATGAATCAAGATGAAAACTAGCCCAAATTGTGGTATTATTTAGCAGTGATAAAATGTGTACATAATCTAGAAGGGATGAATATTCACACACTTAAACAACAGCATGAACCAGATAAAAATATGCACATAATTTAGGTCATAAACAAAGCTTAAAGGGGTCACAAAACTAAGCACAAGTGCAGGTCAATATCAACCATAGCAACAGCAACATACAAAAGCAAAAATATGAGCAAAAAACAAGCAAAAACATTCACACGCCTTCAATATGTTCCTCACTCTACTGCAGATTTCAAAACAGCCGTGCATAAGTAACTTCAGAGAATATTCAGAACAAAATGCACCATAAAGTAATAAGACCCATACCTTCAACAAAGATCGTCATCAGAATCTATCTCGTCATGTGAGTCACCATTAATAGCCTTCAAAGATCCACCAACAGATCCATTAGCATTGGTTGAAGTGCCATGTCTAAATTGACCGAACAATTCAGCCAATGTTAGCAATGCACTCTTAATCTCATCTTGACTTTCAACAAACCCTTTCATTTCTTCCTTCATAGTTGACATCTCTTGACGTAGTTGGTCAAATTCAGTTGAATTACCCGAAGCTTTTGTTGCTGGCCCACACGCTGATGAAGCTGTTTCAGAGGGGGAACTTGATGGATTGAATATTTGTTTTGCATGCGGTTTAGTTCCAAAACCATAAACGTGAGTTCGTGTGGTCTTCATTCCTCCAATTGCCTTACACCATGCATCACAGAAAGCTCTGTGAGTTATAAAGTTGTCCTTCCTGCTCAACAAGAACCCAATTAATCATGAGAAATTCCAATCCGAGGAGAAAAAAAAAGTGGTAATAAATGAAATGGGCATGACTCATCGATCATCATTTAGGCATTTACTACTACTACTAATAGTTGCATTTAATGTCAGACAGACACCATTAATTACCCAATCATTGCTTCTACTTCTACACACACGAAATAACAAATTGATTGCGTATGTCTGTGTTCATGAATAATACACATAAATTGTTCCTGTAACATTTCACATTTGTCGACGACGACAATGACGATAGTTTACCACCAAACAGTAGTTAATTCAATCAATCATTCATCAGTTCAATTTAATTTCACACACCTGGAAAAAAGTGTACCACAGTCACACTTATACTCTCTGGTCCCACACGTTTTGGAATGAGCTTTCCAATCTGATTGAACAGCGTACTTCTTAGAACACTTCCATTTCTTCTCACCATGTTTTCTCGAGAAGTGTTTCTTGATTCCCGTAAGATCACCACTTCAGCTGTGGAAAAAAAAATCCTGCAATTAGTAATTGATGCAAAATTATGACACTGTACAGTAATTTTTGTATATGCAAAATTATTCTACACTCAATACCCCCTCCCTGTATAATATATTATCAACGATCAACTAAAGGTGGTGTACACATCCAACCAAATTAGCACAAACAACATAATATACATGTTTAACCCATAATATTAAAGTCATTTTTGTCGCCCATACATTATTAACTTTTTCTTTTATATCAACCGGAAAACTTAACACAGTTTCGGTACGATTTCAGAATTTTTGGGCAGTCCTTGTATATTGTAGCCGATGTTATGTGGTCATACTCGTATGGAGGGAACTGCCCAAGGAAAGGGAGAAAGGATGGGGGTTGAAGAGTAGAAAGGAGGGAGGATGGTAGTCGCAGGTACTGTTCGAGATAGGAAACAAAAGAAAGTAAACACAAATCTGTCAAAACTTTATCATTTTTCAAGCTAGAGAGACTCGCCATGAAAGAAATTCACCATATAAGATAACAAACAATATCTTTAACCATGGAGATTGGCCTACAAGTCCCTGTAAGTGCTCCATCAAGTAGACTCATAATACTATAGGCAGCCCAGCTGTTAAATTGGCTGAAAACTAGCTGTATAGGCAAAGTGGTGAATCCTTGCCGATTGAAATCATAGAGTGGGCAATATAGCCCGTGTTTTTGGTCTATGGTATGATTGATCAGCAAACAAACTAGCCCGTGGTATGGTCTGTAGCTTGACTCGTGTTTGCTGATCGTATTGTCTTTGCTTCCTATTATAAAACTTGGCAGATTGATGTGCTGGAGGTTGATGGAGTATTCTATGGTATAGACACGGACACCTTGTCTATCTACCTAAAAACTTTACATAGTTGTTAGAGTATTATTTTCAGATAGTGGTAGTGAAATCCTTAAAATATGAAGTATCAGTCTCTCCTGCCTCCTGGTAGGTTTTCGGTGTCACCTACGAGGCCTTACGGGCCTCAACGGCTAGGCCTCTCGACAATCCGCTGCAAGGTCAGGAAAGGTACCAAAGAAACATTGAGGTCAGCAGTATGAGCAGCAGCTGGACAGAAATTCTCACACGTTACTCAGACTATGTTAAGATATTGGAACAAGGCAATATAAAGAAGTACATTGATAAGGAAGAAGAAAATTATTATTTTCATTCATTTGAAGATGATGGCAGTTTGAGCTACAGTAATGTATTGCAACAAAACACTTTAATGATCTTTGATGCGGGCTCCGGCCAGATCAGAGACGATTCATTTGAAGAGAGCTAAGGATAATTGTTGTGATTACTTTTTCAAACTTGTAACAGTTTTATTTATAGTTTTTATGATGCAGTAGTTTCTTGGTCTTGGATATTAATCTACCCTTAGAATGTTCTGGATCAGATAAACATGGAGCTGAAGAAGAAGATGGATTTACATGCTAGAAGAACCAACGAGAGGTCCAACTATGTATCATGTAAGATTTCCCTTAACCGTCTCTACTCATTAATGTTTTTTCGAGTATGATATTAGTATAATGTTTTTTTCCTTAAAGTATATGATTGATGAATTCGAAATAAGATACATCTGTAGGGGAAATGTGATGTCAATCATCACCAAGATCAGAAGCACATTGATCTGCACGTGAAGCAGAAGGGAACTAGGGAAGAAAAAGGGTGAAGATGCAACAATTCTTGTCATATATTCAGCAATATGGGTTTTGTGTCCCAACCAAAAATGCTGAACCGGAAAGCATACCACATCATCACAGTAACCACCACAATTGTTAATTGTCCATCCATAACTTGCTGGAATTGAAATTTTTCAGCGCAACATAAACCCAACTAGAATTACTACTACTAATTAAACACAAATCAAACCAACGCACCGGATAGAATTGATAGCCCCAAAGTATTCTTGATCAGCCCAACAATAATTTCTTCTTATTCATCTTTCTTCGCGTCTGTTACTTGTCTTTTCATGAGTAAGAATGTTGTAATCCGGTAAAGTGAGTGAGAAGTAGTTATTCCCCTAAACGGAGAGATTATTAGAAAGAGACACAGCACGGCACGAACACAGATGAAACAAAGAATCGGAATTTCGCTCCACTCCAACCCACCCACAGATGGAACAAAATTAGAAGTGAAAGTTCGATAGCGCAAGCACAGGGGAGAATGAAGGTGCAGAGAAGATTTACCGGTTACCTTGTGAACTGCAGCTCCAAATTTTGCCCTGCAAAGCACAAGCGAAGAAGAGAATGAAGGCGCAGAAGAAAAGAAGAGAATGAAGGCGCAGAAGAAAAGAAGAGAATGAAGCTCCAGATTTCGCCAGCTAGGGTCGCAATATTAAGAGAAAAAAAATGAAGGCCATTACCGGCAGCGTTAGGGTTGCAAATCTTCACCAGCAGCAAGGAAAAATCAGTCGAACGCGAAGAAGAAGATAGCGCGTGTACGGGGCGAAAAAAAGAGAGAAAAGAAGATTTGCGGTGAATGACTAAATGGGGTGGATTTGTAGGTAAAGGTTATTACATACGGATTATTTAGTTGCTAATAACCAGTGTCTAGATATTATACTGATAGACTTTTACCTACGGAACTTCCGTCACTAAAAATATAACATTTAGTAAATTGATTTCCCTCTGTTAGTCTTTTGCATTCGCTGGTAAAATACTGATAGACTTTCATCTACAGAAATAATTTGGTATGTAATGTTTCCGAATTCCGTTACTAATATTTTTTACATACGGATTAATTCCGTAGGAAATGTTGTCTGAATTTGGTGTGTAATCCGTCGGAAATAATATAAAATTCCGTAGGTGAAAGTACTTTTTACCTACGGATTAATTCCGTAGGAAATTTTCCGTCTGTGATACTACAGTTTTTTTTAGTATACTTCCTTCAATACTTTCTAAAGTTTAACTTTCTCTGTTCGTTGGAACCAAAAAAAGGAGCTAAAGAGATTAAAGAGGAAGAGAGTAATTATGAGCTATGTACTTTTTTTTATTGGAAGTTGGAACTACTCTATGTCTAGGACTTCAAACTAGAAAAAAAAACTATCATAATTAGAGGGGCCACAACAGAGCCGGCTATTAGGGAGTGTAAGTGGAGACACGGTACAGTCCCCCACTTATCAGGGCCCCATTTTTTAAGGGTCTTGTTATTTTTTAGTAATAATTAATTAATTAATAATTTATATAAAAAATATATATAACAAATTATAAAAAAAATATATGATATTTATTTGAGAACTATATTACTGTATATAGCATATAAAACAATAAAGTAATTAATAACAAAAAAATCTAACATATTAATACTATATGTACATAAAATTAAATATTACTAATTTTGTACAATGTTTTTTTATAAGATGAAATATTACCATTAGAATATGGTGGTAAATAAATCTTAAAAATTGTTATTCAACAAATTTTTTGTCAATTTTATTTTAAAAAACTTGTATCACATAATTAAATATTTATTTTATAATAATAATAAAAAATGCAATATCTTAGAAAATTACATTTTGTTAGATAATTATTAATTAATAAGCAATAATTATTATTTAAATTAATATATAATTTTTTTATAATTTTTTTATATGTAAGATAATATCTTTATATATTATATTTATGACCATATATTTGAACCGGCACAGGACCCTCAAATTGATTGAGACGGCCCTGGGCCACAACATTGGGAATATATTATTATAATATTTCTTTGTGGATTTTTTTTTTCAGTTAGGGGGCAGGCCCATCCAACTATATGGGTAGCTCCGCCACTGTGTTTGTTGATGTATCTTTTTGTTTAGCTTCCAAACTATCATCATCCTTGGGACATTCACCTTCCTCCTCTTCTGTTTGTAGAAACCGAATATTGATAGAAACTGAATATGGATATAAAACTGAATATGACCTGGTGCATTCATCTTCCTCCTCTTCTGTTACTTTTGAATTTGGTGATTTCTGTAATATTAGAAATTGAATTTGGTGCTTTCTGTTTTTTATATTATTATCATGGTTTTTTCCCTTGTACATTTGGATCAATTTAGCTGCACAAGTGCCTTGTTGTGACAGCCTTGTTCTCATATTGAAGACCGAAAGCACCGGACTTTTGATGATTGAACTACGCATATGATTTGTGTTTTCAGATTTTGGATCTTTGCATGTAGTATTCATAATATCACTGTCTTTGGTTTTTTTATGATTGAACTATCTTTGTTTTTTGATAATAATATTGTCTTTGTTTTTTTATCTTTGCATGTAGCATTGATAATATTGCTCGTCTTCTTTCTGATGGGGTGCTGATGGTGTGTGTTGACTGCTACAGTGATGATGGTGTGTTGCTGCTGCCGGGGGCGGATCTAGAGGTGGGTCGGGGCCCTCGAAACTTTTGAAAATTTGTAAAAATTGTCTTATAAATTTTTTTAAAATACAAAATAACATAATGTTTTAAAGAATAATAGTGTTAAAAAATTCTTTTGACCCCCTAAACAAAAGTTCTGGGTCCGCTACTGCCTGCAGTGCTGAATTGTTGATGGTGTGTTGCTGCTGCAGTGCTAAATTGTTGATGGTATGCTGGTGGTGGACCTGGTGGTGTGTTGCTGCTGCTGGTTTGCTGTTGGAGCAGTTTGGACTTAATTGTAGTTAGACTTGATTTCTGATGGCCGATGCTTGTTTGCTGCTATAGTAAATGATTATATATGTTGTTGGTCTATGCACTAGGATCTTGGGTTCAAATCAAATTCAGACATTAGGAATAAATAGTGCTATCATACTGTTATATCTTATTTCAATTTTAATAGGATATCTGTGTGACAAAAGTCATTTTCTTCAACATATATTTAGGTGAATCATGGGAGCCTTGTCCAACCGAAAGACTTCTGCGTTGAAATTTTTAATGGTATATCTTCGTTTATCATTGTCTTGTAAATTCTGTTTCTCAAAGTGACGCTCAAAAAAATCTGAAAAATGTAGATTTCACCCGTTTATCACGGGTTTCACCCCGGGTGATGGGTGGATCGGGAAACAGGTGGTCCTTAGCAGGTGACAGGTGGGATTCAGGTGAGACGGGTGAAAACAGGTATTGCGGGTGAGATTTTATCCAAACCGAACTCGAACCATTATCATCGGTAGATAGAAGTAGTCTGTGTCTCTTTATCCGTATTCCCATACGAATTAACAAGTCTTTCAACAAGAATAACTACACTATTCTACCATAATAACTATTTTATTCTTTTTTTTTTGATAGTTCAATAGTTCACGGCGTACGCATCAACAGATGCACTCGCCAGATGGTACAAACAGAGTACACTAAGCACTAATAACACATCAACAGAAAAAAGAAACCAAGTTTTCTGAATTGAGGACCGCATGAAAAGGCACCGAGGGGGGGATATGCTTCAATCTCATCCATTCCCAGACTTCTCGTTTGATAGAGGTAGAAGCCGCCAGCTAATCAGGAGCAGAGTTTTCAAAGACTGCTTTGTTTCTCAGAGACCAGATTTTCCAAAGAGCGTGGATCAGAGTTGAAATCCATGGCTTCAATATCTTGCTGTGTAATGACAGAGTAGACCATGTCGAAGAGATCCAGGACAGAATTTGGGAAAGTAAGTGGTATATTCCACCAACGGAGAATTAGAGACCAGAGAGATTTCGTAGAAGGGCAGTGCATAAAGAGATGGTTTGTCGTTTCAAGGGCTGACTTGCAGAAAGGGCAGCTCAGTTGGGCGACAGGCAGGGAGTCTTCAAAGTAAGGCTTATCTTTGGTTGCAAGCTTGTCTTGGAGGAGGAACCAGACTAGTAGTCTTTCGCGGGGGGGCTAGCTTACGCCAGTAAAGGTTGATCCAGGGGGCTAGGGAATTGTAGTTGAGGTTGCAACCTGCATCATAAAAACTTTTGGCACTGTATTGTCGAGGGGTCAAGTCCATACAAGTTCATCTTTGTCATTGCTTCGATGGAGGGGTTTAGAGGATGAGGAGATTGAGGAGGCGACCAACTTCCTCCTCCTCATAAACGAAGAGTCTCCTTCGCCAGGAGAAGTTCCACAGCCAGCTATCACCATTCCACAGCCCATCTCACTCACACTTGCTGTCTTCTGTCTGAAATTAGGTAAAGGCGAGAGAATTGGTCTCTTAGAGGGCGCCCCAATCCAATTGTCTATCCAAAATCTAACAGTTTCGCCACTGTTCAAGATCCATTTCAGATGTGTTTTGATCAGAGGAAGGGCAGGTAGGGACCAGGACCCGATGGAGATTATTTGTCTCCAGATCCAGGTCGAGAGAGGGAGTGCCAAGCCTGGTCGTTATTGGGAAGTCGGATGTCAATCCCATGAGTGGAGGCGCACCACTTGCTTCCACAGTTTTGATCCTTCGATTGGTACTCCACCACCACTTGAGGAGCAAAGAAGCGTTTCTGAGTTCAAGATCACTGAGATTTAGACCTCCTAATCCCGCGGGCGAATGAGGAGCTGCCAAGCCATCAGTCTCAAGCCTTTTCCAGAACCTGAACTCAGAGAAAATTGCGCTGGAGTTTTATGAGAAATTTCATTTACTACCATCTTTGGAGCTTGAATAGACTGAGCTAGTACAAAGGTAGGCTTTCAGGGACTGTTTGGTTAAGACTAAGCGTCCTGCTTTGGATCGGACCAGAAGCTTTCCATGAAGTAAGACGAGCCTGGATCTTGCGTAACACTGGTTCCCAGGTGGAGAACTTTCTGGGTCTGCGCCGAGGGACAGCCCAGATAGAGCGTGGGAGATAATCTACACTGCATCCCAGAATCGCCCTAGTTAGGCATTCCTGTCATGCGACAGATTGATACAGAGGGCTTGGGATTTCAACCAATTATGTCAGGGCGGACAGTCTGCGAACATCGTAATGCACCACTTGACGGCCTCGAGGTTCTTCTGAGGCGGTTGGCAGAAGTCAGCACGTCGTCCGCAAACTGCAGATGCGAGACTATAGTATTATTGGTTCCCACTGGAATGCCTCTTGTCTCCCAAATAAGGATTCTCAGTAACCAACTGAGGGCTCCATGATCAATACGAACACCAATGAGGATAATGGGTCCCCCTGACGCACGCTCGTTTCGGTTTGAAGGGGTTGAGGGTGAGCCGTTTAAAGTATAGATAAGCTTGCTGTAGTTAGGCAGGACCGAGATCCATGTGCACCATTTCTCATGAAACAATACTGTTGTAGATTTTCTGAGAATGAAAGGCCATGAAACACTATCGAAAGCCTTGTGAAGTCAATTTTCAAGAAGGATGCCAGGAGCT